>VXBJ01005420.1:180358-193010 GCA_013400055.1 Nycticryphes semicollaris | reverse complement strand
AGACCTTCAAGCCCCACCTGGATGCAGTCCTGAGTGATGTGCTCTGGGCAACCCTGCTTTAGCAGGGGAATGGGACTGGATGAGCTCTAGAGGTCCCTTCCAAGTCTGACAATTGCCTGATTCCATGAATTCCAGGCTGATGGCACAGTGCTAGCAATGAAAACAATTTTCATTTGGAAAGAAAAAACATTATTTGGTCTAGAGAACAGATCCTTCCACTTACAGTATGAAACATGAAACTATTTTAAGGGCAATCCTGTTTATTGAAAAAATGGCTAAAAGTTCACTCTTAATAATTTTTTCCCCCAGTGTTGAATCCCAATTGGGCTTTCGCTTGTTTTAGTATGAGATGCCTTTACAGCTGTTAGAAAAAAATAATGTTGCCCTTCTGCCAAATCTGCTACAGGGAGTTGCAGGTGTGTCTTTGGGGTTTTGCTTGGTTGATTTTTTTTGTTTTTTTGCTTTTTGAAGAATTCTCAGTCATTTATAGATGGGTTTATTAATTGGCAGATGGAGAGGACCTATGTTTTGGGTTGATTCTTTCTAATTCCAACGTCTTATATACTGCTTTTGCTATTCTTGTGTCTCTTAAATTCACATTTTTGGACATAATTTTCTATTTAATGTGTAATTGATTACTGTTTGTAATAAATTCTTGTGGTGAGGAACAAAAAAGTCATTTGTGTGCATTTTCTAAGCTGTAATTTATCGCCATGTTACAAAAGCTGTCCTTGTATTTGGGAGGCAGCAGTTTGCTCCTGTCATATTGTGACAGTCTGTTTATTTCAGTCAGTTTATCCATTGCTAATGCAACGTTTTTCAATCTGCTGGCACTTATCATTCTTACAGAGTTTGGCTCCAATTTTAATACCTAATTTTAGCAGGAGATGGTCTGTTTTATTCCTAGCGGATATAAGTTTGATTATTAAATATATGGACTCTTGGATAAATATGACCTGCTCCAGGTAGATTGTTACCTTCTAGCTGAACACCTTGCTTTTTTTATTACTTCTGCTATAAAATAATTTCTGAATAAGTCACCCCTTTGCCATCTTACAAAGCAGAGTGACCTTCTCAAACAGCTCGCCCATCGGGTTCCTTCAGGCAAAGTGTGGTTTTACGATGCATTTTGGTAACTTAGAATCGCAGAATGGTCAGAGTTGGAAGAGACCTTAAAGATCATGGAATTCCAACCCCCCTGCCCTGGGCAGGGACACCTCCTACCAGACCAGGTCCCTCCAAGCCCCATCCAGCCTGGCCTTGAACCCCTCCAGGGATGGGGCAGCCACAGCTTCTCTGGGCAACCTGTTCCAGGGTCTCACCACCCTCACAGCAAAGAATTTTTTCCTGGTATCTCATCTAAATCTCCCCTTCTCCCATGACTCCACTTCCTGACAAAGAGTCCCTCCCCAGCTCTCCAACTTATGAAATTGTTGCCAGCAAGGTGAAAGAACCAATTCCTTTAATTACTGGGAAGTTTCTTTTAATGATACCCTCCAAAAGATAGATTCTTACCTGGCTCCTTTTACTTACCAGTAATAACTATAACAATTACAACTGTGATTGTATCTCTTCAGTCTTTGCTGGTTGTAGATAGGTATTAATTGTGTGCAATAACTGCATTCAGTACTAAGATTTTGTGACTGTTTAGTTGGAGGAAGAGGAGGCTGAGGGGAGACCTCATTCCTCTCTACAACTACTTGAAAGACCATTGGAGAGAGGTTGGTGCTGGTCTCTTCTTACAGGGAATTAGTGACAGAAGGAGAGGGAATGGTTTCAAGCTGCAACAGGGTAGGTTTAGGCTGGACACCAGGAAAGAATTGTTGACAGAAAGAGTGGTGAGACCCTGGAAGAGGCTGCCCAGGGAGGGGGTTGAGTCCCCATCCCTGGATGTGTTTCAGAGTGGTTGAGATGTGGTGTTGGGGGCTCTGGTGTAGGGGAGAACTTTGTAGAGTGGGGCTGATGGTAGGACTCAATGGTCCCGAGGGTCTTTTCCAACCTGAATGATTATATTTTTCTATGAGAACACCTCAGTGCTCGTGCCAGCGCTCACTCGCAGGGATTGGAGATGCCTAATGGAAGTGTATCCGCCTAGGACTGCTACAAACTACTAAAGTGGGGTGCATTAGGATAAACGAATAAAATTAGGCAAGGCACTCCTGAAGACTGCTGATTTGTCAGGCACAGTCATGTTTCTGTTGCTTATGTATTTCTGACAGAGGTGATGTGGTCACTAATCAATAATTGCCTAGCTAGATTTAAAGGTAAAGGGTGGCCCTAACAACATTAAGTGGGGGGCTGTGGTAGAAGCCTCCTTTAATAAATAAGAAGATTTTGCACTTACATTGCAAAATACCTTTCATTTAAGCAGGGTAAAGTTTTATAGAGGTGGATATGTGCATTCATTTTGGTGTAGAACAAGCTGAGGTGTATTGAGTTTGAGATTCACCCAAGGTCGTGCATAAAGTCAGGATCAGAATTAAGTTTTAGAGTCTGAGATATGTCCTTAAATATAATAGTTCAAGCCAAATAAAAATCCGTGGTTTTTTGGGAATTCGAAAGAGACTAGTTAATTCTACTGTGTCTTCCTCTTGTTTCCTAATTGCTGCCCAGTGGAACTGCTTCTGGAATACTTCGTACCAGGGCTGAAAGCTTCCTCCCCTGAAGTGGTTGGGAGTACTTTCCCTTTGACTGCAAAGTGATTACGATCTCACCCATGGTTAAGGGTATCTGTTGGCTCTGGAGCTCTGGAAGCTGCTGCTGAGTTTTTAATTGAAGGTAAAATCAGAAAGCTTTTCAAGGGATAAAAAGCTTGTTTGCAGAACCTGGATGTTGTTTTCCATGGTACTGAGGAAGCTTTGTCTGCAGAGTGCATTCAGGTCATCAGCGTGTCTGAGTGCTGTTCTGACGGGCTTTTTCTCTCTGTTATACATTTTTTGGAAAAAAAAATACAAATTATCAGCCTATACCATAAAATCGGAGAATTGTCTGGGTTGGAAGGGACCCTTAAGATCATCTGGTCCAACCATCAACCCAACTCTGATAGAAACCATCCCTAACCCATGTCTCGAAGCACTACTACATGTCAACCCAGCTTTTAAATACTGCCATTTATATTACAAAAACATGTAAATACTATATCATAGGAACGGCTTTGCAAATGATCAATTATTTTTAGCCGGGTTAATCTAAAAGTTGGATACACATCCAACTTGCACGATCCCTTAAATTTGGAGGTGATTTTAAACACACCAGCTTCATTTGGTTTTGAGCTCTTACTACTTTTAATTTCTTTCTCAAAAATCACGTTGTACTTTAGGAAACTCAGGACCTGAAAATATAGTACAATAAAAGTTGAATATTTTAATGTAAAAAGCCTGCACGTATGAGAAAATAATGAAATATGGAATGTTTGGGGGTGACCTTTTTACTAGATCACATCAAACCACAATGTGTATATTCTATTGAGTCATATTCTTATCAGCTGTGGAAAATGAGATGTCACTTAAAGTGCTTCCAGAAGATAAACTCTGGTTATTTGAGGTTTTTCTGACCTCATGGATACTTTGAAATCAAAGACATTTGCACAAACATGGCTTGTGACTCTCTTCAGCTGGCTATTTCCAGAGCAAGTGCAAGGATAAAGTCCAAGGATGAAAAGTTTTAACGTTTTTTCTCCGCATGCCACCAGCCTCCTCTGACAAACCCCTTGCCAAGAGTGTTGGGTTTGGTTGCATGGTCCTTTTCTGATTTTTTTTTCTCTTGTGTGATTCTTTGGTCCTAAAGGGTGACGTTCTAGGGAACCTAAGGACCTGAATGATTTTACAGTAGGTTTTGGAAACTTTTTTTTTAAATGTGTAGCAACTTCACAGTCATACGATTTTTCTTTTTAAAAATCTAACTTCATGTTTTTGCTTCTACTCAAGGTGAAAGTTCCAGATTTCTGCAATGTGCCTAGATAAGAATTAAAGTTTGAGAAACATTAGTGCTTTCTCCCTCCCTCCCTCTCTCTATCTGTCATATAACAGTATTTAGAGGCTCACTGTTCTATCACTGGGGATTTTTTTTTCTCCAGGATTACGGAGTTTCCCATAGACTCTTTTCCCTGTTGTTAATTCTTCACCCCAGCCTTTCCAAGGAGTTACAGTTGGAAATAACATCCTCTAGCTTCTTGTTCACTTTGGTTTTACAGTTTTGCTGTTTTAATTCTTGAGTTTGATTTATTTCTAACGATGGAGCATGGGTGTCAGAATATTTAGCTTTCTTTGTCAAGGAAATTTCTTTGAAAATGCACACATTTGCATATCCCTGACAAAGAGTCCCTCCCCATATCTCTTGTAGTCCCCTTCAGGTACTGGAAGGCTGCTCTAAGGTCTCTCTGGAGCCTTCTCTTCTCCAGGCTGAACAACCCCACCTCCCTCAGCCCTTCTTCACAGCAGAGGTGCTCCAGCCCTCTGAGCATCTTCGTGGCCCTCCCCTGGACTGGTTCCAACAGGTCCATGTCCTTTCTCTGTTGAGGACTCCAGAGCTGGACACAGTGCTCCAAATGGGGTCTCACCAGAGCAGAGCAGAGGGGCAGAGTAACCTCCCTGGCCCTGCTAGACATGCTGCTTTTGATGCAGCTCAGGATGGGGTTGGCTTTCTGGGCTGCCATCGCACGTTACTGGCTCATGTTCAGCTTCTCGTCCACCAACATGCCCAAGTCCTTCTCCTTCAGGGCTGCTCTCCAGCCTTTCTCCTCCTAACCTGTATTTGTGCCTGGGATTGCCATGTCCCAGGTGCAGGACCCTGCACTTGGCTTGGTTGAACTTCATGAGGTTTGCAGCAGCCCGAGTCCCTCTGGATGGCATCCCTTCCCTCCAGCGTGTCGACCGTGCCACAGAGCTTGGTGTCATCGGCAAACTTGCTGAGGGTGCGCTCTATCCCACTGTCCATGTCTGTGACAAAGATGTTAAATAACACTGGTCCCAGTACCGACCTCTGAGGAACACCAGTTGTTACTGGCTGCCGTTTGGACAATGAGCCCTTGACCACGACCCTTTGAGTGCGGCCATCCAGCCAGTTCCTGATCCACCAAGTGGTTTGTCCATCCATCCATCCATCTTGAGGCATTGCTTCTCCTTCTCTTCCACCTCTTTTCCATAGGACTATAAAGCTGCTTCCTTGGGTTTGCTTTGTGTTATTTTTTTTAATTCCACTGTTGAGTGGTCACTTGGTGTTATCCATCTGCTTGTGGAAACATCTTCAAACATACATGTTAAAATAATTTCCAAACACTAAGCACAATAAAATCATTTCCAAAGCACTAGCATAGATAAAGCCTTTGTGTTAACTTACATTAATTGCAAGGCGTATGCCACAAGGAAAAGTTTAAAAGCCCTGTAGGAATCTATAAATGAGAGAGGATATTAATTAAATGTATGTTTTGGAATGGTGTTTTCCTTGGGGAATAAGAACAAGGACAAATCTCACTGAGCTACATTAGGGAGCAATTTGATCTACGGTCTTTGATGTTAAAAAAACCTGGGGACAAACTCATTTCTTTGGAACCTGCTTTGAAGAGGAAAGTGTCTAAGGGTGAGGCTGCAAATTTACATATCACTGGAGAGTGTGTGGATGTATTTCTGAAAGAGTCTGCTGACACAATATTGAATTTCTGGTCCTCTTCTTTGCATGAAAGCAATGAATATTTATAATTACTTCTTTTTTTCTTTTTTTTTTTTTTTTCCACATAAGTTTCTCTAAGTGCTACAGAACGGGCAATGTTTCAAAATGCTCAGTATTAAGACAGAAGTGGTATTTTTCACAAGCAAATTAGCAGAGATCTAAAACTAGTCAGCAGCACTGGCTGGATTTCTGAGGAGGAGTGAAGCTGTTGGGACAGGCAAGGGGAAAATTCTCTGAAACTGGAAAATTGCTGTATTCCTCACTCAAAGCTCTACTGATAAAGGGTTAACTGAGCTGACCCCTTGTTGACAGTGAAAACCCTTGTAAAATTCGCTTGTCAGTCTGGATCCCTAACCTTACTCCCTTTCCAGGCAACAGCTCTCCACACAAACCTTCATGGTCCTTGTGACGCCTTCAACAATAGGCGTTGTACAACAGTTGGGTATTGCTGCAGTGTGCTCCTTCAGAAAAAAAAAAAAAAAAAAAGGATGGTGGTTGTAAACAGTTTAGCCCTGAGCAATTTTCTGCTTCTTAGGCGTGTGATGGACACTGTGTATGTACAGTGACAGTTAATTGGCTACGAGATCATCTATGTATTTGGACCAAATAGGAGATGTAGAAGGCAAGGCTTTTGACACTGTCCCACATGACATCCTGGAAAGTCATGGATTTGATAGATGGATGGACCACTCGGAGGATCAGGAATTGGCTGGATGGCCGCACTCAAAGGGTTGTGGTCAACAGCTCAATGTTCAAGTGGCGGCCAGTAACAACTGGTGATTAGTAAACCCACAGGGGTACTAGAGCCCTGCAGCACACTGAGGCACATGGAAAGACATTGTGCATTTTATTTTTGAAAAGCTGTGGCTGGAGGTGAACGGGTGTATTGGTGCATTTCCTCCTTGTTAGTTATAGAGGCAGGTGAGGCCATTGCTTCTGTGTAAATCTAAAGCCCGAGGCTGCTTTCATGGAATCATGGGATTGTCAGAGCTGGAAGGGACCTCTAGAGCTCATCCAGTCCCACTCCCCTGCTACAGCAGGGTTGCCCAGACCACATCACTCAGGGCTGCATCCAGGCTGGGCTTGAAGGTCTCCAGGGAAGAGGACTCCACACCCTCCCTGGGCAGCCTCTCACAGGGCTCTGACACCCTCACCCCAAAGACATTCTGTCCCATATTCAAATGGACATCCCTAGGATCCAGCTTGTGCCCATTGCCCTCCTTCAACCCACCCTTCAGATCCCTGTGAGCATGAAGAAAGTCTCCCCTCAGCCTTCTCTTCTCCAGGCTAAAGAGGCCCAGCTCCCTCAGCCTTTTCTCATTAGGGAGATGCTCCAATCCCTCCACCATCTTCGTTGCCCTATGCTGGACTCTCTCCAGTAGTTCCCAGTCACTCTTGAACTGGGGAGCCCAACACTGGAGGCAGGATGGCAGTTGTGGCCTCCCCAGTGCAGAGCAGAGGGGGAGAATGACCTCCCTCCACCTACTGGCCACACTCTTCCCTTCACAGCCCAGGATTCCATTGGCCCTCTTGGCCACAAGGGCACATTGCTGGCTCATGGAGAGTTTACTGTCTACCAGGACCCCCAGATCCTTCTCCTCAGAGGTGTTTTCCAGCATGTCCACCCATAACCTTACTGCTGACTGGGGTTCTTCCTCTCCAATACAGGACCCTACATTTACCCTTGTTGAACCTCATGAGGTTCTTCTCTGCCCAGCTCTCCAGCCTGTGCAGGTCACACTGGATGGTGGCACAGTGCTCTGGAATGTCAGCCAGCCCTCCCACTTTGGTATCATCAGTGAACTTGCTGAGGATACGCTGTATCCTTTCATTCAGGTCATTGAGAAGACTGGACCGAGTATTGACCCCATGGGACACTGCTGGTTACAGGCCTCCAACTTGACTCTGCTCCATTAATTCCAACCCTCTGAGTCCTGTCACACAGTCAGCTCTCAATCCACCTCACTGCCCCCCCTCACCTAGAACACGCTTCCTCAGTTTTCCTAATGAGGATGTTATGGGACTGTTCAACTGTCAGGCTACCCGTGTTACAAAGGGCAGAGGAGGCACGGGGAGGCAGCACGGGTCTCATCTGCTCATTCACAAACTGGTTTTATGTGGGTGTTAACTGCGTCAAGGAGCCTTGCACCAGTCTTCTGCATTTCTGCATGAGACTCATTTAGAGGGGATCAGAAATGTGGGTTTTTGTCCTAACACCTTGAAAAGTGGTCAAAGCAGAATACTGTGAAAGCTGGCAAATTATAGTCCTAATAAGTGTCAGATATAAAAAAATACCCGCGTTTTCTGAAATACCAAGGTTGGGAAACGGGAGTTATTGGGTCAGGAGTGAAATACAGCGCACACGATGCATTTTGCAATAGCTGGCTCTGCTTGTTGACCTTTTCCAGTTTTCTTCTGAGTAACTGATGCCCTGGATTGGCTTTATCAGCCTTTTTATCCTTTTAACTGGATAAAATATTAATAGTAAAAGGAAAGTAACCCTAATAAATCCTTCAGTTTCCATGATCAGAGCGATATATTCAGCACATCTCATTGAAATCTCTGCAGTATATGGAAAGAGTGTTATGGAAAGTAGCTGAAAATCTTTCTTCAGCACAAGTCATTGAATGGCATTCACAACCAATGTAAATGGGCATCACCTTGGTATAAAGTTTGGCCGTGTTATGTTGCAAACTTTTAGTTACTTCACCACCTGCAGTTTGTTTCTCAGAGGGTGGTGGTAGCTTCAGAGAAGCTGGAGTAATGCAGGCATCCAGGGAAGTATTCCCCTTTGCCTGGAAAAAGAGGAGCTAAAATATGGCTTGATCGTGAGGCGAGCGCTCCGCCTGTGGTGCTGCTTTGTATCCAGGACCATCAGAATATACCAAAAACAGGTTTAGGACGTATCTCATACTTTTGAAGTTAAGGAACTGCTTCAGTAAAAACCCTGTTGGTGTTACCTTGTTCAGCGGTTATTATTGATAGCTTTTTATGTTTCATAATATGATGATTATGATGACTGAATGAGTAAGGCTCTGTGATCTGTAAAACGCTATACAGTGTCAGCCTTTCCCCAGCAGTTGATTTTTGTCCACACACGCACATATTGTAATGTACTTGAATTTAACCTGCTTGTGAGAAGCATGACTGATACTGATAAATGTAAATTGGTGACTTGGAACAATTACAGAAACATAGAACTGTCTGGCTTGGAAGGGATCTTTAAGGTTATCTCATCCAACCACCAACCCAACTCTGATAAAACCCGTCACTAACCCATGTCTCTAAGCACTATGTCAACTTGCTCTTCAATCCCTCCAGGGATGGGGCCTCAACACCTGCCCTGGGCAGCCCACTCCAAGCCTTCACAACCCTTTCCATGGAAATGTCTCTCCCTCATATCCAACCTGAACCTCCCCTGGGGCAACTGGAGGCCATTTCCTCTTGTCCCCATGGCCTGTGACTTGGGAGAAGAGACCGACCCCCCCTGGCTACAGCCTCCTTTCAGGGAGTTGGAGAGAGCGAGAAGGTCTCCCCTCAGCCTCCTCCAGGCTGAACACCCCCAGCTCCCTCAGCCTCTCCTCACAAGACTTGTTCTCCAGACCCCTCACCAGCTCCATTGCCCTTCTCGGGACCCGCTCCAGCCCGCCCATGTTATGTGTTTTCCTAGAATGCTTCCAATTGCAAACATGCAGGCAGAATACTGTGGCTGCAGGGTTGGTCAGTTGGTTAGGGTTTTCCTGTATCTATACTAAAAACGTTAACTTGAACTGAACCATTTAATGTGCCTATTCCATCCAATGCAGCTGGAAAGGTCAGTGAAACTATTTCTGCAAACCACTTCTCTTGGTATTTTGAGCTTCCTTTAGCATTGATTGAATTTCAGTCAACCACTCAAACTTTCCCCAGAAGAAGCTGGTGCCGGATTAGGCGGTGATGACGTATGTATTCTGTATTCTTCGGAAAGCTCACACAATTGTGGATTTCATTTGCCTCTACGACCACTTTGTAACTAATTAGACCAGACGTGGCACTAAAGAGAAACCACCAACACAGCAGTATGCCCTGAGAGATACTAATGCAGTCCAGTCTCTTAACAAAGTGGACAATTGCCCAAATAATGATTTCCTGCTGTGGACTTTTTATGCTTTGTTTGTTAAATCCTATTTTCCTTCCTACTTTCCTGTTGACTACAGCAGAATTGAATTTTATTCAAGCCGACTGGCACTGGGTCAGCAAAACTCTTCACCTTTGTGGAAGAAGGGCTAACTCATTGAAGGCTGCCTGGTTTTGAACGCATCTTACCGGTGTGCTGAGCTCCAACCCACAGCCAACGGGAAGGGGTTAATAGAACTTTATGAAACGTGGGAGAAACGAGGAGCCGAGGTGAATATTTGCTAATATGTTTAAAGCAAAGCCGCAGCTCAGTGGACCGTGCTTTAGTCTGTTTCCATTTTCTAACTCATCATTCTTTTCTTTTCTTAGCGTTTGCCCTAGCGGTTGAGCAAAAAGTCTTGCTAAATGTATTTAATAGAACATTGACTACTAGCATAAGCGTAACTACAAAAAGTGAAGGTATAGTGGAAATCAATCCTGTGGAATATTGTGTCACTAAAGAGAATAGCCTATTTATCTAGCTGCTAGCATGGGGATACTGGAAATAAGGTAATTTACACAGTAGTTTACAGGAAGGTGCATCTAAATAGGTTCAATGGCACGCAGAAAATGGGCAGATGGGCAGAATGGAAATAATTTACTAGCATTCTGCTCTTTGTATGCGTGCAAATTTCAAGTAGGTGTCTCATTAACACCACTGCTTGCTACCTTTACAGGTGGAAAAATAAACAGTCTAGTAGCCTTTAGGAAATCTGAGCATTTGCAAGAAATGTTTTGTATGGAATAACGTTCTTACAAGTACAGGGAAAGAAAAGGTTGAAGGGCACAGTTTTGATCAAGACGGCTCAATCAAATCTGGAGAACTTTTGATGACCTTCCTCTTTAAAAAATGAAATCCATGGGTCCTTTTTTTAACTTTTTTTCCTCTAATAAACGGACACATGTCACAAAACTTGTCATTTAGTTTAATACTCTGAAAATATTAGGTCCGCTGGGATGCAAGTGGTGCTAATTGTCAGAATTAATCAGCCACAGATAAATCAGAAAGTAGCATGTTTGGGGTTTTTTTTTTATGTTGGTATTTTCTTCTGTTTCACACACTATAGAATACATTGTGTGGATATAATTAGTCAAGAGGAAAGATTTCATACCAGAGCTTTAAATCCCTGTTTACTACAAAGGTTATCAATTCTAAAATCAGTATTCTACCAAGGTGGGAGTTTGTTACTGTGGTAGGTAGAAAATACTAGCTTTAAAGCTGTGAACAAGTGTTGGAAGTTGCATTTTCTTTTGGAAGAAAGAAATTGTGGCTTTCTATGGTCTTGAAAACCCTGCAAGGCACCTGAGTCCCATTCATGTTTTACCACTTTTTGCTGTATTTTTAGTATTTTCATCTACTCAGGTGTGTCAGCTTGAGTGTTGAACAAGTTTGAGATGCAACGAAGGAAGGGTCATTGGTTATGGAGGAGAAGAAAGTCTAAAGCTAAGGCTCCCAAAATTGCTTTCAAGAGTAGTGATGGTTGCAGAAGTCACTGAACTTGCAATGAGACTTTGAATGGTGGGAGGGCATGCAGACATTTCTTTTTTGAATTCTTGGATAAAAGGTACTTCCAGTTGGACGAACTGATCACCCTAGAACCAAGTGAATGTTCTGTTTGGTCCATCTCGGAAATTTAGAAAAGGAGTTGGAAAAAGCCCCCAGAAGTTTAACTCGTTGTTCAAGGACATCTGCCCAGTAGTGATAGCCAAGTCCGTTTCCATATCTGTGATGTTTTGTGCAGGTATCCAAAGCAGGTTATATTTCTATGGGTGTTAGTCCCTGAACCAGTTTCTGTCTTCTTTCAGCTGCAGTCTCATTTGTGCTACAAAAAGGGTGCACACACTTCAGAACAATACTCAGTGACTCCTAAATTTGTGGATGTGCCGGGTGGTTGCTTGTTTCTCTGCTTTATTTCCTGTCGCGGGAATGACGTTAACTCCTTGATGCGGGATGGCTTTGCCAAAATGGGACAGTATTTTGCAGGAGGCAGCTGTGTAAATTGGGATTGCAAGGGACTGGGGAAGGGAGTGGTTGCACCCATCTGCAAAAGACTTCTGCAGGATCATTTTGCAGGTATGAGCGTAAACATTTTGTGGATCCATTGGTCAGCAAAACGCCGGTGTGATGCAGGTAGTGATAATTAGATGGATGTACACAGGGAGAAACTAGAGTCAGCGCATTATGTGAATTGAGGAAGTTTGAGGATGAATCGGGGAGTAAACACAGAACTTCCGTAATGTGAATCTCACACTTAGTTTGTTAGACCATGATATTTTTATGATGTGTGTTACACTTAATGGCAGTCAAATTCAGTAGTGACAGTGACACCTTGGAGAAACTTCAGGTGTAACTTGAATCACTGCCCTGACTGTGAAAAGCTGAGTTTTTCCAAATATTGCGGGTGAATGATGGCTATGATTTCTCTTCACTTCAAGACCAAAGGAAGAGTAAGATCCTGAATGATTAATAGTATTTCAGAAAAAAAATAATTTGATAGTGCCATATGTGACTTTTACGGCCTTGTGGAAAAAAAAAATAAAATAAAAGGGCCAAAAGCTCCCTAACTTTGCAGTTAGCTCAGACATTTAGATTTTCAGTCTGCAGTCTTTATGAATCTTCAAAGGCTAACTCTGACTTTTTTTCTTCATCAGCCAATTTTTATGCTAAAACCTTGCTTTACTGTCATGGGGATTATTCTTTGCCTTTATCTGTAAGTCAGTTTCTATATTGGAATTTATAGCTGATTATTAATTTTTTCAAAGTATCAAGAGAAGGTAGTTCATGACCTACGTATCTGCCTTTTTCTGAGGTAAATAGCTCTAATGTTTT
>VXBJ01005420.1:165405-178404 GCA_013400055.1 Nycticryphes semicollaris | reverse complement strand
TCCTCTTCACAACCTCCCCTCAGGAAGCTGTAGAGTGTGATAAGGTCTGCCCTGAGCCTTCTGTTCTCCAGACTAAACCATCCCAGCTCCCTGAGCCGCTCCTCATAAGACTTGTGCTCCAGACCCCTCACTGGTTTTGTTGCCCTTCTCTGGAGACGTTCCAGGGCCTGGGTGTCTTTCTTGTAGTGAGGGGCCCAAAACTGAACACAGCACTCGAGGTGGGGCCTCACCAGAGCTGAGCACAGGGGGATGGGCACCTCCCTGCTCCTGCTGGCTAAACTATTCCTGATGCAGGCCAGGGTGCCATTAGCCTTCTTGGCCACCTGGGCACACTGTTGGCTCATAGTCAGCCAAGCATCAACCAACACTCTCAGGTCTTTTTCTTCTTCACAGTCTTCCAGCCACTCTGCCCCAAGTCTGTAGTGTTGCATGGGTTCTTGTGCCCAAAGTGCAGGACCCGGCACTTGGCCTTGTTGAACCTCATCCTGTTGGCCTCAGCCCAGCAATCCAGCCTCTCCAGATCCTTTTGAATCCCTCCCTACCCTCTGACAGATGGACACTACCTCCCAGCTTGGTGCCATCTGCAAACTTACTGGGGGTACACTCAATCCCTTCATCTAGGTCATCAGTGAAGATATTGAAGAAGACGGACCCCAGTACTGACCCCTGGGGGACACCACTTGTAACGGGACACCAGCTGGACTTAACTCCATTAACTGTTCCCCACTGGGCACAGCACTCCGGACAGTTCTTTACCTAGAGAAGAGTATACCCGTCCAGGCCACGGGCAGCCATTTTCCCCAGGAGAATAGTGTGGGAGACAGTATTCTCCTGAAAAGAAAAGGTCACGGAAAGGTCTGATGTGCTGTCCAAGCAGGCGCTGAGGCAGGCACATAAACATGCTTCTGTTTCCTACTCTGAAGTACAGAACTGGCATCAGTCATCTCCATTGGTCCCACAAAAGCATCCTGCCATGGGCTGGCTGAATCACTTGACTCCATCCCACTCCACACTTCTTTTCGAGGAGACCTTTAGTTCCTGAATCACATAGTTTTCACTTTTTCTTTGAATTAACAGTCTCCTGTCCTCGGTAGCTGCTAAGCTGGATAATATTTTTCCTGGCAGAAAAAGCTGACACATCCTGTTTTGTTTTTCTGTATGCTTTTATATAATGGGCCTACTGAGCTGGAGCGTAGTATTTTGCATTCCTGTCTAGTCTGGCAACGACGCTGTGAATGGTCCTAACTGTCTGTCTTGTTACACTCCCTGGTTGTCCATGTAAAGTTGTATTTCTGTTGTATTTCTAAGGAAATAGCTTTTATCACAAAGGAACAAGACCTTATTGAACCTCAGCTCCGGATAGAGCTCAGATATAATGCACAAGTTCGTCAGTGTCTCCTGACATACACTGAAGCAGTTTGGCTCTCTTGGCAATATTCATACCTTAGAAACGGCCTCGTAAAGGTTTGACAATCCTTAGTGAGGCCATGGGTGAGACGAATTAGTTGAGAGACACATCTGACCTGTATCCAGAAAGAACAGGAGCAAAGCAAGTCATTTTCCCTATTTAGATGCTGGAAAAGTGTATAAAAATAAACAGACGTTCTTTCCTTTTAAACAGGATCAAATTTATGATCTTCACATTTCTAAAAGCCTATTTTGTATCTGTACTGTTTCTTTGATAGAAGAGGAGAAGTGAAGTATAGATTATCTTCGAATGTGGCATAAATGTTTGAAGTGGTAAATCAAGACTCGCTCCTTAACTTAATTCTGCCAACAGGCAAGCAAGAGGATGACTTGAATATCAAATTTCATTATCCACAATGGAAATATCTTTATCTTTTCTCCTCTGATCAGTAAAAGGATGTCAGGGAGGGTTATGTGTGACTCTGCAACTCTTCTAATTCCCTTCCTGCAGGAGGACAGATATCACTCCTCTCTGCCCTTGCAAATAAACCAGGTTCAATGGTCAGCTGACATGAGCAACCTGATGGCTGAGGAATGAAAAATAATCTTTCACTTCCATTTTCTTCACCATCGGCCTTTTTGTGTGTGACGCAGCAAAACAGATGAACCAGGATTTTATAAAAAAGTCCTTATACTGGATATCAACATTTGAGGGTGACAGAATTTTTGGCATGACTTTAACTCACTTTTTGGAAGCTTTGGGAGCAGGGAGGGCTAAGCATATCTTACCATCAACTAGAGAGCTAAGATTCAAAGATTCTTCCTGAAAATCTTGCTGCTGCTGACCTTGCTCTTCCTATTTCTGGTACAAGAAGGTGAACATTTACCAGTATCACACTGAAATCAGGTTAAAAACCTCTAAACAAGTTCTAAAGAGTGTTTGTACCCATCTGGAGATCAGTCCTTTTCCTGAAGTGCAATATAGTTCAAAATTGACCAACCTCAACTAGAGCAGGGATTTAGCAGAGGGCGAGACAGTACAGATTATGTCTTTCTTGAGGATTTTCGGTGGCATTTACATGTAATTTTCCTGGCAAGCAATGAGCTGGTTACATCCAACTTGTCTGGACGTGTTTCTTCAGGTTGTCTGACAAGAAGTTTCTTCCTGGCCTGATATTCCCCTGACCCATTCCAAGAAAATCTTTGCAGAATGAACTTTCAATAAATAAGAGAACTCCAAGATTTCAGCAATTACAACTGGCCATGGAGGGCAGGCTTATTTTTGTTGCTTCCCTTCCCTAATGTGGAGCTAGAATTGTGGACCCAGTGTGTGCTGGCAAACAGTATCAAAAGTAAATTAGTTTTTTGGGTTTGCTTTTTTTTTTGTTCTTTCATTCTGGGATTTTGTAGATGGAATGTAGGCGTTTCTAGTCACCTACTGAAAATAAAAAAGACACTCTAACCTGCCTGTGACATTTAGAGATGAAAGTGTTTTGTGCCAGCAGCAACCAGGCAGGATCACTGCAGCGAACCAGTTTATTAAACTGGTGTTTGGCTCCAGCTGGCAGGGTGAACAGTGACTCAGCTTCTCCCCGGTGGTGGCAGGCACATCTCTGCACACTCACCGCCTGCCGCCTTCGCTGCCCTGGGGGGTGGGTGGGGAGTGTCAAAGAAAACTTCTCCTCCTGGGCCAGGTCTGAGACCTGCAGCACATGGTAACGGCCCGACAGAGGGCATGAGCAGCGCCGTGTGCCTGGCATTGGTAGTTGGACACCCAGGGGATGCAGTCNTTTCCCCTCAGCCTCCTCCAGGCTGACCCCCCCAGCCCCCTCAGCCTCTTCTCACAAGACACAGCCCCTCCATGTCTTTTTTTTTTTTTCTGGGAAGGGGCCCAAAACTGGACACAGCCCTCCAAGTGGGGCCTCACCAGTGCTCCCTCACCAGTCCAGGGGGATGGATCACCTACCAAGTCCTACTCTGTTCCTGATGCAGGCCAGAATGCTGGTGGCCTTCTTGGCCACCTGGGCACACTGCTGGCTCCTGTTCAGTCCACAGACCACCAACACCCCCAGGTCCTTTTCTGCCAGGCAGCTCCAGCCACTCTGCCCCCAGCCTGTAGCGCTGCAGGGGGTTGGGGTGACCCTGGCACTGTACGTCACAGAAGCCCCACGGTAGCATAACAGCATAACTTGAGCTGCCTGGCTTAGTTGAACTAAAAGTTATCAGAAGTGTGTTCCTGGTTTTAACATATCCTCTCTCTCTTATTCTTGGTCTCTGTTTTGCATTAAATTTACATCTTCTTGTATGTCTTTTCCAACAAGGCCATATCAAAGTACTTTATGGGCATCTTCCAGCTCTGTTCATCTCTTTGGCCAGTGTGACCAGGTATAGCTGATGGCCTGCAAACCTGATGTCCCATAAGCAGTTGGTGATGCTTGTGAGCATTTGTGTCCATTTGACGCCACCATCACCCTTTCTTTGCTGCTTGATATTTTCAGTTGGCTCTTGAAGTTTGGTTTGGAAAATAAAGTGATGAGGGAATTGGATATAGGCTTAATGAAAGAGTGATGTTACTATGTTGCTTGATGATACAAGAAGAAGCAGCTGAAGCCACCTGCTCCTCCTTCATAAGGAGCTTTGTTTCCTGGAGCTCTGAGGTACGGTTTTGACAAACTCTGAGTACCACTGATGGGAAGAACAGAGGGTGTGTAATGGCATGTCACCGCAGCCAATGCTCGTGTGACCGTGGTCAACTGGACGATGGTTAAAAGTGCAGCTACTTGAACTGACAACCTACCTCTAGTATCTTATGGGAAAACCAAACCCTCCTTGAAATTCTGTGGCTTTTGCTTATTAAGAAGTGCAAGTATATTGCTGGGGGGGTGGCATGAAGTTGGTTTTGGTTTGGTTTTTTTTTTTTTTGAATTCATGACTTGAAATTATGTTCCTCACGTAAAAATAGTTTTGACCAGATATTTAAAGGTTTCCTTTCAGACTTCCATAAAAGTTGGTATATAGCTAGAGATAATGTAGTATACCCTTATTAGTTCTTATTTTTTAAATGTATGAATTATTATTATTATTGTTACTGCAAAAAAAGTGTACAGGTATGAAGTGCATTTATTTTAGTTTATCCTGTCTCTTGATCTTCCTGGCAGTAAAATCCAGTCTATGCTGATTAAAAAAAAAAAAAAAAGCCATGAAGACAGTTTTATGACTGCCTGTAGTTTGAGCTAAAGGTGGGCTAAAAGAGATGTATCTTTCAATATTATTTTTCCCCATGCATGACTTTATGAAGTACATGAAATCTTCCTTTAGTGTAATTACTCCATAAAAAGAGGCTGAAAAGCATATTGATCGCATTATTTGTCATAAGGATGTGTAATGAAAGAAACAATAAGAATGGCTGTAAGGATTTGAAATAATCCTGCTTTGCTGTATGTTCTCTGTTCTATATGTACTCACTCACATAGCTGTGGGAATGCGTACGAGAGTGTCAGGAACAGCTCACGGGGCACACATCAGTTCCCATCATGAGGAAAAGTGCAAAGTAGGTGGAGGTTCCCTGTTGCTGTAGCATAATTGCTAATGTCTACTTCTGTGCGCTACTGCTGTCAACATTGTTTATTCTAAAACACAGGGCAGGATGCTGTGGGTATCAGGAAATCCCAGCACTTTTCACAGCTGGCCATTTCCCACGAGGGTTAAAAGGAAACTTCTTAAATTCTTCGTGTCTAGACCAAGCTGTAGCAACCAGCTACTGCTGGG
Organism: Nycticryphes semicollaris; assembly: GCA_013400055.1. Classification (NCBI taxonomy): domain Eukaryota; kingdom Metazoa; phylum Chordata; class Aves; order Charadriiformes; family Rostratulidae; genus Nycticryphes; species Nycticryphes semicollaris. Next base: position 173,229 of record VXBJ01005420.1, on the reverse strand, counting down.
AAAAATCTTCTAAATGCCAGCGAGGTCCTGTATACTCCATCCATTTCTGTCTTGTGGTTGAAACGATTAAATGGCTTTGCCAGGAGCAGAGGAGTGGAGGAGTGGAGATGCTGGGAGTGATTCCTCCTCCCAGCATCTCCACCCACCATCCAACTGGCACCACTTACAGGTACATACAGTGTCAAGATACGATGGAGAATATAGGTTTGGAGTGGGCTTGCTGAAAAGCACTTCTGAGGAGAGGGCAATGGAATCCTGGGCTGTGAAGGGAAGAGTGTGGCCAGTAGGTGGAGGGAGGTCATTCTCCCCCTCTGCTCTGCACTGGGGAGGCCACAACTGGAATCCTGCCTCCAGTGCTGGGCTCCCCAGTTCAAGCGAGACAGGGAACTACTGGAGAGAGTCCAGCGCAGGGCAACAAAGTTGATGGAGGGATTGGAGCATCTCCCTGATGAGGACTGAGTTGTACCGTCACAACTGTAGTGTTGGTGAGGGGGGTTGATGTCAACAGGGATCAAGGGGTAGATGGCAGTAGAATTTGTTGTTCTTATTGTTCAGTTGAAGATCTTATCTTGCACCAGCAGAGGATCAGATCACGAAGTGTTTTGGAGAAGTCAAGCAGGATTTCAATAATTTGCAGTAATAGCTGTCTAATTCATTGGGAAAAGTGGGGTTCATAAATCAGGAAGAGCAACTGCTGAGGAAGCAATTGGGAACTACTCATCACTGTAGTACACGTGGTTAATTTGCTCTGACAGGCCTGTGGGTGGTGGTTGTTTATCGCAATGTAGCGCACTGGAATTCGTTTCACAGGCTGAGACCCGGTGGAGTAGGTGCTGTATAAATGGGAAGCGACACGGCAGGCTGTGACCGAGCCTTCCATCAGAGGACAAAACCTGGGGGGAGGCAGTGGAAATAAAGACAATGGGGGTATAAGGCGGTGGCGATAGCGATTGCATGCAAAGCAGCTTCTGTGGAGTTGTGGAGTACTGTGTGCAGGTCTGGAGCCCTCAACATAGGAAGGACTTGGACCTGATGGAGCCAGTCCAGAGGAGGGGCACAAAGATGATCAGGGGGTTGGAGCACCTTGGCCAACAGGAGCTGGAGTCTCTGGAGTCAGGAATGCTGGGATTGGGATCAAAGGCAGATGAACAGACAGGGTCCGCCTCAGACAGCGGACATTGAAGAAGGAGGGCTTACCTTTTGGATCCCTCAGCTTTTCTACTGAGCAGATGGGATGGAATACCCTGTGGGTCAGTTTGGGGTCCCCTCTCCTGTCCCCTCCTCCCCACAGGGGTGACCCCTCAAGGCTTTTCCGCTTCCCACCCTCCAACGGGGCAAATAATGCCATTCCCTGCCCTTGGCTGTTCCAGCAATAAGGATAAACCAGGGCCTCTGCACCATCCCTTGGTGTGATCAGGGCTGATCACCCTTAGAGGGAGCAGTTTCTGAACAATCTGCTGTTAATTTCAGAGTTCTGTTAGTTAGAAGAGGCCCAGCTAAAAAAGTAAAAGTATAAAACAAAAAATTGGTTTATTTTACCTCAAACCAGGACACTCCCTAAGCATTGATTCTATTGCAATGCCATCACAACCCTGCAGTGAAAACTTAGAGAGCAGCCTAATCTCATTCACCTGCAACCTGGAAAGCTAGATGTGCTGCCTGGCTCAAGGGCTTATTGATCTCACCTGCCTCTAAGTTGTTGTGATGAGCCTGGTGCTGATAAGGAAGGAAGGCTGGAGGGAGCTTAACCTCATTGTGGCTGGACAGGTGAGGTGTGTGGATTGTCTGAACTCAGAGAAACAGGAGTATTAAGTTCTGCATCTTGACACCATCCTCTGCTTCCGAGTATTTACACCATCTCCTGTTTGAGGAGAACGTAGACCATAGGTGGGGAGAGTTTGGAAGACTTCTTCAGGTCACCGAGAAGGCTTCTGGGCAAGACTGAACTGAAAATGTTGTGTAAAGCTATGGTTGTCTTGTATAAATGTATTAATTCATTGTTTATTGGCCAGTACTGTAAGCTCTGCAAAATATTCTACATAATATCATAAGACAGAGACTTATGGCAGTCTCTTCCTGGTAAAGCTGTGCTAAGACGGTGGTGGGCCTGCCTGCTTTTTGAGATAGTTACGGAGGCAGGATGGTTAGGATTAGTGAAATGTCAATAAATATTGTTTTACTTTACAGACTGTCTAATGGATACCATCAAATGTACCTTTCCTAAACCCATTGATGTGTTGTGCTCACTGAGGTAGTGAGGAATAACTCATTCCCTTTATTGCAGAGAAACATAATGCAAAATACTGTTGTCTTACAGATAAAAAAACCCCACCTTATAAATCAACTGGATAGAATGAGGAGTTTGTTCTGTAATTAAGTCATCCTTTCTTGGGTTTTTACACAAACAAAACATTTTGATTTTCTTTCAGGCTCACAATTTATGCCTTTGGCACCCTGCACTGATGCTGTAGGAGCTCTGAGATGTTCATTGTTAGGCTCAAAGCAATGCAATAATTCCCTTGCTTTCTGTCTCCGTGTGTAATTTTCAGTTAAAGACTTACAGCCGTGCACCCCGTGGATCCTTGTATTAAATTGTCTCATCTGCAAAAACAGATATAAACGAGTCCCTTGGCTATTTCTTCTTAGTTCTAATGCTGTTAGGCAGCCTGCATGTGGCCAGCATGCGAGAATACTTGCTGCTCTTGATGTAAGAGCCAAGTCAAGTTATTGCCACTGTCTGTAGGTGCCCTTTCTGTGCATTTGGTTTTGGGAGAACGGGATCAAAGGCAGATGATGTCCTTTAATCTGTATTATAAAGCTATGAAAAAGCAGAGAGGAGGTCTGTGTTGCAGAAACTTTTGCAGAAAGTGCTCAGTTCCGTTCTCTCCAAAGGCCCACATCTTTCTCAAGTACACTTAATGTGATTAACTTTTTATGGTCAATAGTCAGCATATGTTGACCAAAGACTGTGAACAAGTTGGTTTGGGGGTTTAAAGCCACTTGGAGTTACTGATTAAAAGCTAATTTAAATTTAAAAAAAAAAAAATGTTTCCTTATAGACAGTTTTTTGTACTGCCGAATGAAATACTAATGTCATTTGTAGCTTCTAGGAATATTCTAATGGAAGCTTCTAAATAAAACATGATCTATTTTTCTAGCATAGAAAAAGCAAAAACACAGACTTTGTAAACCTCCGTTCTGCAAACTCAGCCTGTTTTATAAAAATCAAGTTAGATTCTTAAAGACTCGTGTGTCATCCATGTCTAGGCATGCACAACCCACACTTGGAATTGGCCGATACTCTTCTTTCTTATTTATTTTTATTTCTTAGCTAATTTGAAGATGCATGAATCCAGTTTGGTTTTTTATTTCTTGTAGCTTCTTTTTATTGTGTAGTGGTAAGTGATGTATCTGGAACAGTGTGGCAAGTAGGACTTGGGACATGATTGTCCCCCTCTACTCAGTGCTGGTGAGGCTTCACCTCGAGGGCTGGGTCCAAACAAAGGCAATGGAGCTGGTGAGGGGTCTGGAGAACAAGTCTTGTGAGGAGAGGTTAAGGGAGCTGGGGGGGGTCAGCCTGGAGGAGGCTGAGGGGAGACCTTCTGGCTCTCTCCAACTCCCTGAAAGGAGGCTGTAGCCAGGGCGGGTCAGTCTCTTCTCCCAAGTCACAGGTGATGGGACAAGAGGAAATGTCCTCTAGTTGCCCCAGGGGAGGTTCAGTTTGGAGATCAGGAGAAATGTTTCGAGGGAAAGAGTTGTGAAGGCCCAGGTTGACATAGTGCTTAGAGACATGGGTTAGTGATGGGTTTTATCAGAGTTGGGTTGGTGGTTGGATGAGATAACCTTAAAGACCCCTTCCAATCCAGACAATTCTATGATTCTAAAAAATGAAGCAGATACAGACTGAGAAAGATGCAAGGATACTTTTAAGAGGAACAGGGTTGTAGTATATTGAACAAAGTGAATTTTTTTTTCCTTCTTCCCCAAGCTACAGTCAATTAAAACATAGAGAACTTTGTGAAATGTCTAAAATTTTCATGAAATTTTCAATTCTTCTTTATTCTAAATCGCTGTTTCCATGCTTTCTCTGGTTTAAATTGGTATTCTTTGCGTGTTGGTAGGTGTTGGTTTTCCATGCAGCTCACATGTGATTTGAACATCTTTGCTCTTGGCTGAAGTGTGCAACCCAATTTCTCTGCCCGCTGTCTTTCAAGAACCAGGCTGCAGCAGGTATTAATTTTTTTTTGCAGTCCAGTGTTCACTTGCTCCTTGACACCTTCTTGGAGCTCCTTGAGCCCTTTCTTGGTCATGTCATTGGACCCAAAAAGAGAAACACAACTACAGCAGAGAATGTGTCTTCATAAAAAGCTTTGTCTCCAGTCTGAGAAGGTGGTCAGCATTAGTCTACGTGTGAAATCTTGTGTTATCTTTGATCACTTGTTATACCAGTAGTGGAATATCAGTTTGATATTTTAACAATCTCAGTTGGAAAAGTTGGATGAGTTGAATCAGTGCTGGGGTGCTGTTTACAATTTTTCAAGTGTTTTATTTTCTGTTTGTTAATTTTTTTAATAATAAAATCAGAATAGTTACGTTATTAAATAGTATGTGTAAGGTAGTCCTACACATTGGAGGTGTTACTTGGGAAAAATAAGTTCCACCACCAATTGATAAAGTAGTTACAAAATCCCCTTCACATTTTCCATGATTTTTTTCCACAAATCAGTCACTGGTGTCTCCCAGATTCCTGAGAAGAGGGAAGTTGTTTCCTTAGTGATTTTTTTTTTCTTCCCCTTTGCTGTTGTCTAATGATAAAAATAAGCTGTTGTTACTGCCTTAATTTATTCTTGCACTGGCTGTCCAGGGAGGAGGTTGAGTCCCCATACCTGGGTGTGTTTCAGAGTGGTTGAGATGTGGTGTTGGGGGATCTGGTGTAGGGGAGAACTTTGTAGAGTGGGGCTAATGGTAGGACTCGATGGTCCCAAGGGTCTTTTCCAACCTGAATGATTCTATGATTCTGTAATTATTATTTTGTTTGAAGCACGTGTGGGCACGTACTAATTCTTAATTAGTGCCATAAACTTGGTGGCTTTGGGTTCTTCAGTAAAGGCCAAGATACTTGATCTTGCCATCCTTTCACAGTTACTTTTCACTGTACACTCTGCATTTCAGGCTGCCTTCAGTTCTGTGAAAAAGCATCTCTTCTGCCCTTTCGGGAAACCAAAGTGTTCTCTTTCGCTCTGCTTCAAACCTTGGTGTCCTACGCGTGTATAAAAACACTAAGGAGGGCTGGGGTGGGGGAAAGGCTAGACAGCCAGGAGTCACTATATACAGCAGGGGGTTGTTTTGGTGTTGTGGTTTTTTTGGTTTTTTTTTTTTTTTCATTTGACTGCTTAAAAAGATTAGTAGCTGAGAAAGGGTCGAGGGTTGTTCCTCTTTAAATTGCGCTGTGGCAGGTTTATCGCCAAGCGCCATAGGTTATGTTGAGTGGAATAATGGGGAGGAAGAAAGGGAGGCTAAAATAACAGAGTGGTGGGACTGTTTTGACTCCACAATCAAACCCTTCTTGACTTTTGCCCTTTCGGTTGGAAAGCGGTTGTGTTACAAAACATGAGGTCAACCCCCAGGTTCTGCTGCTCATTTCTTTCTTCCCGATCTCTACTGAGGGAGTAGGTGCCTCATGTATTTACGCTCTTGGCTTTGGTGTTAAACTTTACATGCTGTTACGGTTGGGGTGACAAGAACAGCAGTTGCTTTTTCCTACAGCGTGTCAGAATCGCTGGCTTTAAGAATTAAAAATGTCCTGGATGGTATTGCAGAGCATAATAGGAAGATATCCTGAGAAACATGTGAGCATCCACTTTTCAAATAACTCCTTGCCTCAAAGACTATGTATGCTATTAAGACTATTTTGACATTTGTAAAGTATACATATATGGTTTGGGTGCACCCAGTTGATTTGATGACACTCTTAGGAAAGCTTTCCTGAGTTGTTTTGAAAAGATAATTCATACCTGGTCTGGTCTTTAGCTCTTTTTCTGAGCTCCTGTCAACCAGCTTAGGATGCCAACTGCTTGGTCAGTGATCCAGCAATGGACCTGTGATATGGACAAGGTGTGGGAGCCCAAGTGTATTATTTAATGGCTGGTGCTGGTCTCTTCTCACAGAGAATTAGCCATAGAAGGAGAGGGAATGGCTTCAAGCTGCAACAGGGTAGGTTTAGGCTGGACATCAGGAAAGAATTCTTGACAGAAAGGGTGGTGAGACCCTGGAAGAGGCTGCCCAGGAAGGGGGTTGAGTCCCCATCCCTGAGTGTGTTTCCGAGTGGTTGAGGAGTGGTGTTGGGGGCTCTGGTGTAGGGGAGAACTTTGTAGAGTAGGGCTGATGACTGGACTCGATGATCCCAAGGTTCTCTTCCAACCTGAATGATTCTACGGTTCTATGGCTGTGGTACAGCAGAGGAGGCCCGTGTCAGGAAACAATAAAGTAGTTATTAGGTAATGACTGTGGAGGCACCGTATATAAGGTTAAATCGATATATGTAAATCACTGACTTCAAGATGCTGAAGCTGCCTCTTGGCACCCATCTTTTTTTACATAAGTGGGGATCAAATAGTAACTGTTTTGATAAATGTTATGTACCTAACCTACATTAAAGACCTTAGGGGAGTTGAGCTCTTAAATTCCTTTGAAATGTAATGGAATTTGGGCACCGAGTGCTGTTTCTTTAAAGAAAAGCAAAAGTGACTGGCTCATTTGCTTTTATTAAATTGCTTTTGAAAAACCGTATGTGAAGACTTTGGTACCTTCTTTTGAAGTATGAAAGTGGTGTAGGCACAGGATTTCCATGCAGGTAAGAACATTGGACTTCAGATGGGTGTTAGCTGTAGCAGAAACCAGTGCAAACCCATTAGCATGAGCTGTTGGTGGCTTTTCTGCTGTTGTGTCTTAACTTGTGCAGTGGGTGATACCGATGGCAGCTTTGGGGTGTCTCAGGCTGTATGGGGTCTTATACAAAGAAGTGTTTCACGTGGGCTGGTTGTTTGGAGTCTATAAATTTTACTTACAGATATTATGTTTTCATGTGACAACCTTGCGACATAAATACTACACTTATGTATTTATGGGCAACTGGGGTTTGGCCACATCTGGATTCAGACCTAGCTCATCCTACTCCAGCATTACAAAACAGATTTTTTTTTTTTAACTGGTGTTCCTTCCAAAAATGTTTTGTAAAATAATGGGGATGCGTTAGATGGCAATCTGAAACGTTTGCCTTTCATTTACAATGGAAACCATTAGAGGGTTTTTCTTGGCCATACCTAGGACTCCTCTAAACAATGCTGAATTAGAAAAATATTAAGAAACCAAAAAAAACCACCCCCAAATCGCCCAGAAAAAAAAAAAAGACCCCAAAACCGTAGGCATCTGTCAGGCTTTAAAAAAGAAAAGAGAGTTTTCTTCATATGGTAGATCACACATGAAACTTTAACTGCTCTGATAATTGAATCTTCTATGACTAGAGGCTGTAACTGGTATTACAGATATCTCTGTGTGGAAATTGTGCAGTGTTGTAGCAAGGAGTGAGTGAAAATACAAAAGAATTGCATTCTGCTTTTCTTAAGACATATGTAGAATTAGGTCTGTGCCACAGGCTTGCAGTTCATGTTAGGTGTTCTGCTACCTGAATGGAGTCTTCACCCGGGGAATGGGCTTGCTTCTCGTTGTGCAGGCTCATGCACAGAAAACGTTTGGAGGAAACTTTATTTAAATATAATTGTGTAAAAGAGAGGCGGTTGAAACCAAATTATATGTCTTTTTTTT
>VXBJ01005420.1:134244-164786 GCA_013400055.1 Nycticryphes semicollaris | reverse complement strand
TGACCTTGCTTAGCAAAAACCTACTGTTTCCATTCTGAACTTCACCTCAGGTGTTTTGTGTGGAACAGGTTAAGGAAGCAGATGGTAAGTGAGTCTGGAGGAGGTAAGCGTGTCTGGTGAAGGAGGGGGGAGATGAGAAGCTGCAGGTGCTTCAGGGAGCACTTTTACTGAAAAAGCAGCTTTTGCAGAGCATACATCAAATAAACCACATAATTTGGTCTGAAGTTGAAAAACAGCTTTTTAACTCTGGTCATTGCTTATAATTATTTAGGTGATTCTTTCTTACACAATCTGATTCTGACAACTTGAAAAATGTAATTGCTTTTGATAGTATTCAGTGGATCAGAGACTTGTTAATCTAGTTCCAGTCAATCTTGTGATGCTGTGAAACCCACTGAATAAGTTCAATGATCGCTTGCATCCATGATTAGTCACAACTAGCTTAGTATACATGTATTATGCTCCAAACTTTGCTTTTTCTAGTAATGAATCACAAAAAAAAAAATCTAGCTCAAAAATCTGAAAAGCAGTTCTGGCAGTGTCTCTTGAAGGAAGAGACAAATTCCATTTATTTAACTTCATTTTGATGCAGGCTGTGTTTTGGATTGTTAAATCACTTTCTGAAAATTCCAGATGATTAAAAGAAATTTTAAAAGAAAAAGGTTTTCTTTTTGTATTGAATTATTTTAAACATCGTCCTTATATTGCAGCAAAAATGTTTGTCAAAAAAAATGCCATTCTTGTGCCAAATACTAGACTGCAGGCTGCAGCATAGGGCTCAAAGTCACTGTGTTGGGTTGGACTCGGTCTTGCTGTGGGTTGAAGGCAGAGATCATATCTTCAGTTGGTTTTCTGGGCCTCCAAAATTAGCCACACCTGTGTCCATTCTTCTAATTTTGAGAAGTGCGAGTCAATGGCACTGGAGTGTTTTATCAGATTTGCATATTTTTTAAAAGCAGAGAGTATTTATGTGTCTTTTCATGTCACACACATAGGACAGACCTCATCCTTTTCCTGTTGTGCTCTTATGCAGCTACTCTTGAAGGGCTTTCTCTTCCATGACTTTCACGTCCAAGCACCTGGAATCAAATACTGGTTTTACAGTACAGTCATGGTGATGGGCTCTAAATTGAAGGACTTAAACCCCTCTGATGAATAGAGCGTGGGAGCTGTCTGCAGCAGTTGGCTGTTCAGCGAGAGCACCCATAGCTCTACAGCCCTGCAGTTAATGTCTCCATGCAGCACCTGACATGCAATGTTTCTCTAAAGCAAGTTTTATTAACCATTCCGTTGTCCTTCTGTGACCCAGAGATTTCCTTTACAGCAACGGAATTCTCGGTGACCTAATCCAAATGACTACCCAAGGGTCAAAAATCCTAATTAGTTGGTTGTGACCATTGCCTAGGTTCAGAAATGGAGTTTGCACGTGTTGTAAGCTACATCCAGATAAATTAAAATTCCTTTTTAATTATCTTCCTAGGCTCATAAGAGTGAGAGTGAGTCTATGTGAGAGAGTAAGAAGGAGGAGTGGTGCCATTAAAAGCCTTGCTCGTTCACTATCCCTCAGCCTTAGTGTAGATGATGGGACTTGGTGAGTTGAAACTGTAAGGCATGGATTAAAATGAAAGTTTGAAAAGAAAACTATATAGACATTGTGTGTATTTACCTACTTGATTCCAGAAAAGTAACTTTAATTCAGGAATATTGTACCATTACATCGGAAGCCTTCAGCTGCTGCGAAGTGGTGAAACATTGAAGATTTTTCCTAACTGCTCAGGAATATTCAGTAGCTAAAAAATAAATAGCAAATGGTAAGGGAAGGAAGTGGATTTTTAAGCCCAATTTAAAATTAAACCATGTGTTTATTAGTATCAATCCATAATTGTAATACTTGAATATACTGTTATCAACAGGGAGCATTTGGTCTATTTGGACATGCTGTGAGATCCAGGCTGTAGCTCAGCCATTTTTAAATACTTAATAAACTGGCACTCCTACACCTGACTTACTTGATTAATATGGACATAAGTTTGGTTGTGGGGTTATGAGCTGTGTATCATGCTTTTCGTTACAAGATTTCATATTCCCAGTATCTGTATTTTTATTTTATACCTTCTGATAGGACTACCGAAATGCTCGAGTTTACCCATTGCCCACATAAATTAGGTGAATGGAAATTGCAAGATATGAGATTGAGGGAGGCTATAGCAGGTGAAGGGAGGTCATCCTCCCCCTCTGCTCTGCCCTGGGGAGGCCCCATCTGGAGCACTGGGTCCTGTTCTGGGCTCCCCAGTTCAAGAAGGACAGGGAATTTGAGGACATAATAGATGACAACAGAGCTGATGAGAGGCCTGGAGCACCTCTCTGATGAGGAAAGGCTGAGGGACTTGGGTCTTTTTAGCCTGGAGAAGAGAAGGCTGAGGGGGGATCTGATCAACACCTAGAAATACTTCAAGGGTGGGTGTCAGGAGGATGGGGCCAGTCTTTTCTCAGTGGTGCTCAGGGACAGGACAAGAGATACAGGGCACAAACTTGTTCATAAGAAGTTCCATCTCAACATGAGAAAGAACTTCTTGACTTTGAGTGTGGCAGAGCCCTGGAAGAGGCTGCCCAGAGAGGTGGTGGAGTCATGTCTGTCTCTGGAGACATTCCAAAATCTGCCTGGACACGTTCCTGTGGGACCTGCTTTGGGTGGATCTGCTCTGGCACGGGGTTGAACTAGGTCATCTCCAGATGTCCCTTCCAACCCCATATCACTCTATGATTCTGTGAAATGTATACAATTTAAATACTTGCTTCAAGAGCTAGTGTGTTTTCACAAGTTAGTGAGGCTTGGGTTTGGTGGTGTTTTTCTTATGCAGAAAGAGCAGTTGTTTTTAAGTGCTTCTGAAAGCCTTGTTCAGATCAAATCCTGGAGAGTGAGCTTGTTGGAGTTCTAGTCTTCAGAACATGATTGCAAGTACTATACCCTCTACCAAATCCTGCTTCGTGTGATTAAACTACGTGACTCTTCGCATTATCAGTCCCAATTCTACATTGTTTTCTTTCTGTCTCTGAAAAATTACTTTGAACATGTTTGATTGTGTTTCTTTTTCACATGTAACTTCCTCTCCTCAGGGGCAGTCTTTAAGGTCTTTTGTCTTTGTTCCTATGTTTAAATCTCTCTTGGATGTCAAATTCCATATTCATGTCTGTTGAACAGCGACCCTCGGTGAAAATCTTTTTGCAAGTGCATTTCTTGGACAAGCTTGTGTGTTTAATTATATGTGTATCACAGGAAGGCTGGCCATTCATCTTGGGCATTGTATTCATGTGAACTGGATTCCATTAGAAGGAGTTTTGTAGTATTTAAAATGTTTGTCTGGTTTCATGTAGCATTTAAGATGTTCAGATAGAATGAAAGTAAGCAAGTCTAGCTGATTAACTGTAGTCATTTAGTCATCTTATAATAGCTTATAATAGTTGATTAACTCTAGTTATTGAGTCATCTTACAATGGTTCCATCACTAAGTGACAACTCTTGCCTGAATTGTCAGAGATTTGTGGTTCATGTGTCCCCTAGGGTTTGGTGTTGGGACCCGTTCTCTTTAACATCTTTATCGATGATCTGAACAAGGGGATCGAGAACACCTTCACGTCACAGACAACACCAAGTTGTGTAGGAGTGTCAATCTGCTGGAGGGTACAAAGGCTTTGTAGAGTGATCTGGACAGGGTGGGTGGATGGATGGGCCCAGGCCAATGGAATGAGGTGAACCTAGGCCAAGTGGTAGGTCCTGCCCTTGAGTCACTTCAGTCCCCTGCAGTGCTACAGGCCTGGGGCAGAGTGGCTGGAGCTGCCTGGCGGAAAAGGACCTGGGGGTGCTGGTGGCCTGTGGGCTGAAGATGAGCCAGCAGTGTGCCCAGGGGTCCAAGAAGGCCACCAGCATCCTGGCCTGCATCAGGAACAGCGTGGGGAGTAGGACTCAGGAGGGGATTGTTCCCCTGGACTGGGTCCTGGCACCTCAAGGGCTGTGTCCAGTTTTGGAACCCTTCCCAGAAAAAAGATATTGAGGGGCTGGAGTGGGTCCAAACAAGGGCAACAGAGCTGGTGAGGAATCTGGAGAACAAGTCTTGTGAGGAGAGGCTGAGGGAGCTGGGGGGGTTCAGCCTGGAGGAGGCTGAGGGGAGACCTTCTGGCTCTCTCCAACTCCCTGAAAGGAGGGTGTAGCCAGGGGGGGTCGGTCTCTTCTCCCAAGTCACAGGCCATGGGGACAAGAGGAAATAGCCTCCAGTTGCCCCAGGGGAGATTCAGGTTGGATATGAGGGAGAGACATTTCCATGGAAAGGGTTGTGAAGGCTTGGAGTGGGCTGCCCAGGGCAGGGGTTGAGGCCCCATCCCTGGAGGGATTGAAAAGCAGGTTGACATAGTGCTTAGAGACATGGGTTAGTGATGGGTTTTATCAGAGTTGGGGTGATGGTTGGATGAGATGACCTTAAAGGTCCCTTCCAACCCAGAGGATTCTATGGTTCTGTATATAACATTTAAATAAATTTGGTCTGTGTGATACTTTAATTAAATGGAGCTTGCTAAGGAGTTTAAAAGTTAAAATTACAAAGGTGGAAGAAATTGTAGCCAAGCAGAAAGTCTTAGAATGTCTTAATCTTTGTCTTGCAAAATAGTACATGAATTATAGATAATGCCTGTTTAAAGTTCAACAAAAATTAAGAATGGAAGAGCGGGAAATGTCTGTTAAAGGTAACACGAGGATTACCTCCTTTCTCCTGTGAATCCTCATTTCTCACCTCTTGCAGCTTATCCTTTTTTTCTTATCCATCTCCTAGAGTCTAAGCTGGTTTGTCTGCACATATAGAGCTGCTGCTGAGTAAACGAAGTAGTGACTGTTTTAAAAAAACAGAGCCTGAGGACACCCAGATGGATTCAGTACCGCAGATTCATTGGATCAGAATGCTGGAGAATCATGCGTCTTTTGAAAAAGACCAATAATGAAACTTAATGAAGGAGAAGCTTAGGTACGTTCAGACCATGAGTTGCTCCTTCAGATACCCTGAAATGTCATATTTCATGCGGTCTAGGTTAATAAAGCAGCTGGGAACTATGCACCTTCCCAGTTTGTTTTCCCAGAGATAATAAAACTGTTGGATGTGGTATTTGTACCAGGCAAGGAGAAGAAGAAAAAAAAAATGCAAGTAGGTAGAATCAGGAAATAATTTGAAACTCAACTGGCCACAGTATTTGCTCATCACGTTGCAGTTTCCTGAGATCTTTGAGACTTAAAATTGTCTCAATCTTTTGTGAAAAATGAGGAGAAAGGGATAAATGAGCTGCATGTTTCACTTTGGGGCAGACTAACGCGTAGGGAGTCCTGAACTGCCCTCAACTTCATCTGACCCTGATTTATGTGAACTAATCATAAAGGGATTTTGTCATCAATACCACTTGTAGATTCTGCAGGCTGGAGTGAGACAAATTTTGTTATCCTTGGGTGAGGTTTCTTTTGTACTGAAATTGCCAAGGTATGAGCATCAGCCCTGGTGTCAATAATCGCACAGGCTGGTGAGCATCGCCAGTACTTTCTAGAGGGTAGTCTCAGTAGCTTGTGCAGGATTCTCTTCATCTAGAATGCCTTCCTTTTTTTTCTTGACAGCTACAATTTGATGCTCAGAGAAGTGCATACCCTTGTTTGTGGGGTGAAACCCCACAGGAAAGATGGAGGAACCACCACGAAATACTGATTTATGTTTCAATTCTTGTAGTCAATGTTAAGCATAATTTAAAGACAGTATCATAGCAGATAAGCAATTTCTCTTTGAAATAAGCATGTGGAGGAAGTGGAGGGATGATTTCTAGGATTTACCAGGGAAAATCTGAGGAAATGCGTTTAGTAGAAATGTATCCTCTAACAGAAATCCTGTGGTAAGGTTTTTATCAAAAGAGTTTATCATAAAAAATTATTACCCTTAGTAGTGATTTTTAAAAAGCAGCACATTCATTCCCTTAATTTCTCTTTTCACTCTTCTAGATGTTTTGAACTAAGTGTTCTCAGATTGGTATTATAAATGCTGCCATTGCAAATTCTGAATATACTGTTATGGAAGATGTGGGTTCATGCTCAAATGTGTAGGTACCAGACCTTTTCAGTGGAATTATCAGTTCCTGGAAAAAGGATTTGAAATTACTTCAGTATTGATGTAGAACCTGAAGTATATGTTTATGTAGATGGGGGAGTTCATTTATTGAGGATCATTTACTGAGGATTTGTAAGATCATTTATTGAGGATCAGTATTTGTCAGCTTCTCTTTTTGTAAGAGGTGAGTCCAAGTGAGTGGAGCATTTCCAGCAGCTGTTTAGTTCAAAATTTGGACCTTTAATCTGTGCAGTCTGTGTCTTTTTCTTGAGGCATCATTGCTGTTTTGTGAAACGGTGTAGATCAATATCTTTTTCGTACCTTAGAAATAAAATGCTATTATTTGGACATTTTATAAATGGAGTTAATTATGCATAGAATATGGTCTTAACTTTTTCTGTTTTTCTAGGATTTTTTATTCCTCTCTCCTCCCACATCCATTGAAGGTGCTATGTTATTGATGAAAGAATAAAGGTGTAATTAGAAAACTATCTGTATTTAGTACCCATTTTTTCCCTCTTATTCATATCAATTACCAAATAGAACCTTTAGTTGCAAAATACAATTTTCTGTGATGAAAGATGCTCAATTTCTGTTTGATTTCTTTTTTATTTTTGGTATTTTGGTAAAAAATTTGTTCCAAGTCTAAAACGAGTAAATAGGAAAACAGTATTATACAGTATCATGTCTCTAGTTAATAGAAATGTATAGGCTTACATTGTCGGCTTGTAACCTAGCTATGTGTATGTTTATGTGCAGAAATAGAGGTAGCAAATATATTAGCCTACAATCAGTTTTACTCCAGGTATCTCCATTAAATTTGACCCTTTGTACCATGCATGCCTGTTAATTGAAAAAAATAAAAAACCAGCCACAACTAAAATCCAGTATACATGTTTATTTCTTAAATAATGTCTGAGAAAGGACATAACCCACCAATGTTTTCACATATTTTCCAATCCCACCGCCCAGCCTTTAATTATAGGTTTGTTTCTGGTCGGCAGACTGTGGCTGGAGGAGGTGTGAATGGAAAGTATTGCTTTCAGATCCATGGTTGAAAATGCCCCAAGTCTAATCAGATATAAAAAGAGTTTGCAGAGGATTTTGGGAGGTTGACAGAAGGTCCTCGACAAGTCTGTTGAGGGCAGGGTGGTTAAAACCACCTGATAATGAAGCAAGAAATAGAAGCCTCAATGCACCACTGTGCCTAAATTTGGATTTTATTTGCAATCATATCATTATGTTTCACCAAGAGCAAAGACTATTTACAGGCACAAATTTCCTCCTTCAAGTTGTGTCCTGGATGTAGTTGTTTCTGTTGTGCCCTCGAAGTCTTTGCTCTCTGTTAGCTTTTTTTCTTTTGGACTTTCACATTATTAGGAAATTATTATATATTTCCTTTGGATTTTCATATATACTTCACCTAAATGTTTTCAGCCCAATTTTGAATGTTCCAAGGTGCAATGAAATCAGACGCTATATTATTTGGATTAGATTGTCTTAATTAATTGTAGCAAAACATCCAGTCCTTTTGACTGAAGGTGAGCCTGGTGCCTGTATAGTATAGGTAATAGAGGATTCTGATTTATTTTTTTTTTAGATCTATAATCGCAACTTTGAAGTTCAGAGGTGTTCATGTGGCATGTGAGTGGCGATGGCATATATGGACAGGTCACCTGCAAATACGTCTGGATGCAAACGCCAGAAATTATTTACAATCAAGATATAATGTACATTAAAGGCGAGTTAATGTTTTGAAAATAGTTGCATGCTACTCTGCTTATTATATGGTCTGCATTAAAATGCAGAGAAAAGGGGGTTGCAAACCTTAGATTAACGGGCCTCTCACCAGGATGTCAATAAAACCCTAACGCCAGCCTTGTATGTGAATAAAATACCTATAAACACAGTATATAACACGTTTTTGCACAGTTGACCTATTGAACACTTCCACGTGTTTTTTATTTATGTGGAATTGTTCTCTCTTACTAGACCCCATTCAACTATTTATTTTATTTATTTATTTATTTTAAACTTGATTTAAATAGAACAGCCACCTTAAATACCTTAACAAGCATAGCTGACCTTTCTGTGGAATTCTCCAAAAGGGGTTGTCCGCAGCTGTCTGAGACGGAGGTGGGCTTTAGGTCTGCCTTGTGGAATGATTAAGGAGGAGGAATCCTCAGAAGAGTTTGTGCAAGTGACAGTGTCAAAGTTAGACACAGGGAGGGAGGGGTGTGTGTGAAAATATTGTCGGTGGGTCAATGGAGTGTTTGTGGTGCATGTAATTCCCCAGCAGTTGCGCTGTGATGGGCTCCAACACGCAATGTACTGATGAACTAGTAATGGGAAGCTGTTGTTTTCTTTCTAGACCAGAAATATTAACTCCTGGTGTCCCATAGGGAACGTTTGCGTGAGGTAGTAACTTAAAGGTGTATCACTGTTGTGAGGCGGGATGTGGAACTGGGATATTCAAGCTGAAAGATCCTGCAGCGAGCTTAACAGGCAAGAGGAAGGGCCAGCAGGGTGGAAATAGTCTGGAAATAGTCAGTATAAATGTGCTTGGAGGTTGCTTTCATTCTGTCAATATGAAAAATACATACCTGTGTACATAAACTTAATACTTGATCATATTATGTCCTTTTATTTTTGTCTATTTTATCCTTTTTTTCCCTTTTTTTAACATTCTGGTTTTGGGGGGGAGGGGGAGGAAGCAAGTTATCTTCTGTTTTACGGCTATTTATTTGTAAAATTACTTTTGTTTTTCCAGGTCGCGTTTCTTTCTTAGAAAAGAAATGGAAAACTTTGTGTGCTTGGTCTTTAAAAGGAATTGTTTGTGCCATTTCTGAGACAGAAAATGAGAATTCCTGTTTGATTTAAAAAAAAAAAAAACAGATTAATTTCTATAGCAGCTCTTCTTTGAGGTGATCAGTCAGGTTGTATTATTTTGATAGCTTCTAGCATACATCATTGCTTAGCTCTAGCTACTCAAAGAACTAGCCCTTGGTCTGATGACAATCTGTGACTTAGAGCACAGTCTTAGTCATTTCAAGGTGTATGGTCATTTCCTTTTGGTAATGGGACTGGGACAACCCCCAAAGCAGCTCTAATATAAAAGGCTCAATGTCCAAGTGGTGGCCAGTAATGAGTGGTATGCCTCAGGAGTCAGTACTGGGACCAGTGCTATTTAACATCTTTGTTGGAGACATGTACAGGACGACAGAGTGCACGCTCAGCAAGTTTGCCGATGACACCAAGCTCAGTGGCATGGTCAACATGCTGGAGGGAAGGGATGTCATCCAGAGGGACCTGAACAGGCTGGAGAGGTGGGCTAGTGCAAACTTCATGAAGTTCAACCAGGCCAAGCTCAGCGTCCTGCACCTGGGACATGGCAATCGCAGGCACAAATACAGGTTGGGTGGAGAATGGCTGGAGAGCATCCCTGAGGAGAAGGACTTGGGAGTGCTCGTTGGGTGAGAATCTCAACACAAGGNAAAGAAGTTCTTTCCTGTGAGGGTGGTGAGACCCTGGCCCAGGTTGCCCAGAGAAGCTGTGGCTGCTCCCTCCCTGGAGGGGTTCAAGGCCAGGTTGGATGGGGCTTTGAGGGACCTGGTCTGGTGGGAGGTGTCCCTGCCCAGGGCAGGGAGGTTGGAACTGGGTGATCTTGAAGGTCCCTTCCAGCTCCAACTATTCTATGAAAAGTGAAGCTGAGGAGTTGTTTAGCCGTATCATGATCTTGGGTTTGGAATTTGTTCCCTCTTTGTTGCTTAAGACTTTCAGAGCAGTAGATGTTTTCAATGTATACCAGGAGATTTATTAAATATAAAGAAAAAATTATATTCATAATCCCTGTGGTATAAAACTTGTCTAGTGCTGCTTTAAAATTTCCTGTATCAGAGAGTAAGAGACTTGTATGTAGGTTGTGTCTGTTTTAAAGTCCTTAACTTGTGGAGTAGCATAATTTGCAATAGCCATACACTTTTTTTTCCTCTGAGTGGTTTGGGTACTTGAGGTTTTTTTCTTATTTTTGTGTTTTAGTAAGAATTCTTCTAAGTAGGAAGTCAGAGCCTCCTCGCAAACTTGGTGTAGATATGACTTCATCCTCAAAATCCTGAACAGTCAGAAGGAAAAGGACATTGAAGGAGGATGGAGCTGGACTCTTCTCAGTAGTTCCCAGTGACAGGATGAGGGGCAATGGGCACAAGCTGGAACACAGGAAGTTCCATCTAAACATGAAGAGGAACTTGTTTGTGGTGAGGGTGTCAGAGCCCTGTCAGAGGCTGCCCAGGGAGGGTGTGGAGTCCCCTTCTCTGGAGACCTTCAAGCCCCGCCTGGATGCAGTCCTGAGTGATGTGCTCTGGGCAACCCTGCTTTAGCAGGGGAGTGGGACTGGATGAGCTCTAGAGGGCCCTTCCAACCCTGACAATTCCCTGATTTTAATCTGCCATTGAAACTCAGCTATTTCTGTTCATGGGGAAAATTTACGGAATACAGACTTTTTTTTTCTTTAAAAAGGCGCCCCCCATATATATCCTCTGTGTGAGAGCAAGAGACTGAACTGTTTCTAAATTGTAAAGTTAACAACTTAAAGTCAAGGGTGTGTTTGGCAGTATGATGGCTTTGCAGAATATTCTTCCTCTCCACAGCAGTAGGGGTAAGTGTAAAGGCTCACCCCTTAAAGAACTATCATTTTTGCTTTTATAACAGAGTCCTGTTGTGGCTGTAACTTTTGCGAATGGTGTGCGAAGCCTCGATGCAGTTGAAGTCAGTAGAAAGTTTGCCATTGACTGCGAGAGTCATTGGATCGGGTCCTGGGCTTTTTAACTCTGGTAGCTATCACAGAAAATAAATACTGCACTTCAAGGAACAAACTCCAGAGTCTCCTAAAAGTAGCTTAAAGAGCTCAGAGAAGAGCAGTATAATAACTCCAGCTTTCATAATAGGTTCTCGCTGGTTTTACATCCTGTGGATACTGCTGGGACTCCCACATCACTGGTCAACAGTGCAATGATACATGGCAAATTACCTAGGTAATTAGGTAATGGCAGTAGGAGAAATCACCTCCAGCCAATGCTGGTCAGCCAAGGAGGGGTGTGCTGGGTATTAACTGGAACAATTCCCCAAAGACACAATCAAAGGAAAAATGGACTTGAGACATTATTGTTGGGGTTTTTTTAACCCACTATGGTGATTAGCAGTCATTAGTGAAGATGATTTATTTTTCCTTATGGGAAGACTAGCGAGTCGCTTTAGAAAAACAAAGATGAATGCTTAACTTTTAACAGAAATTGCTGGAAGGGACTGGAGGCTTCACAGCGGTGCTCTTCACCTTTGAGACAGAATTTCTGTTTGTGTATTTTGAATTGGGCAAAAACAACACGATGGAAAAAATTTCGGGAAGTGCTTGATAACATCCAGGGCTGCAAACCAGACGTGGTGACTTGGCATTATCGTTTTCCTGAGGAGGAAGGGAAATAAACAGTAACTGCTCCCAAACCTCTGAAGTATTTTGTTGAGGGTGACACAAAGTTGAAGGTCCAAGTGATGTCAACTCGGTAGGAACTGAAAGCGCCCAACATGTCATAGGGTCCTGACAAAGGAAATTGCTGTGACTTGTCTTAGCCAGAGCACAAATTCTTTTCAGAACTGAACCAGAAAGCCGGTTAAATTCACAGAAAAGTGTTGTATTTTTCATACCTCCGTGCAGAAACGAAGGGCTTCCGAATTACTTCTGAGGCTCAAAGTTAGCGGTGGGAAAAGTGAATGTAGTTTTATGTGGACGCCACTTGTAATAATGATGTGAATCATCGTGGAACGTTTCAAGATACTTTTCTAGACACTGGTGAAGTGTGCGCTAGCAAACTGAGTGGTTAAAGGAGGGCGTTAATGAGAGGTAGGAGCGATGACAAGCGTTAAGCATGTCCTGTGTTAGGCCGTGATGTATGAGCCCCTGGTGGTATTTTTGGAACTTCCTTTGCAGAGTGTTGCTGAGTGCTGGAATTATCACCTCTTTATGAAGGTACAGGCAGGGAAGGATGATTTGCCCATCTCTGGTTCAGAGCTCAAGTTGTAACTGCACTATTTTCAATCTGGGTGTGTGGAGAAAAGCCTGGACACTCAGGTCTTGTTTTACAGCTCGAATTGCTGTTCTTACGCTGCTGTGACTTGAGTGTGTGTGAGTGTGTCTTTGCAAGGTTTCAGACATTTTGAATTGAATAATTAAGGTGGATAATGCAGAAAGTCACTTACGTGTAGGGTGCTGACATGTGGGATGATTGTTACAGAACGTACAGAGCCCTCTGACTTAGAAGCAGGATCTGTATTTTCTCAAATGAGCTTTTTTTTTTTTTTGTAGCGTGACCTTCCCAGTTCTGGTTTTCCTGTAATATTTCTGACAAAAAAAAAAATAAAAATCCAAGACACCTATGCTTTTAATGCTGCGGTCTGCAATCCTGACTAATCTTTTCTTTTTCCTGGTAACCTGGATATGCTGTGGTATGAGAGAAGCAGATAAGATTCATCATCTACTGTAAAGTGTAGCCAAATGATACATGAACTCCAAAAGCAAGTAGAGGTTGATTGACAGAAGATGGCTCTGAAGCAGTCATGGAGGATTCATGGAGGAACCTAACCTGATGTTTGATCAGAAGAGCTTTTTACACTTTCAATAGCTTTATATAGAAGAGTAGTCCCATTAATGAATACTAATCCTCATATATTTTCAATATTTAGAATACAGATTGACTAATGTATCTGGGAATTCTGTTCAACTCTTCCTATTGTGTCAGTGAATCCCATAGGTCCGTTAAATTAAGGACGTAAGATGAAGTCTTATGGAGAAGGTGAGAATGTGGTCTTGTGAGGAGAGGCTGAGGGAGCTGGGGGGTTCAGCCTGGAGGAGGCTGAAGGGAGACCTTCTGGCGGTGGGTAGCCAGGGGCAGGGTCGGTCTCTTCTCCCAAGTCACAGGCCATGGGACAAGAGGAAATAGCCTCCAGTTGCCCCAGGGGAGATTCAAGTTGGATATGAGGGGGAGACATTTCCATGGAAAGGGTTGTGAAGGCTTGGAGTGGGCTGCCCAGGGCAGGGTTTGAGGCCCCATTCCTGGAGGGATTGAAAAGCCGGGTTGACATAGTGCTTAGAGACATGGGTTAGTGATGGGTTTTATCAGAGCTGGATTGACGGTTGGACCCGATGATCTGAAAGGTCCCTTCCAACCCAGACAATTCTATGTTTCTATGAAGTGAACATAAATGTTTGTAATAAATTAATTTCTACTTGAATTTCTACTAAATACTGTCCAAATGCTTCAGAGGGTTATGGAGACTGTTTTTTAAGATGTTGCTAGAATACAAAGAGTAATAGTAGCAGATGAATCTTATTTCCATCTTAGCTGAAGTTTAGAGAGGTTTAGAGTGCTTCAGCCTACTTTGTTTTTCCTGGGATTTCAGCGTATTCTTAAGAGTCAGAGCTGGGTTGAAAATGCGTTCTTTAAGCATCAGTACTTTCTGTACTGGAGAATAGATTAGGTAGAGGAGCTGGTGTTTTCTCTTCTGAAGAAGAATTCTTTGTGTCTGGATAAGACTCAGTGGCTTCAGTATTTTGCAGACTTTTTGTAGCTGAACTGATTTTCTACAGAGGTGGTCTGGTTCTTTCCCAAGGAATACACAGGGATGCTTTTCCTTTCCTTAGAAATTCTCATGGTCCTATTTTAAGTTCCGGTCAACTCTCCTTCACCTGAGAATGACATCTGTAGCTTCCTCTCTGCCTCTTTTCTTCCTTCCACATTTGAAGATGCTGTCTTTGCAAAAAAGCACCAGAAATCTCATGACTTTTTGGATTGTGCTTCTGACCTTACTTTTAGTCACTGGTGGGATCAAAGGCCCTCCCAACTTTGCTCTTTTTTTTTTCCTTAGATTTCTTGTTAGTGTGCATGCCAAATAACCACCCAAATACTTTTATTAAAAAAAAAAGGCAATTATTTTCAACGGAATCAGGGGATCAGAGGTCTATTTCTTCTTTTGGACAGAAAAAAGTTAGTTACTCTCTAAAACCAAGAGGGCAGTCCAACCTTTCAGTTTGCCAAAGAAATCTACTTGGGTTTTTCATTTGGAGTCTTACACCATTCTTAAGTGCATAGTGACTGAACCAAGGGCAAAAATAAAGGTCATATTTTCATTGTGCTATAAATTATGTTTAATGTGGCTGATCAAAAAAGATCGAGGCTATGCTCCCAACAAGAAGTGGATCAACTACCCGTTGTAATACTAGGCTGTGGCTGCCAAAGTTTGCAACAGGAACCAAATGTTGTTTGATAATTTTAATTTTTCCAAGATGCTTGATCAACCCGAATTGAAGTCTTTCCTCATGTGTAAGTTAAAACAAGTATGTTGTTTCAGAGCATCTCTGAGTTTATTTTACTGGTTCTGTTTTTCTTTAGTTAATGAGAATATACTTTCTACTGTTGTAAAGATTTTATTTTTTTTATGTAAACAACAAAAACAAATGGAGTTTTCATGTAGTATGGATTATCTAATCAGAAGAGTGTTTACAATAAATTCAGGAGGGATTACAATTCCTGATACAAGCATTAAATCATTGATAGCCTTCCAAAGGCTCAAAGAACCTTCACTACTGTTGGGAGGGGTGGGAATAGAAGGCTCTTGTTGTAAATGTATAGTATATGTCATATTGCACTTCGGGGTTCTTAAACTGAAAGTTTCCCCTTAAAATAGGACGTTTGCAGCAATTTTATTGAGCTGCTTTGTTTGCACAGTGCTGATACCATAGTCTGGCTGAAAAAGCAGTAAATTTGCAAGTCATTCAGACTGAAAGGAATCATGGTCTAAATGTTAAATGTTTTTTGACAAAATGTCTGATAAAACAGATGTGCAACTTGTCGTAACGCAACCTTTGTGTCACAGAATCGCAGAATCTTCATGGTTGGGAGGGACCTTTGAGATCAGAGTCCAACCATAACATACCCCTTCCTCCCCCCAACAAAGTCACACACACACGCCACCATCACCAGACACTGACAACAGCGCACCCCAAAAAATCCCACCACATCCAACAATCTCGGCCACTAGGGCATGCCCTCAAGTGCCACATCTACACCTTTCTGAAATCCCTCCAGGGATGGTGACTCCACCACCTCCCTGGGCAAGGCTGTTCCAGTGCCTGACCACTCTCCCAGCAAACTCATTCTTCCTAAGATCTCATCTGAACTTCCCCTGCCACAACTTCAGACCATTTCCTCTGGTCCTGTCATGATTCCCTTGGGAGAAGACGCCAACACCCACCTCTCTACACCCTCCTTTCAGGGAGTTGTAGAGGGTAAGGAGGTCTCCCCTCAGCCTCCTCCAAACTAATCATGCTCAGTTCCCTCAGCCTCTCCTCACAGGACTTGTTCTCCAGACCCCTCCCCAGCTTGGTGGCTCTCCTCTGGACAAGCTTCAGCACCTCAATGTCCTTCTTGTAGTGAGGGGCCCAGAACTGTGAACACACTTGAGGTGAGGTCTCACCAGTGCCCAGTACAGAGCTGTGTGGCTTCTGTGGCAAGAAGATGGTGGATTTGACTCTTGGCTAGGACAAATTGAAACTGTGCTAGTTGAGGCTCTGAGGGCATGCCTGGGTGGTCCCAGAGCCATGAACTAGCATGAGGTGAGGCCTCACCATTGCCCAGTACAGGGGCACCATCATTTCCCTACTCCTGATGGCTGCAACCCAGTCAGTTGTGTAAACATTAGAGATACGTGGTCTACGTCTACTGAACTAAGCGAGGCTGCTGCTGGTGTGGCAGACTTAGTAACCAAACTGAGCTGGGAGGAAAACATGAATTAAATGTACTCAATTGCTATGGTAATGGTCATATTTTATATATGGCAGGGTACAATTTTATTAAGATAATGTGATCTAAACTATAAAAATGAAAAACAGTGAAAGAAATTGAAGAAATACTCTAAAACATTAATTATCCAAATGAGTTGTCACGTGTATGAATATAAATTATGATCTGTGTCTTAAATCTCCTTTATACCACTTGCAATTTGGGAGTTATGAAGAACAAAATAAGAGATTTGATGTGAGAAAATAGCTCTACTCTATAACAACTCAAAAGGAAGGGTATCCAAGTTGGGGCCTCGTGGTCTGGGGAAGGGGGCAAGTAGATGAGCAAAGAATGGCTTAGATGGTTGGGCCCAGAGGGTGGTAGTAATGGGTTATACTTCATCTGGAGGCCAATCACAAATGAGATCTGTGTTGTCCAGCAGGAGGAGGTGACTGGACATCAGCAAAGAATTTTTCCCAGCAAGAGTGGTCAGACCCTGGAATGGGCTGCCCAGGGAGGGGGTTGAGTCCCCATTCCTGAGTGTATTTCTGAGTGGTTGAGATGTGGTGTTGGGGGACCTGGTGTAGGGGAGAACGTTGTAGAGTGGGGCTGATGGTTGGACTTGGTGATCCCATGGGTCTTTTCCAATCTGAATGATTCTATGATTCTGTGATGGAGAGCTCCAAATGAAATTGGGGTGACCAGCTGATATCCTCAAAGTCAGGGCTGCCATTCAGCTCGGCGCAGGGAGGCTGGAGAATAGGGCCAATAGGAACTTCATTAAATTAAGCCAGGACAAGAATGATGTGCTATCGCTGGGAAGGATGAAGCCTTTACAGTGATGTATGGGAGCAGCTCTGGGAAAAAGGCCTGCGGAGGTTGGGCAGAGCAGGTTCCTGAGCTTGAGCACCCAGAGTGCCCTGGCCTTGATGGAGACCAGCATCTGGTCCCTGTGGGTAGGAACACAGCCAGCAGCTTGAGAGAGCTGATTTCCCCCTGTAATTGCATTAGATGACATAATGGGTACTGTGTCCAGTTTAGGGCCTCTGATCTGTGAAGGAATTGATGAACTGGAGTGGGTGAAGGGGGCCAGGGCTGGAGATCCTTGCCCCATACGTAGAAGCCGAGGGACAGGATTGGTTCACCTGTGCAAAATCAAAGTGTGCCTGCTTAATTAAATGCCTTCAGTAAATTCCGTAATGCTAGTCATTGTTCCTTTCCAGTTTACTTTAGAGTCAACCACCTCAGAGGAGCCAATAGATTGAGGAATGGCTGGGGACCTGGGGAAATAGTGGAATCCAGCACTTAAACTGAAGAATCTCTTTCCAAATAAATATCCTACCTGAAGGCATGTTTGTCCTCTGTCCCCCTTTCTGAATCTGGCAAATTTGCGTTTTCCTATGTAAAAAGCCGACTGAGAACTTCATGATAAGTTCTGACCTTGTTTTGATCTGTAATATAACATCTGAGACTTTTTTCATGCTACTTTCCCTCTTCTTTGTGTCTTTGCTTCTGTGGTGTGATTTTCATTTCCAGGTAATCTCACAAAAAAATTCTCTAAAATCTTCTGGATTTAAATTTTTTTTTTTTTAAAAAAAATTATTTAAGAACTGAAACTTTATTCTGCAAGGCTGATAGCTAGTGTAAGGTGGAGCAGTTTTCTTGCCAACTACAGAGCATTTGTTAACAATGTTTATTATGATAATGCTAAAAGTATGTTATTACAAACTTTTGCATAAAAATATTATTCATACAGTCAGAGCACACAACAAGGTGAGCGTTATAAAACAGCCTGGTTTTCGCTGAATGATCTAAGTGACTTGAAAAGTGAGTTTTTTGTATTCATCCACACAAATGTATTCGTACTGTTAAAGATTTTTCCAAAACTACTTTTCTTTTGAAGAGTGAGAAAGAATCACTTTTCCCATTTTATTCTGTGTGACCTCATTGGGATGGGAAGAACTTCAAGCTAATGACTGGCCTGTAATTTATAATCTCGTTCCATTTTATTTTTTCAAGGCAGCTATATGTTTTGAGTATATTGTGACCCAGGTGGAAATGGTGCTGCTTTTTCATCTTAAAGGGTCTTACCTTCCGTGGTGGGTTGAAAAACATTAGTGCTACACATCCTGTCTGCTTTAGAATCATAGAATCACAGAACGGTTAGAGTTGGAAGGGACCTTCAAGATCATGGATTTCCAACCTCCCTGCCCTGGGCAGGGACACCTCCCACCAGACCAGGTCCCTCAAAGCCCCATCCAGCCTGGCCTTGAACCCCTCCAGGGATGGGGCAGCCACAGCTTCTCTGGGCAACCTGGGCCAGGGTCTCAGCACCCTCACACCAAAGTTCTTCCTGAGATCATACCTGAATCTCCCCTCTTTTAATTTAAAACCATTCCCCCTTGTCCTGTAACTCCACTTCTTGACAAAGAGTCCCTCTGAATCTCTCCTGTAGCCACCTTCAGGTACTGGGAGGCTGCTCTAAGGTCTCCCCAAAGCCTTCTGAACATCCCCAGCTCCCTCAGCCTGTCTTCATAGCAGAGGTGCTTCATCCCTCTGATCATCTTTGTGGCCCTCCACTGGACCCATTACAATAGGTCCATGTCCTTTCTATGTTGAGGACTCCAGAGCTGGACACAGTGCTCCAGGTAGGGTCTCACCAGAGCAGAGCAGAGAGGCAGAATCACCTCCCTGGCCGTGCTGGCCACGCTGCTTTTGATGCAGCCCAGGATGAGGTTGGCTTTCTGGGCTGCCAGTGCCAATTCACATTTATTAGCATTGACAAATATGGTGGCTTGTACTGAGATGAAACCATCAGGTTCTTAAACAAAATGGTTCCTTTCTTGAGTTAAAGAAAAAGTTTAAGCCACTGGATAAAATTATGTGCCAATTATGTATAAACTCTTTTACCACTAGAATAAAGGAAGCCATAATTCTGTGGACTTAAATTTTATTGAGTTCATCTGTTTTCATTTATTAATAGAATATAAGGAAAAGAAATCTGTGCTGGTGGACAGTGAAATAATGCGGCTTCTATACACTTGCAGTGAAGTGAACCAGAACTCATGGTTTCTTTCTTTGGCAGAAGACTCAGAAAAGACAAATCTACTTCAAGAATGTCAGTCTTGAATAACGTAGTTGTTTGTCAACCTTTAATATTATAGTTAATAATCAGCCTGCTGATTTTTAACGGCATATTCAAGCTTTCCATGGACAGAGGAATTTTGGAAGGAAGACAATTATTTTAACAATTCTTTAGAGAAGAATTTAGACCAACCCTATAAAACTCCATATTTGGGGCATAGCGTTTTTTTTTTTAATTGCCTCGAATTCCTAAGGATCTAATTTCATTGTTTAGAATGCTTAAACTTGTCCCTTTTGTGTGGAGCCTTTTAATATTAAATACAACTCATATCCAAAAATATGTTATATTTAGTACATGTAAGAATATGTAAGCTGGTACAATAAACCATGAGATGCAAAAAGTGCCATGGTTAAAATTCTGCTGTTGCATTTAGGTTGGACGTTTGCTGGCCAGAAAAGGGGAATATTTTTAGATTTAAGATGGATAATTTGTTGATGTTAACTTCTTGAGAATGATAGAATTATGATTTAATAGTATATATATATATTTATTTGCTACTCAACAGTAAAATCTTACATTACATCAAGGTCTTAAAATTATCACTGGAATAAATCATAATTAAGGTAGTGGCTGGTATAAACAGGAATGAAGTATTTAGTACTCCTGTCACTAATGAAGAATTAATTTCTCTGAAGTATATTCATCCAAGTATGAACATATAGCATGCTAATTGAATTTATGGCTTAGGGAGTACAGGATGAATATATTCTCAAGTATCCCCTTAGATCCCTTTAGTAGTAATTAGGACCATGAGGACAGCCTTGTGGTATTTTCATTGCATCATTAAAATGCAATGATTAGCAAAGTTGCCTCGTAGCAGAGCCAAAGCAAAGGGGTAGTGTTAGCTTAAAAAAAAGGAGTTTTTCTACTTCAAAGAATTATTAATTCTGTGAACAAAATGTTGCTTTTATGTGAATACTAATTACACAGAATCTGGAAAAACATATGACTGATACTAAGCATCAAAAGTATTTACTTCTGTTTTACTATTCATTTTAAAACAAGATCTATGTAATCTGTAAGTCTCCTGTAAATTCCTCAAACATATTCCTTGAATGGCCCATATTTCAGTAAATGTCAGTGAAATAGCAGTATTTGGCTAGTAGCTAAAAACTGCTGCAATATGTTAATTTTTTTTTTATTGTGAGAGCATCTGAGCTTCTGTGAACTTTCTGTCTTCAGGCAGAAAGTATCTTAGAGTCGAGCCATTAAGTTCTCTGTTGTAATTTCAGGCTGAACTATGGTCGTCATCATCTTGTTGACAGCAAGTGCTGTGTTTCATAGCTACGTGGTGCAGAGGGAATGACCATTCTCTGTGTCCAATTTTATTTTTGTGAATTTAGGGTAATTGTATTTCTCTTCTTGTTCCAAACCATCTTACCTTAGAATGTGAATTCCTCAACAATATTTTCTCTTAATCCAATCAAAAACTTGAAACCTAAAACCGTCACTTCATTGAGAATTATTACACTACTTTTTAAATATTACAGAATCCCAGAATCCTATGGGGTTGGGAGGGACGTCTGGAGATCATCTAGTCCAAGCCCCTGCCAAAGCAAGTCTGCCCAGAGCAGGTCCCACAGGAACATGTCCAGGTGGGTTTGGAATGTCTTCAGAGACAGAGACTCCACCGCCTCTCTGAGCAGCCTCTACCAGTGCTCTGCCACCATCACAGGAAAGAAGTTCCTCCTTATGTTGAGAAGGAACTTCTTATGTTCCAGTTTTTGCCCATTTCCTCTTCTCCTGAGTAAAATTTCTGTGTAGCCAGCTGGGGCACAGAAGCTGCTTTCAGCCCAAATACAGACATGTTTTGCTAACTCACTGCAAAACATGTGTACACTGATGGATTTTCGTGATGAATATTGTTCATGCATATGTCCAAGCAAATAAATTACTGTTATTTCAGCATAGGAAGCTTTACTCTGGTATTGGTGGCACCAGCAGTGACAATCAGGTGGCTTAAGCCAGTGGTCCCAAAGAGCACTGAGGGCTCTGGCAGGCTTGTAGCTTGTCTTCGGTGCAGCATCTTCACAGAGATGCCCATCAAAACTCGTGGTAAGCCTTCATTCACACGGAATTGTGAAATCACAACCTCAGAAGAAAGCCAAGAGTGAGCCAAGATCAGGCCTGATCCCGAGAGAAAGGCAAATAATTTTGTTAGTGAGGAGTTTCTTCAAAGAAACGTGTGGCTTTCTCACCCTTTTCTCTTTGTACCAGAAATACCCTAAAGACACTAAATTTTGGCTTCTTGCTCAGGTCAAAAAGAAGAAATGCTACTCGGGCAAAACTCCCCAAAAGTGTGTCTGATAAAAATGTGTTGCTTTCTTGGATTGACTTACACTGACTTAACACAGATTTAGATGACCTGAAATACATGAGCAGTATAGGTCTGTCATGTTCATTCTCGTAACCATTGGCAAAAATTCCGTGTACCTGTTCTGCTCCCAAAAGTCTGTCCAATGGCAAGAGTCTAGTCAGAGTTAGGGCAACCTGGGCCAGGGTCTCACCACCATCGCACCAAAGAAGTTCTTCCTGAGATCATACCTGAATCTCCCCTCTTTTAATTTAAAACCATTCCCCCTTGTCCTGTAACTCCACTTCTTGACAAAGAGTCCCTCCTCATCTCTCCTGTAGCCCCCTTCAGACACTGGAAGGCTGCTCTAAGGTCTCCCTGAACAACCCTAGGCTGAACATCCCCAGCTCTCTCAGCTTGTCTTCTTAGGAGACATAGGGTTTGGCTTTCTGGGCTGCCAGCACATGCTGCTGCCTCGTATTGAGCTTCTCCTCCACCATCACTCCCAAGTCCTTCTCCTCAGGGCTGCTCTCCAGCCATTCTCTGCCCAACTTGTATTTGTGCCTGGGATTGCCAGGTCCCAGGTGCAGGACCCTGCACTTGTCGTGGTTGAACTTCATGCCATTTGCACTAGCCCACCTCTCCAGCCTATCCTGCATTTACCTTTGAAGCTTCTCACTTAATCATTTTAACTTTCCTGAATGAACCCCAGGTGCATGTGGCTAACGCTGTCAGTGGGGCACTGCTTCATGTCCGTGAGTCTTATTTAAGGTATAATTTCACCATGTGGACAGAATAGGAAGACTTTTTTTATTATTATAATTATTTTACTGAAACTCCCCAACTTTTACTCCAAAAGTGAAAGTAGCATGTGAAGACCGTTAGGCGGCTGCCACAGCTGTTGGGTTATATATAGATGGTACCCCATGTAGATTTACTAGCTTGGGCTCCTGCAACCTCAGCATCGTTCTAGTTGCACCCCGTGAAACTAGTGTGAGAAAGTTTGGACTCTTACTGAATGAAGTGTCATTTGTGACAAGCTGTCCTAGGAGATTTTCCAGGAAACATAAAATGTAAAATAGTGGGGTTTTTTTAGTTTTTTTTTTTCAAATGCCCCTGAATCAATAACCAGTGTTGTAAGAAAATGTGGCTCCTCTAATGTGAGTGCCCACATTTAAAGGATGTGTTACTGATACATATATTTTTTTAGTGTTTTACTGTGCTATCACATTTTTAGTTAAGACTTAAAAAAAAAATAAAGGCAGTTCTGCACACTTTGCCTGATTTCCTGCTTTGTGCTCTGAAGCAGAGCTACTGAGGACGGAGAGAAAACATAAAAAATGGTAGTTGTTATTTCTTACAACTTGGTGTATACCAGGCCGCCAAATAGACAATAACAATTCATGCCTGGTCTGGTGGGAGGTGTCCCTGCCCAGGGCAGGGGGCTTGGAATTCCATGATCTTGAAGATCCTTTCACCTCTAACCATTCTATGATTTTAATAATTTTGTCTTGAGGCAGTTAATTCTTCACCCACGTTAACATTTTTATGCCTAATTTAGATTAGCCAAAATCCTATGAAAGCATAAACTCCTTAGTAGAGTTTTGGGGAAATAAGAAAATTTGAATGTAGGAAAATTATAAATATACTGCCTTTTATTATATCTATTGCTTATTTGTGTTTTTTTTTCTTCTTTTCATCTCATATTTACTCTGCGGAGTTTTGAACACCAGCTCTTAAAATCGTACCGTCAAGGTCATATTCAGATATACTTCTCAAACTCTGTGTCTTAGTTACAAATTGGATTTGGGTGAGCCAGAGGAAATGTGGCATTGGCCTGAGGGGTGTGCGTTGCTCTAAGACAGGGCCCTACCCGGCTTCAGGATTTGCAGCTCGCTCTCTCTTTGTGTGTGTAACAAGAAGCAGCCCAGAGAAGTATGTAATTTTGTCGTGCCCAGACAACGTGATGTTATCAGCCCGTGATTATCCATACTGTCAAGGCAGTAGATATCAACAGTAGCTGTCTCTTCCTGTGAAAGACTGGAAGGGGCACTGTATTCACAAAAGCATCCTTGGTATTTTCAGGATGGCTGGAGTTCGTGTCAAATTAACAATATCAGCTTCAACAAGGCCAAGTGCCAGGTCCTGCACTTGGGCCACACCAAGCCCATGCATGGCTACAGGCTTGGGGCAGTGTGGCTGGAGCTGCCTGGCAGAANAGGTTGGTGCTGGTCTTTTCTCACAGGGAATTAGCGATAGAAGGAGAGGGAATGGCTTCAAGCTGCAACAGGGTAGGTGGACATCATTGGACATTAGGAAGACAACGTTCCGTTAGGCTGGACATTAGAAAGAATTCTTGACAGAAAGGGTGGTCAGACCCTGGAAGAGGCTGCCCAGGGAGGGGGTTGAGTCCCCATCCCTTAGTATGTCTCAGAGTGGTTGAGAAGTGGTGTTGGGGGCTCTGGTGTAGGGGAGAACTGTAGAGTGGGGCTGACGGTTGGACTCGATGATCCCAAGGGTCTTTCCTAACCTGAATAATTCTTTGAAATAAACCATTTAAGTTCACTCTCTATTTAATAATGTTGATAATTTCTATTGGTTACGTTTCAGAACTGTATTAATTTTTAAGAGAAGTGATTGCATGCCCTACAGAGACATCAGGAAAAGATGTTTCTGGTGCCTTTAGCACCAAAGATTGGATAAAGGTGGGTACATTTAGTCACTTTCAGGTTTCCCCCCATTGTGTTTAAAGTGAGGAGATACTGTAAACTTGATTTAGGATACATAATTTGCCGATAATGACTTCTACACATTTCAGTGTTTAATTAGAACCATCCTGAACCTGCAGAGGCTTTTCCTGGTATGCTCACATAGTTATCAAAGCTGAATCCATTTGGAAAGAATCCTTTCCCAGTTCTGCATCACCCTTTGCTTCACAAGAGGAAAACTTCAGTATCCTCCCCTGTAAGCCAGCTCCAGTTATTAGTATTCATTACCGTGCCTTATGTTGCTGTTGAATATTTCTCCCATGTCCTTTTATGTTTACTTTTAGTGTACCTGTTCTGCCCCCACAGTTCTGCCTCCGTTTTCTGTGTATAATGTTCATTCCTGCCTAAGTGCAGGAAGAACCAATTATTGTTATTGTATTTCAGTTAGATGACACTGAATATCGAGCTCTATGAGGCGTTTAGGAAATACCTCAGATAGATGGTTGACGGCTTGCCTGCTCTGGCATTTCATTCTTCCAGGTTATAGACGGCTTGGCCGCCTTTACTTATGCCTGGGATCTTTGGGCAGGCTGTCTCTTTACTCCAGGTAATGACTAATGATCTTCACGCATGTTTCAGACAGCTCTGTTTAATGCAGACTTTCGAGGTAGCTGGGTTTTTGTGTTCTCTGTACAAATAATGAAGTATGATTTAACTTTTATAGAAGGTCTTAGCCACAGAAATACTTACGGGTTGATTAGGACTACTATTTTTTCAAACTGCTTTGATTTGTAAACTACTGTGCTTTTTCTGTGCTTTTCTGCAGAACTGTAATGAGGATTTGTTTTTTCAAGACCATCAATTACAAATTTAAGATGC
Source organism: Nycticryphes semicollaris (assembly GCA_013400055.1). NCBI lineage: Eukaryota > Metazoa > Chordata > Aves > Charadriiformes > Rostratulidae > Nycticryphes > Nycticryphes semicollaris. The sequence continues at coordinate 139,806 of VXBJ01005420.1, read as the reverse complement.
TTCAAGTGTAACTAACTGTCTTTCTTCAAGTGGTGACTAATAGAATCTTCCTAACAATCTTTATATGTAAACCTCACACTTGTTGTATATTTTCCCCTTCTTGTCCTTCCTTTGACATTGACAACTGACATCTTGTCCTTCCAAGACATTACCATGACTGTTACACTCTTTTCTTCATCGTGGCTTCCTCTCCATCATCTCTCCTGGTTAAAATTATCCAAATATCTTTTTCTAAGATTTTTTTTTTTTAACCCTGTCTCTCTGACCGTCTCTATTTTCCTGTCTCTTCCCACATCACGTGCAGTCTCTTGGTGCTCAGCTGTGAAGAATCCCGTTGCTTTGATCCTTTCTTTCAGGCTGCTGTCGTTTTCTGCTGTACACTGTTCTGGTGTGTGCAGTCCTTCTCAACTCTTATTTTCTTCCTGTGTGTTGAATTCTCTGGGCCTGAAACAATCCTTCAAGAATCCCTCCTTCTAAATTCCTTCTAAAATTTATCTTCAGGAACCGGACCAGGTCTTTTCACAAACTACTCCTCTGAGCATTTTCTTATGTCTCATAGGTGATAGGTTTTTTGGCAAAGGGATTCCAGTTAGTGGTGTCTAAATTTTTGATGGTCTTACTAGCTCTCAGTTGTATGTCATGCGAAATCTGAGACTTCGGTAGGGACCTTCCGCTCTTGAACACAATAAATTTGAAAAGTCTGTCAACTTCCGTATTAAAGCCTTTTTTTTTTTCCTAGAAATTATGGTTATAGAAATATTTGTATTAAGAACCCCATAATGGGAAAGCAAAAGTAAAACACCCTATTGCTGTTTTTGAACATTATTTTTTTGAAAGTTATTGTCGTGAATTTTGGACCCTGACTCGTTGTTTTGAATTTTTGAGGACCTGAAAAACTGTCTGTTGTCAAGGTTTCTGATGTTAGGAGGTGATTAATAGTTATGCTCTACATTTTTGGTGGGCTCATATGAGATCCGTTTCAGAAAGATAGTTTTTTGCCAAACATAAGTTCTGCGTTTTCATCGGTACAGAGGTATCTGGGTGAACTTTTGAGTGTTTTTTGTGTGCAGGTGGCCAGACAGCTTGATTTGGAGGGTGAGAAGGGAGGTAGAGAGGACAAATGTTATTGTTTGTGTTTCTTTTTAACTAGGGATTGGGAGTTTTGGCTGTAGGCTTTAACTGGGTTGTCTCACTTGTGGGGCAAATGGAGGGATGGCTCTTCCATATCCTGCTTGTAAGAAATCGGAGAAGACACTTTCCAGCTCCACGCTGGCGAGTGGTGTTCTCTTTCTTTGAAAAATCTCAGGGGAAGAGAAGCATCCAGTTGTGTGTGCCAGATACAGCGTTATATTGAACAATGTGTGACCAGCCATATTTAATCAAACCACAGGCTCTAGCAAATTGGCATCTCTTGATGCTATAGCAAAAGAGTTCTGAAACTTTGGACGTTTTCCTCTTTTATCAGCCCAGACTTCTGGCTTGAAGGATGAGCTAGACGTGTTCCTCTCAGTACCCACACCGCCTTTTGTCATGCAAAAAGCCACTATCTTCATTCAAAGATTTATCGCATCAAATAAAATGGTTTTGTTCTATGAAAAACTTCACGCGAGTGAGTATTTAGCTTGTGATAGCAGGGACTGTAATTCACAATCTAATTTAGAAAATGAGAAATTATGCTGCAATAAAGTGAGCTTTATGCACAAGATGTTTTAAGCTTATTATATTTTTCTGAATATATGTTCTTTGGAGTCCATACAGATAGCCTATTTTTAACCTCTAAATATAGTACAAGGGTAACACAGAGCATTTCATCCAGGGTACAAGTAATCTAGCAACAAAAATGCCTGTGTTACAAGGTTTGAGTTCAAATGTTCAAGGGTAGAATTGGCTGTAATGGTATATCTGTGAAAAAAATAAGCCTGTGGTGAAGTTGGAACCCCAGTGCCAAAGCACAACATATAATTGGGCCTAATTTTTTCCATATGTATCAACAAAAACAGTCTTTGCTTCCATGAAAGATGAAAGCTTCCCTTTCTGTCATATTTTTATTTTGTATATAATTCCTAACTCTTTATAATTTCATAGACTTTTTAAAAAAACATGCCTAGATTAAGGGAGAGATGAGCTGTCACCCTGGATTTGAGTTTATATTTCTAATAGAAAAGCCTTTTTTTGGTGGGGAAGGGAAAACACGACTGTTTCCCCTCCACTGCCAAATGGGCTCCTATGTTAAAATCTTTGTACAGTGCCTGTGAACGATCCAAGCCGGTGTGGAACAATCCATTTGTGAATTGATTTAAACACCTCGTTTAAAATAAATAATCTAGTGGAATTAGTGTCATAAATCTTCATAGAATAAGCGTACTATTTATGTAAGATCGAAGAAGTGTTAAATACATTTCTGTTCTGTCGGCAACGTATGGTGGTGTTTTTCCCTCCATTCAGTTTTATACTAAATAATTCATAAATAAAAAAGGCATATTTCCTATGCATTTTTTCTGCTGTTTAATGTGGTATCTTTCCAAATAAACTCCCTTCCTCCTGTCTAGAAGTTTGACTACTCTGTATCTGAATTCTGTAGAAGACTGATAGTATAGATGATATTTCACCAATATTACATTATATGATTTTGCATTCTGTAAATTCATGGTTATCAGGGTGGTTGAGATACTCTCTGCATTTTATTACTGCTGCTGTAGAAAGCTAAAAGGTTTATACATTTAGTAAAGGACCAAGATAAGATTTGCTGTCTATCCCTGATGTTTGGATGTGCTTATAAATGGGCACAGGCACACAGACAATTGTGTGCCATGGGATAGAACATGGAGCCAGCCGACCTGCCAGAGTGTCCCAGCCCTCTCACAGGTGACATGGATGCAATGGGTTGCTAGATCCATGTGCTTTAGTAAGGCCTTCAGTGCAGTCTCCCACAGTACCCTCCTGGAGAAACTGGCTGTCCATGGATGGGAGGACTCTCCACTGGGTTAGAATCTGGTTGGAGGCCAGGACCAGAGAGTGGTGGGGAATGGAGTTCAATCCAGTTGATAGCTGGTCAGGAGTGGTGTCCCCCAGGGCTCATGTTGGGACCAGTTCTCTTTAACATCATCAATGGTCAGGATGTGGGGATCGAGTGTCAGTTCACCCTCAGTCAGTTCACAGACAACACCAAGTTGGGTGGGAGTGTCAATCTGCTGGAGGGTAGAAAGGCTTTGTAGAGGGATCTGGACAGGCTGGATGGATGGACTGAAGCCAACAGTATGAGGTTCACCAAGGCCAAGTTCCAGGTCCTGCCCTTGTGTCACCCCAAGCCCCTGCAGCGCTACGGGCCTGGCCTGGCAGAAAAGGACCTGGGGGTTCTGATTGACAAGTGGCTGAAGATGAGCCAGCAGTGTGCCCAGGTGGCCAAGAAGGCCACCAGTATCCTGGGCTGGATCAGGTACACAGTGGGGAGTAGGACTCGGGGAGTGAGCATTCTCTTGGATGCTAGGTGACTTCAAATCCCATGACCCTCCTGGAGCAGCAGAAATCCTTCTGGATTTCTTCCAAAGGATTTTTTTGAGTCTTAATGTAGGTCAGACACCTTAGAAACAGGAGCCATTACTTGTGGTGTTGACAGCCTCCAGGTACGAGCCATCCTTCTTCAGTAGTCTGCTCCTGTCACTTGATTTTTCTTTTATTTTTTTTTTTTTAAAGCCTTGGGCTAGTTCTACTTACTTCTACTACATCAGTTCACCGTATGTAGCGTGCAGACCTCTAAAATCCCCACACTGCTACCCACAGCTCGAAGCGCTGGGATGTCAGAAGCAAAGGCCTATATGCCTAGTTCAAGCTCAGATCAAACATGCTACTGACCTGCTTATAGCATCTCTCCTGAAGAATCCCTGCTAGTCCAAGACCCCTTCTGACAACTGATGACCATATTCCTCCCCCTGAGTTATCTCTAATGAAATGTATTGCAAACTAGGTGCATCTATTCCTTCCTTTATTGACAGCCACCGGATTTATTTGCCTCCGTTAATTACCGTCTCCTTGCCTGAGTCATAGAATTGTCTAGATTGGAAGGGACCTTTGAGATCCTCTAGTCCAACCATCAACCTAACTCTGATTTAAAAAAACAAACCAAAACCCCACCACTAACCCGTGTCTGTGAGCACTATGTCAACCTGTCTTTTAAATCCCTCCAGGGATGGGGCCTCAACCCCTGCCCTGGGCAGCCCCTCACTTCAGTTCTTTCACACAGTCTTGGTGTGTCTACTGGTGTGTCTACTGCAGCAGTTCCTCCCTAGCTGTCTCTGGCTTGTCTTTCCTATTTTGGCAGTGTGGTTTTTGTTCCAGCCTCTCAGCCTCCTCTTTATGAACTCGGGTCTTTTTGGACTCCTTTTACCTTTTCAACCAGAATGCCTTAAGCCAAAATTTTAGGAATGTCATTCTGGCCCTACTCAAGTCAACTGGCTGAGGATTTTGCCATCTATCTCTTTTGTGTAGTTTTTTTCCCCATGTGTTTGGGCACTATTTGCATGTATAATTATTACATATGGATCTGTCTCGCAAAAGAAAAATAAGCTGAACTTGCTCCAGTCCCTGTGTAGCAAGATGATGGATATATGACCAGTATAGACTAACAAAAAGAACATTCTCCAATGCTCATATTGCTTTGATTACTGAGGTTTTTAGAATGTCCAAACGGCTGTGCAAAATGAATAACAAACATCAGATGTTCGAGAAGTTAACTCAGTAGAAGTCAAGGAAATAGTGTTTAGTAGCAACTCGTTACAAAGAGTTAATATTTTTCTATTAATGGAAAATGACACAAAGACGCCCTTAGGCCAGCTCAGCATTTGTATTAGTAAGTGACCAAAACTGTGTGTCAGGGCACTTGCACACGTACTAATCACTTGCATTTGTAACTGCTTCCTCTGTCTGCCTGGCAAAACATCAGCATTAGGAAATTGTGACTAATGGTAAGAAGAAAGAGCATTGAAACATTTATCTTAATAGGCACTATATCAGTACAATCTTTGTAGGTGCCAAAGAAAAAGTGAAATGCACTTTGATTAACCTAAATAAGATAGAGTGTGAACGAAGCAGGCAGTTCCTTTGAAATGTAAGTGAAAGTGACCAAAAAAGCTCCCCCAGAGCTTGCTTTTATTACTTATTATTTTTTATTGTGTTTGTTCGGAACAGGAACAGTGTATGTACTCATTCCTTCAAGACAGAAACAGTTTTGTGCACGTACAGGCAGGAAAGAAAGGCAAATCTGAAGCGTTCATCTGTTTTGATTTGTGGATATTTTTACTCCTTTTAAAATCTAATATTTCTGGATAAAATTTGCATCCTTTGTTCCCTTGTTTAAAAATAAGGGAAAAGGGGGGACACGACGTGTTTTTGTTTTGAATAATTAGTTATGGCGTCTGATTGTATAAGAATTGCTCTATTGTTTGGACAGCATGACGATCCCTTGTGTCTTAAGGATTTTATTTTTTTTTTCAGGCAAATGGCTTTTGAGAATGGCAGTATTTCAAGATTATGAAACTGCTGCTGATGGTAATGGTTCTGTGATAA
>VXBJ01005420.1:60951-134204 GCA_013400055.1 Nycticryphes semicollaris | reverse complement strand
TTTTTTTTTTTTTTGTGAAACTGAGACAAGGGTAGTTGTGATTTCATCAAAGGCTTTGTTTGAGCTCTGGCAGCTGGCAAGGCTGAGTACCATCCTGAAGAGTCTTCACTAGACATTTCCTTCATCAGCTGCCCATTCATCACATTTCATCTTTGCCCATCTTGTAAGAAAGCTAGTTGACTTCTTGGTGTTCCTTGTTGACAGAACAACCAATTGGTTCTGGAGGCTTCTTAAACCCAAAGGTAGGGACCTTCTCCCTAGGACTTTCATCCTTTGTGTGACTGTGTAAGAAAGCGCAGTGAGCCAAACATGCCCTGATATTGAAAATAAGCCCTAAAATTATAAAATATATTATGTCCCTGCATTAAAAATAATAATAAAAAAAAGGTTTTCTTCTCTTATTTTAAAGAAATGCACCTCATTCTCTGAAGAAGCTTGGAAAAGCTTGTGTTAGTCTCTATGTGGTTGTGTAATTCTCTTTGATGCTTTGGTCAAGAGTTGAAAGTTAAGGGCAGTCACAGGTTCTGGAGGAACACCGAGGAGTTGTCACAGCTGCTTTTGTGTGTGTGATTGTGCCACACAGGCAAGAGATTCTCTAGTGCTTTCCGGAAAAAGCATTCCTGTAAATTGAGTCTCTATAGATTCATGGGAGCACAGCTAAAGCCTGGCACACGAACTTTGTTCACATCTGCGGAGACACAGAATCATAGCATAGTCTAGGTTGGAAGGGACCTTTAAGATCATCTAGTCCAACCATCAACATACTGTTGTTGAGACAGTGCATTATTTACTGCTCAGCTGGTACCCTCACTCATGTTAATAGAGTTGGTCTTCTGGGACCTGGAACCTCATGGGACCAGGTACTTCTACTGTGGATATTGCTCACCTCCTGTTCTGTCCCTTTAAAAACGTTGGGGTGTTTTTCATTCAACGTTGTCTATTAGCGCAGTCTGATTAGATCCAAGATCGATGGAGACCCATTCAACAGAAAATGAAATCCAATTTAAAACTTAACTTGTGACCTGATGCTTATAACATGCTTGGTAATGGAGGTAACTGGACTCTAAATGGTATCGCTGGTTAGCTGTATGGTCACTGTTGGCCTGTACGTGTCATAACTAGGGATGGGGTTCTGTCATGGTGGTTCCCAGGCAACTATGGCCTGTTCTTGGGGTCTGAAAGAGCTGGATCTTCTTCCCCAGCGGAGGAAGAAGATCCCCAGCAGTGGGTCTGCTTGAGAGCTATCTGGAAGGGGAAGACTGGCAGCTCAAAGCTATGTTAAGAAAAGATGCGATCATAAGCGGAAAGTGAAACTGGGTAAATTCTAGTGAAGAAAAAGTTCAAATAAGAAATGTTTTGAAGAATTTAGTTGAAAGATAAAACAGTTCTGGAAGATGAAGGGGATTAATACACGGAGAACAGTATGATTCAGAGTTTAGGTAAGGAGGGAATACAAGAGTCAGTAAACGCTTGATAAGTGACTTGTAAGATACTAAAAACTAAGAGCTTGAGAAAGAAAGTAGGATGTTGACAAATACTGGCAAACAATGAGCAAGATGAGAGGCCTTTAAGACTTTGTCCCATCCCTGGAGGGGTTCAAGGCCAGGCTGGATGGAGCTTGGAGGGACCTGGTGTGGTGGGAGGTGTTGCTGCCCAGGGCAGGGGGGTTGGAACTGGATGATCTTGAAGGTCCCTTCTAACTCTAATCTTTCTGTGATTCTATTTGAGATAAAGGTCTGAAGTGTTTGTGAGTACAGCACTAAGTGGGTAGTACGTATTTCTGGGTCACCAGCTGTAGCCCTTTACTGTGGAGTTACAGAAGATGACTGAGCTGGTCTAGGATCACTCCTTGCTGCAAAGAGGAGAGCGTTTTCATTTCTTCCTCCTGCTTCTGTCCCCCAGCTTCAGAGCCCGCCCCCTGGCCTTGCTCATGTACTAGCACTTTGTTCACTAAACCACCAGAAAAAGAGATGTTTGTACAGTTTTTTGGCAGTTTAACTTGGGGGGTGTGTGTGTGTTATGTGTTGATCCAGTCATGAAGTCTGGCAGGCATCAGCCCCAGCACAATGAAGGAGTGGGAATAAGCAGCTGGAGTAAGAGACAGGAGAGAAGATGGAGGTTAGGGTGGGAGCAAAGCTTGATGTCCTTGTGTATTAGGGGCTCCTTGGAGCAGCTGTCTTGCGCTGCGGCTGCAGTTCTACATTTTTCCAAATCACATTCAAGTTCAAGCTCACGCTGAAAGGAGCAGGAGCCCTGCTTGCCTCTCAGTCCTGTGTTTTCCTTGCCTCGTGATGACACCACCACTGCCTGCATGGTGGGATGGTCAGCTGAGCTAAGGGTCACTTAGCAATCCAACAAAAGAGGAGAACTCTATTTTTGGCTGGATCCGTTCCCTGATTTGGCTGTGTGAGTCCTGGTCACCAGGGACTCAAGACGAGGGAGGAGGAGGAAGGGTGGGCCTTCATTCTGGGCTGCAGCCCATTCTGAGAGGAGCTTCAGCCAAGGGTGAAGCCATGCCCATAGGTTTTTCTGGTCCCTGCTGCATTAGATTCTGGTTCTGAAACGTGGATATAGTCTTACTTGCCCAGAGGGAAGAGAGCTCTAAATAGGCAGTTTACAGGGCTATGGTAAAACTCAATGTAAAGAAACATTAAGTTCTTCAAGCTTTTTGGATGAAAGGCATTGTATAAATACTGTTTGTATTAAACTGCAAAAAGAAAAAAAAAAAACCCAAACCAAAAAAAAACCCCCAAACTAAAACTGTTTAAAATTTCAGGAATAGCTGTGGGAAATAATTTTAGGCCTATGTAAGGAATGCATGTTATTTTAGAAGAGGGGAAAAATAAAGAAAGAAAACTTAGAGCAGCTGAAAGGGCATCTAGAATGAGGCAGTAACACAGGGGGTTTGGATACACAGAATAACTAGGTCTGTGTTCTTTAGGAAAGAAGGGGATCCTACTGAAGTAAGAGGGCTTCCACTTAAAATGTGGGTAATTTTTAAGGGAATTGAAAGAGTGAATCTCTAAAGGGTTTTTTTTTTTGAGGTGGAGCCTGGGGCAGAAAACAAGGAGTTATGGACAAAATTTGAGAAGCGCTATGTATGCAAGGAATGGAAGAGGAATTGCTGTTTTACTAAGATGGTTATTAATATTGTACAGCTTCCAGAAAGGAGGCAACAGAGAAGCAAGTGACACGTACATTTTTTCCAAATAAGAGGTGGAGAGGCATTTGAGAGAAAACATGTAGTGAACGTGAGGTTTTGGCTTCTCTGACCAAATGGGAGTCTCTCTGGATGGTTCCCGGACCGTGGTGGTAGGCAAAACGGGAAATTGTGCCAGACTGTGGTAGACAGCTTACCAGGAAAGTTGCAGCATTTAGATTTTGTGGTGTATATCCTTTAGTACAGTCACTGAACTCCACCTTTATGGTTTCGTTTAAGTAGAACTGGCTCTATTTTGATGAGTCTCTGAGCTGGCGATGTTCTTTCGCTCGCCGAATTGTGCATTGATATTTGGGCAGCCTCAGATGTGTTAGGCTCTTCTTGCCGCACGCGGGGTATTATTTTGGTTGACGTTACTGTGTTCTCTCAAGAGTACATACGCATATCCTATGTGGGGTTTTTTTAGTCAAACCAAGCATATATTTTTATCATCAGATGGCAATTGTTGTGTGTGTGTGTACATATATATATATATATATATGGCAAAGATTGAGACTTCCTTCCTTTTGACCACAGCCTTCTCTGTTCCTGTATAGTTACTTCATGACACTGAAGTAGTCATAAGCAGCCATGGTAACGTTACTTTGCATATACTTTTCTGAGGGATTTTTTGGGTTGTTTTATCTGTTTTGTGTTGTTTGGGTTTTTTTTTTTTTTAAAAGAAAGATCTTCGGGTGTCCTAGTTGGGTCGTGCAAACAATTTTATGACTCCAAAGGCAGACACAGAGGCTAAGGAGAAATCCTATCTGTCCAAGTTATTGTTCCTTCTCCAAAAGATGTTGTTTGTCCTGTGTGTAGAATCAAGGTGGTGGTACTTAGAGCTGGCATCATTCAGCTGCTGCTGCTTCTTCTTTTTCTTCTTCTTTTTCTTGCTGAGTACAGTTAGAGACCAGAGCTAACTCTCCATGACAGTCAGTTGCTAATTCCATGGCTGTAGGTTCACTGAAGGTCCAGCTCCTGGTTATTATTTTTTTTTAATCTAATAAAGTAGTCTGTTGTGGATTTCCACTAAAAAGACTGGTCTTCAAAGAACAGTGCGGTTGGAAATATAGAGGATGCCATTTTAAGCAGAGGTGAAGTCAAGAGGCAGCAAATGAACAAGGCCTCTGTGCACTTTGTGTTGTGTAGCTGTAAAATGGTTATTCCAAAACAAAAGTTTTAAAAATGAAACCAAAAATTTAAAAAATAGGGTAACTAAACATGCAGTTTGTTTGAGGGGAAATTTATGTAGGGTTTTCGTTTATCCAAATTGCTTTACCCTTCCTTAGAAACACTAACAGTACTTTGAATTTCGATAGCACCTTTCATCCGAGAACCTCAAAGCACTTTACAAGCATTAATTTAATTAAGTTTCACAGCACTCCTGTGAGCTAAGTAATGTTTGAATAAGGATCACTTCACCCAGCACTGAAATGGAGCCACCCCTGGGGTGGAATGCGGTATTTAATAGTACGTAGCAACGCTACACAACAGTTCTGGAGAGAGCGTGAAGAAAATACTGTATCCCACTGAGATGGCAGGGTGGATTGTGATAGACACAGCCCATCTATTAATTTGTTACTTCTCCTTCTTAGTTACGGGTTAAAATCTACCATCTTTTTGATGACTCTGCGGGCCTGGGAAATTGATATTAGGTCCCCACAAACGATCTTGGCCTGTGACTGAGCTCAAAGTGCTGTGATGAGTTCAGTGCTGTTCAATGAGTTGTCGTCTTTAATAAATGCGGTGTCTGTGCGCTTGGTCCTGCACTTGGGCCACACCAAGCCCATGCATGGCTACAGGCTTGGGGCAGTGTGGCTGGAGCTGCCTGGCAGAAAAGGACCGGTGGGTTCTGGTTGACAAGCGGCTGAACATGAGCCAGCGGTGTGCCCAGGTGGGCAAGAAAGCCAACGGTATCCTGGCTTGTATTAAAAATGGTGTGTCCAGCAGCAGGAGGGAGGTGATTGCCCCCTGGACGCAGCACTGGGGAGGCCACCCCTTGAGTCCTGTGTCCAGTTTTGGGCACCTCAAGAGAGATGTTGAGGGGCTGGAGCAAGTGCAGAAGAGGGCAACGGAGCTGGTGAGGGGCCTGAAGAATAAATCTCATGGAGAGTGATGGAAGGAGCTGGGACTGTTTAGTTGGAGGAAGAGGAGGCTGAGGGGAGACCTCATCCCTCTCTGCAACTACTTGAAAGGCCATTGGAGAGAGGTTGGTGCTGGTCTCTACTCACAGGGAATTAGCGATAGAAGGAGAGGGAATGGTTTCAAGCTGCAACAGGGTGGGTTTAGGCTGGACATCAGGAAAGAATTTTTCCCAGCAAGAGTGGTGAGACCCTGGAAGAGGCTGCCCAGGGAGGGGGTTGTGTCCCCATCCCTGAGTGTGTTTCCGAGTGGTTGAGATGTGGTGTTGGGGGATCTGGTGTAGGGGAGAACTTTGTAGAGTGGGGCCGATGGTTGGACTTGATGATCCTAAGGGTCTCTTCCAACCTGAATGATTCTATGATTCTTTGTTACTTTCATGCCTTTGCAGTCTGATATTGATGTAAAGAGCATGTAAAGGGCATGTCACTATCAGCTATGGACTAGCACTTGTTTTTTTCTTTGGGAGTTTATAATTCTAGTGCCACACTTGTCCATCCCAGGTCTGTTTGTAAAATCTGATGGGATCATAGACCAAGGCACACTTTTCCTGAGTGTGCTGAGTTTTCCAATTAAAGTAGTCTTTTCTTTTATTTTTTTTTTTTACTTTTTTACTGTCTTCATATATGTTTATCCTTCTGAATGGCCTTTTTTTTTTTAACATGACATTACAAATCTCCTGTCTTGTATGTAAGTAGTCTAGAGGGAACATAATGAGAAATTTTCTTCTGTCATAACCAATGGGCAGGTGGTTTCCATTATAAGCTCAGCTGGAGCTTCCTTCCATGCCAGCGGCTTCCCGCAATGGAACTACTCTACTCATCCCTGCCCTTGTTGCTGGGGAACGTGCAGAGGAGGTCGAACACAGCCCTGACAGATAAGGGATTACTCAAGTGGTTTCTGTCACAGTTTGGGGATTAGGTTCAGTTACCAATCCCATTCATTTCATGAGTCCTGTTTGTACTTGTGACAGTCGTGAACGTAGACATTCTTCTGGCAGGAATTTGGCACCCAAGGAGTGGCAGTGAAGGCACAGTATCTGGAAGGGTGCAAGAAAACAATCTAGCCATTTTGGTATCAGATGTCTTTCACCTGCTTGAACAATGGGACCTTTCGTGAACAGAAGTGTTGTCCATACTTATGCTGTCTCCTCCCAGGCCTCCTGCCACAGGGAGGAGTACATGACTGGAAGTCTTTTTGGAACAAAGTCTGACTGGGTAAAAAAAAAAAAAAAAAAGCCTTAATTTTATTCAACCGTCAACACTTGGCCAAAGAGGGACAAACACCTTCCTACTGGAGTTAGGAGATGAGCGTGCAGAGGTGAGAGAGTTATCGTGACGCTTGGAGGATCAGTTAGAAAACAGAGGTGAAATGCTACTCGTAGCCCATATGGGTGACAAAGGCAAAGAAGAAGGAGGAACGGATCCAAAGCATAAAATTTAAGCTAAAGATCTTTTGTAGTAGCATTTTTTAGAATAGAAGAGAGTTAAATGAGGCATGAGATGATATGATAGAGATGTAAAAAAACATGAATGGTGTGGATATCAGGAGGGATTGTTCAGTGGTTCTCACAATACCAAAGTTAGGGCCACTGGGTGAAATACCAAGCAAAGCCTTTCTATGTGGTGTATAAATTGCAGAACACCTTCCCAAAGGGTGTTGTGGAAGCCCAGACTACAAATGGGTTCAATGATTAGATGAATTTTTGAAAGAAAAGTCAGTTGAGAACGACTAGTGACAAAGGTGTAAAACTGAACTCTTTAACTCATCAAACTTTCCAACTGCGGGGTGCTAGAAGGTGGACATTGCCTTGATTTTGCCCTCTGCTTTATGCACACTGGATAAATACCTACTTTGGATTACTATCAAAAGGTGACTAAGAAAAGGCACTGACCCAGGTTGCCCAGAGAAGCTGTGGCTGCCCCATCCCTGGAGGGGTTCAAGGCCAGGCTGGATGGGGCTTTAAGGGACCTGGTGTGGTGGGAGGTGCCACTGCCCAGGGTAGGGGGGTTGGAAATGGATGATCTTGAAGGTCCCTTCTTACTCCAACCATTCTGTAATTCTGTGTTTTTTGTATGTCATTCCTGTGCTTTTTTCCTAAGTACTTTTTGAAATACTGGTTTGGGGGTTTTTTTGTGATAGGTCAAGAAAGGTTTGTCTTTAGGCAGAAGCACAAGGCAGGAGTAAGAGTTCCCCAGCTGATTCTAAAAAAACTGGATCCCACTTAACTTTGAACTTGTCAAGGAAAGAAGTCAATAAAAATGTATGTAGGCTAAAAGAAATATAGATGTAATTTCTTCCCTGGCTTAGTGCCCTTGCACCGGCAACAGTTGAACACGTAGAACTGCAACTCAACAGATTATTTTGATTTTTACATTCTGTTGTTATGTTTTATTTTTCTGCTGTTCAGTTTGAAAAGAAGTTTAGTCCTATGCAGATCGGCAGTTGGGTAATGGTATCAGTAGATGAGGAATCAGATGTGCATCTGCTTTGGGGCATGAGGAACTTGGAAGGTGGTCAACAGAAGCACTTCTTCCTCTTGCCACCCTGCCCTGCTGCCCCCACTGAGCATCAGCTGTAGGGCTTGTGAAGGGAATGAAATTTGCTTGTTATATACATTCTGGATGCAGATGGTAGGTTTCCAGTTCCCATCACCGTGCTAAAGGAGTGCTAAGGAACATAATGATAATCACATTTCTGTGAGATTTGGGCAACCCTGACCTTGAGAATTTCAGTTCTACCCGGGCTTTTGAAATGCTGGCATTCGGTTTTGCTTGATGGGCAGTTTTTATTTTTAGGGACACATGCTAGGTGAGCAACTTCAAGGAGACGTTTGGCTTACAGATTCTACTTAAAGCCTGAAGCTTAATTGCATAGGAGAAAATAATCCCAACGTTAATTAAAAGTGGATAAAATAAAATCAGATACGAGATAGCCATAAAATGTTGAATGGATTGATTTATTTACAAAACATTTGCAATATTACAGTATTGTATGTTTTACTGCATAGAATTACATGTAGTATTCTTTTTTAGACAAAAAAAAAGAATCCCAGCTTTTTAATTCACAGGATGCTTTTTAAAGTTAACAAGAAGATAAAGAATGAGCTCTACCTGTAGAGAAACATCAAAAAAAAAACCCCTCATTTTCCTCCACTCCTAGCCTTTTTGGTCACAAACTGCATACTCTGCAATATTCCTGCTGTTCCTCCGGGGGAGATTGTTTATTTTTTAGTTTTGCAAATTGGGTACAAACCAGGCAGTGAGAGACTAAATAGTTAAACAGTTGTCAGGAAGTGGTTAGAAACGAAGCAACAGTGCCCTGTTGGTTCTCGGGTGGACAACCCGATTAGGGGACCTGCTGCTAGTGTCTCGGTACGTCTTACGGGACGAAGCTCCTGGCTTTAGCCGAGTGATACTGCCTTCTGCAGAGCACCTGCCAGGAGTGGCTTTAGGCTTTGAGGCTTCAGTAGACGGTGAGGTAGATGAGGATGTAACTGTATTCAGTTACACCAGCCATCAGTGTGCTCTTGTGGCCAAGAAGGCCAATGGCATCCTGGGGAGCATCAGGAAGAGTGTGACTAGCTGGTCGATGGAGATCAGGGTGGCAGAGCCCTGGACAAGGTGCCGGGAAAGATGGAGTCTGTCCCTGGAGACGTTCCAAAGCCCACCTGGACATGTTCCTGTGCTACCTGCTCTGGGTGGACCAGATTTGGCAGGGAGGTTGGACTAGATGGTCTCCGGACATCCCTTCCAGCCCCATATCATTCTGGGATTCTGTGATTCGTAGTATTGTTGGTTACTTGTTGATGAACATGGCAAATTTATATTTTTCAGCTATTTTATGTTTTATTTTATGTTTTTATGTTTACACCATGAATTCTGCTACCTCAGCTCAGCCAGTATCCCACAGGGAATTCTGTTTTGGCTTGCATTGCTCTGTTTCTGTGTGCCATTTAATTTTGCAAACCTGGCAAAAGCTTTCACTGCTAGCCACAGTCTTTGGTCAGTGTCCACCATCAGAATTGAGTGATGAACTACCCCTAGTTCAAAAACAGCATAAAACTGTGATCTTCCCTTTCTCTCATATGCTGCTGATGCAACTTCGTGCAACTGTACTCCAATACCACTTGCTTTCCTGTCTCGTGCTCAAATGGCATTTTTAGGATGCTGAAAAAAATGTGCAGTTTGCCTTCAACTCTCTAGATGCTGGTCCTCTGACTTTCACCATTTTTTCTTTATTGATAAAGTATAAATCTTTCTTAACAAGATGCTTATTCCACCATTGTTACTGCATTACAACAGTGAAGTTGAAGGCATCTGAAGAAATATGTGTGCCAGTGCCTTCTGATGAAGAAAACATCTGTGTCCTACTCAAGGACCTTTCCGGTACAAAGCTTCAATGTGCAGAGCCTAAGTTTTTAGTTTCTTAAAACACAGATTCGATTTGCCAAGACCTCTAGCGTCTCCACTGCACTCTTGCAGTGACCAACACTCGGCACAGGACTGAGCTCCTGTTCCACAGCTATGAGCAGAGAAGCAAATTTGGTTTTAAAAAACCATTCCGTTCTTTTATATAGAGAAGTATCTGTCAGTAGAATGACTTAGTAATGCAAAGCAGGGTTTTTTTGCACAAGTCCTTTTAGCATACTTTGGCTTACAAATACATGGCTTTTAGACATTGAAAAAGGGAGAGAATAGTCCACCGGACTGTTACCTATCCCATGGAGAAAACTCTGTGGAAACTGCAAAAGTGCGGAGTGTAGTGAGTGTCATTTCTGTTCTCCTTCGTTCCCGTAGTTGCCCCCTGACAAATGGGGAAATTATCTGGGTTGGGCATCGTTTGCTTGGATATTCATGCTCTACCTAGACTTAATCCTTCTTAGTATTGGCAAACTGAACTTGCTATCCAAGCAGCGACAGTTGCCGGAGACAATGTGTGTTATATTTGAGATTGTTGTCTAGTGTCATATAAAGTACAAGATATGAGATTCAGTGCTCTGGTGCTTTGTAATGTGCATGTTACAGCTCTTGTTTTTTGGTTTTTTTAACTTGTGCTTTGTTTGATGTAGAGATGTACAAAACTTGATAATGGTTGTAGAGGCAATGTATTGCATGTGTCCATGGCTAGAGGCAGAAGCAAGAAAAATTTGGACCTAGAAATAAAGGACAAATTTTGGGCAGAGAGGAGTAGCTTCCTTACAGATGTGATTCATTCTTCACTTGAAGTTTTTTTACATCAAAAAGCTCAACTTGAAGTTATGAGCTCGTTGAGTAAATTATTGGTTGAAACTCTATTTTCTGTATTATTCCAGGCATCCCACTAGATGGTTGTATTGAGATCATCATAGTCTACGCCTGTGTGTTCTTTAATATCTGAACAGTGAAGATTGCTGGCATATGTTTTCATGTCACTGTGCTGCGTTTTCTTAACTGGGTTGACCCAGTGACCCAGTAAGGAGTAGCATTCTAAAGGTTGTCTGAAGAGGTTGCTCTCTTCTCCCAAGTCACAGGCCATGGGACAAGAGGAAATGGCATCCAGTTGCACCAGGAGAGATTCAGATTGGGTGTCAGGAGAAATGTTTCCATGGGAAGGGTTGTGAAGGCTTGGAGTGGGCTGCCCAGGGCAGGGGTTGAGGCCCCATCCCTGGAGGGATTGAAAAGCCGGGTTGACATAGTGCTTAGAGTTAGGTTGATGGTTGGACAAGATGATCTGCAAGGTCCCTTCCAACCCAGACAATTCTATGATTCTAATAATACCCAGTATTCCTTTAAAATAGTCAAATTCTGCTCAGTTTAGCTCCAGCAGGTTTTTTTGTCAGTTTGCACCGGAGAGTTTCTCTGGTGCAGAGGTACTCTGGTGAGCACGTGCCAGACACATAACCATATCTTCCATTCCCCATTGATCCATAAAAGAGTCTCTCAAAGTATGCCCTGTCGTTTTCACACTTCATTCAGAGCTTCATCCAGAACTATATATAATAGAAAAAGTGATTATTTCTTTTTTGAAAATGAGCATCTGTTTTTTGCAAACCCTTACTGAGAAGTTTTGGATCCGTGGATTCTTGTCATCTCCTTTATTCTGTGGGCAGCAGCCCATTGAAATTGGTTTCTACCATAACCAATGGTAGAAACCAAGTTTCATGGAAATCTTATGTGTGCCCTGAGAGATGGCTGCCAGAAAGGTGGGAGGTGAGTTTATAGCTCTCCTAGTCACCTCTCACATCGACCAGAAGAGCTGTCTTCAGGTGTCCTGGTTTGAGGTAAAACAGAACCAACTTTCTGTTCAGTAACTTTATATATTAGCTGGGCTTCTGCTAACTTGCTAAAATTACCAGCGTTTTGTTGAGAAAACTGCTCGTTCTTGGATTGATAAGACAAATGTTTGTATGTCATGCCAAGGAATGGTGTGCAGACAGGCCCTTGCTGATACTTATTGCTTGAACAACCAAGGTCAGCCAATTTCATTATTTGCCCCGTTAGAGGGTTAGACATGGAAAAAAGCATTGAGGGGTCACCCCTGTGGGGAGGAGGGACAGGACAGGGGACCCAAGCTGACCAACAGGGTATTCCATCCCATCTGCCCCATGCTCAGTAGAAAAGCTGAGGGATCAAAGGGTCAGACCTTTTTCTTCAATGGCTGACATCCAAAGAGGACTCTGTTCATCTGCCTTTGAGCCCGACCCGTGTGTTCCTGACTCCAGAGCTGGAATCCAGTTCCCATCCATCGCTGAGTCCAGTCCGGAACTTCCCCAGTGCCTGCCAGTGATGTCATCCTGGGAGCTTGATACGGTTTTGTATATACTGTATCTATTTCACTATTTTCTTGTTGTTTCTTTTTTAAATTTTAATACTTCATTAAAGTAGTTAACTTTTTTCCTAAACTCCTAAATCTCCTTATCTCTTCCTCTCCTCTCTTTGGGATGGGGAGAAGGGCCATCTGTCATTCTGATTGGCCACTTCAGCCTAAACCTCAGCATCAGGGCACGTGGTGAAGATTCCATGTGTATGGAGGTATCTGCTGGGGTCCTGCCAGTGTGTCGATCACACGTGCGCAAGACAGAGCTTTCATTAATGAGCCCCATGCTCCATTCCACAGAAAACCTGAGGGTAAAGTCAGACATTTTCCCTTAAAGGACATTTTCTTTGTATCTTGCAGATGAAACTAAGCTGGGTAGGAGTGTCAATCTGCAGGAGGGCAGGGAAGCTTTGCAGAGGGACTTGGATAGATTGGATGGATGGGCATGAGCTTCAACAAGGCCAAGGGCCAGGTCCTGCACTTGGGCCACACCAAGCCCATGCATGGCTACAGGCTTGGGGCAGTGTGGCTGAAGCTGCCTGGCAGAAAAGGACCTGGGGGTTCTGGTTGACAAGCAGCTGAACAGGAGCCAGCAGTGTGACCAAGAAGGTCAATGGCATCCTGGCTTGTATAAGGAATATTGTGACCAGCAGGAGTNAGGAAAGAATTTTTCACAGAAATGGTGGTCAGACCCTGGAATAGG
Source organism: Nycticryphes semicollaris (assembly GCA_013400055.1). NCBI lineage: Eukaryota > Metazoa > Chordata > Aves > Charadriiformes > Rostratulidae > Nycticryphes > Nycticryphes semicollaris. The sequence continues at coordinate 121,365 of VXBJ01005420.1, read as the reverse complement.
CTGCCCAGGGAGGGGGTTGAGTCCCCATCCCTGAGTGTGTTTCCGAGTGGTTGAGATGTGGTGTTGGGAGCTCTGGTGTAGGGGAGAACTTTGTAGAGTGGGGCTGATGGTTGGGCTCGATGATCCCAGGGGTCTTTTCCAACCTGAATGATTCTGTGATTCTATGATTCAAATGACATTGTTTTCAGGACCGTCTTTCTACAGAACATTTGCAATTAGGAAGACATTTTTTAGAGGTATTGAATTCACTCTGCTATTTGAATTGTTTGCTTTTTAACATGTGACATTTTACAAAGCTAGCAATAGCATAAATCATAGGTGGGGTTTGGTTTGTTTTAATTTCATACAAGCCTTCAGGTTAGAAGTGCTTCCTTATAGGCTGTTTTCCTAGTATATAATTAAAACATATATAATTAAACATCAGGGTGTGGGCTTTTGATTTTGATTTTTTTTTGTTTCTCCAAATTTTCTCATCTAAAGCTACTCTTATTCAGGGAAAATCAACAATTTTTTCTTGTTTCCCCCTGTGGTGAATTAATTTATGTAAAGGTGTTCACACAACCTCAGTGAGTATGAGACACATACGATTTGTGGGAAACCAAACTGAAAATGCCTCAGTTTTTGTAGACGTGAAGCAACTGGACATACTGAAATGAGACATTTGGATTGGCTGAAGTGGAATCTCTCCAAGTTATAACTCCAAAGTGTCTGGTTGTGTCCAATCACTTCATATCTAACAAAAATGCCTCTCTGTTTTAACCTGCTCTGAAACTTTATATAATCAGAACGGCTCTCTCCTCGCCCTTGTTGAGCCCCTACAGCCAGTTTCTGATGCATTTTAAAGAGAGAGAAATCTCAAAAACATATAATTTTATACAAATTTCACAGAAATTGTTGGGTGGGTGTGAAAGGAAGGGTTCAGATTACTGGAGGGGAGGGCTCAAACGAATGTAATAATTGCACATTGCATTTGATGCCATCTTTTGAGTAAGAACACTCTTACCTCCAATCCAACCTCGTTTGTGACTCTTCCTTTGCAGGAAATTAGTAAATGTGAAGGGTATCTGAGGTTACTCGGAGGTGAGAAGAGAGGGGGCATAAGTTGGAAAATGTGGGGAAAGGAAGTATGTAAATCTGACAGAAATCCTGATAGGAAATGAGACTTGGTCAGTTCTTCTGTTCTTCATGACTCCAGCTTGGTTTATGGTGGCATTGCCAATCTGAAACTTAGTGAAAAGCTTCATTCTGTGTTAGATTTCCATGTTTTGGTACAGCTGAATGAAAACCTGTGGCAAATACCAACATTTTCCATAAAGCAAGTGCTCCACTTCCAGAACTGAGTTGCAGTCACGGACTTTGCACAGTTCATCGTGTATATATTTGTTCAGTACAAGTACTGACAATCAGACATAAAAAAACTTCTGACTTCATTACTCTGCCCTCTTGGCTTTTCAAAATTACCTACAGATCTCAGAAGAGCTGTCTTTTGCAAATTTGGGTGACAGTTCCACTCCTTGGCAAGTCAGATTTCCAAGAAATAAGCTGTTCTTACTGCCACTCTTCATTTTAATATCCAAAGGATATTAAAAGGAGCCAAAATTTAAAATGTCATTATGAAAATAGGTAATGTAAAATAGGAAGAATGATAGAGAGCAGAAAGTGACTCCATCTTTTTAATACTTCTAACTGTTTCAAGTTGATTTATAGCCTTTATTTTATCTCAATAAGTTCAGCTATCAGCGGGTTTACCCTGTAAACTCCTGCTTTATCTTCTTTGTTTTTCTTTCTCACTGTTACAATTAAACATAATGAGATGCAAGTTACCCTTTTATCTTCTTCTTACTTTTAAGTTAGCAAAAAATGAATGTGGTAAAAGTTTTGTTAGTCTTTAAGGAGTGTGAAGTATGATGCTATCTACTGTTTACCGTTCTAAAGAAAATGGTCTAAGGAGTGCCTTGCAGCTATCAGATCAAATATAAACAGCAATGGTGTCAAATCTGGTGGAGTAAAAATACATACGCACACGATTGCCTAATTATATGTGATCATGTGGGTGTATTTGCATCATGGCAATAATGTTCTTTTTTGGTTCTAATCTCAGGTATGTTATCCTTTCATTTCAGCAGCAATACAAGAAATTGGAAACAGTGCTGACTTTATAAAGTTTTAGTTTCTTTCTTTTCTTATAGATAATGTCTGTTTGTCATGTGGAAATCCTACAAACGCAGCACAGTTCCCAAGGAAAATGAGCTCAGTCTTCTCAGTTTAGTCCAAGTTGGACAACGTTTTATTTGGCTCAGTTGCATGGCCTAGCTTTAACAGAAGTACAAGACTGAATAAGGGTAGAGGTTTTATTATTTGAGCACAAGCTGAACTGGATACTTAGAGCGATGGGAAACCCTTGTACTGTGTCCCACCTGCTTTCAATTGCAACCACTTTTATAAACGTTGGATCTACAGTAAAAAAGCCTCCTAGAGAAATGCTGCTCTTTCATATTGGGTATAGATGAAAGGCTGCGTACTCCTGCTTTTCACATACTGTACTTGTTTAGACCAGAAAAGTTGGCTAACTTTTATAGAAACATTAATTAAAATCTGAATGCATACATTTAGCAGACGACGGTTTTTTCAGAAATTAAACGTGAGATATTTTGTGTTCAACAGACAAAATAGTTCTGTTAGGTTGTGCATTGCTCTTGTGCCTTGCCTGTTGAAAAAAAAATCCACTTTTAAGAGGAAATACCACTTTCTTTGTATAATCTTAATGATTGCATGGTAAAATCGTGACTTATGTTGGGATCTAAGTCTTAAATTACACACTTAGTTTCTGCGAAGCCTAATGTTAAGAAAGGGTGAAATTTGTACATTAGGAAGTCAGTCTTTCTAACACCATGGAAGGTGTTATTTGTCTTGAACGAAGAGGACGGACCAGAGAGTCAGTGATGAGCTTTCCATTCTGGGGGTCTTCGGAAAGAGGCTTGGTTACCTGTTGGAAAGTACTAGCTCTAAGATGAGATTTAATGAAAGCATGACAGAAACGCTCAATCTGATATGCCTGATGCTCTGCTCGGAGATGTTGTGCGCGGGGACGTGAATTTTCAGACTCTAATGGCAGTGGAAGGATGGGATCGTGAAATGATGGCCTTGCAGTTGGCTCCTGGGTTGAAGAGGCGCTATTGAGTTTCACTTCAAAAGAGAAATGAAAAAAACTGTGTTCTATATGCAATTCTGTCTTGGACCTAAAGTTACAGTACGTGGGGCATTTTAGATGGCTTTAGCCTGAGCTGAGGTTAAATAAATAAACTCTGCATTTCAGTTATCATATACTCAGTCAAACAAAAAAGAAGGCCGTCTTTTTCATATAGTCTTGGTATTCTCAGAGGTGCCAGAGGAGGAACTTTGGTATTAATGGTGTTGAAAATAGCTAGTAAAGCAGAAGCCAATGCTAATAAACAGTGTTGGAAGTACTGTGAGTGGTTTAAGCATAGCCTGGATTATTGTTATTACGGTCTTAAATCACAGCAATCAAATAGCCAAGCATCGCTTTGAATGATTAAGTGGAAGGGCCATTGATGAAAACCCTTCGGGCTGTCTTGCAACCATAAGGATGGTTGTGGTCAACTCTCCCAAGAATTATTTTGGATGCTGTTGCAGATGCAGAACAGGGTGTTATGTGATATTTTCAGAACCTGGCAGATTTTAGTTTGATTTGGATATATATTTTTTTTTATGTACCTTGGCAGGCATGCGTATCCCTGCAGCCGTGTGGCAATCTGCATTAATGGCACTTACTGGTGAGGCAGAGTCAATCAGCAACAGGCTGCTCTTGACTCATGACTTCCATTGATTTGTAATCCTGTTCAGCTTTGCAGGTCACTTTTTGTTCCCACCCTGAAGCCTGATGCCAGTTCATGTCATGATTTGAATACCTATTGCTTAGGAAAGAAGATACACTTTGTGGGCAAATGAGCACATTCCATTAGGGAGATATAAAAGGGCCTTGTATTATTTCCATCATCTAATTAAGTTAATTATTTAGTCACATTAACAGAAGTCTCCACACAAAGTTTTTGATGGATTTCACTAATCGTAGAACCATGGAATAGTTTAGGTTGGAAAAAACCTTTAAGATCATCAAGTCCAACTGTAGAGTTCAAAAACATTCAGGGTGTCATTGAGTCCAATCCAGCACTCAGTCTGTCACAGTGACACAGGCTGATCTCACAAAGACAAGTGATTTATTTCAAACTGTATTTGGACTTCACTGTCCTTCTTATGTATTTCTGTCTCTCCTGGATCTGCTGGCAACGCATCTTTTGATGCAGCCCAGGATGTGTGTGGCCTTCTGGGCTGCATGTCCACCCTGCCTGCTCATGGCCAGCTTCTGTGATGACCAAACTTCTGGGATGAATAGACTGGAAAACACTCTTACCGTTCCCAGTAAGGGTTAAAAGCAGAAATGATCTATACCTTAGCTCACAACTCTTTACAAAACATCTGACGTGTGATGTATATCGCTTCTCTTCCAACAAAATCCCTAATGACAGCAACAAGACCTCTAAACTGCAAATGCACTGGGAGAGAAGCAAGAGCATCCAGCTTGTTGCAAGGTCCTACCAGAAGCCGATAATTGCCAGGCCCGGCAGGACTGCGTCTACATTTTTATAAATCTCTTGTCTACTCTATTCAGATTTCACTTTTGCTGTAATAGAATTTCTTGCAATAACCTACCTCTCTTTACAGTTTTGCCCAAATGGTCACCTCGAGAAGGCTCCAAGTGAACCTTTAGGAGCTCATATGTGAACTTGGGTGTAAAGCTCTCCCTCGGGGAGCAATCAGATGTGCCATGTGATGTGTAAAAGCCCAGAGACTCCTTTGAGAACACTTTGGAGGCACAAAAGCATCTGTTTCCTAAGAAAGGGTTAAGCAAAATTGTATTGAGTAAAATACAATATGTGAATTAGGTATTTCCTTGGGTGATGTTGCCAGATTCTTTTTAGACTCAAAGCCTTCCACAAAAAAAACCCCAAAACCCAAACCCCATACAAACATTACTTGCAAGTCACGTGCACAATGAAATGCAAAGGATTTAAAAAAAAACCCAATTAATTTTCTTATTGTTACTAAATGAGCATTGTTCCTCAGCATCTTGTATTTCATTCACAATACGGATGTAGATTTTTTAAAAAATTTTATTTAATTTTCTGTTTCACCACGGGGCTTTTATGCCAGAATTTCAGAGATCGGTAGAAAAATTGAGGAGGGAGAGCGGAAGAGAAATGGAAAAAATTACACGCAAAATGACTTTGTTCCAAAGATTTTTCCAATGTCAGCGTTCTAGCAAGTTTAGACTTGGGATACTATTGAAATACAGACATAAATGCATTGTTATCGCCGCTTTTGGAGTGTAGGAGGCAATAACGCATTTTAGAGCATTGGAGAATTGTGGGGCATTATTTAGGAAAGCGTTTCAGGCTAACCTTAGAGTCTTTATAAGGGTGGCTTGTGCCTGCACCCAACCTGAGGACGTGCATGGTGCCTAGAGTTCCGCAGATCTCAATTGGTGGTGTGCTGGGAGTGATGGGAGGCAGTTTCCTGACCTGGAACGGGAGCTGGTCGAGCATCATGCATGAGTAGTTGGCTACTCTCTGCACTAGTCAACCTGAGTCTTAAAGCGTTGTCCTATAAGCTGAGTTAGGAGCAGATTCGTGTTGTTGAGAACAACTTTCACGGGTTTCGGGGGTCATGATGGAAGGGACGTCAGTTCACTTGTAGAAGCCTTGGATGTCCACCTTCTTGGTGAGACATACATTATTGCTTATGTAAGTATGGACAGGTAATACTGGCCTACATGCTCTCTCAAGCACCGGTTTGTGGACCTTGCATGCATCGAGTAGGGAAGAACAGCATAAAGTTGAATCGGCGTAGTAGAAAGAAGCCTGCAAGGTTCCTCTGTCCAGGTGGGTTACCTTCTAGCATGACTGAGCTGCCTTTAGGCTGTTTGAGGTGGACAAGAGGCAGACTGTGGAGGTAAAACAGCTCCAAAGGCAGCTCTTGGTAGGCTATATCGATACAGCTGCCAAGTCTGGGAAATCTGACCTAGCCACTTCAAATAGGGATCATTTGTTGGCATTCATGAATAATATTTAATTGATAACATTATACTACTTGTCAGAGTAAAAAGAGAAAATCAGTTAACCGTTTAAAAAAAAATATATATGGTGTGCAAATTAAGTTCTACTTCTGCAGGCATTTACCTGTTTGAGAATTCCCACAAGACTCCTTCAGCTCAGTGTGCATGCACCAGAGTGAGTGTTTACAGTACCTGACCTTAAATCAAGGAACTTTTTTTTTTAACTATTTGTAGCATACCCTTCAACTCTGTGGGGATTAGGAATTAGCCACACATCTTGTTTAAACTTCTTCCAAAATTGGAAGGAACTGCCAAGTGGTTGATAAATTGAAATGCTGAGCAACAAAAAGTCTCCTTTTCATTGTATTTCAGTGTGTTTTCTGGAAATCGTTTACCATATTGGATCCATAGGGTGGGGTGTTATTTTCTGATTTAGCTTGTTTGCCTTCTGAGCTTTGTTCAGGTAATTACTGTATTAGTCAATAAGGTATCTTATTGATAATTGGTACTATTGATAAGGTATCTTAACCATCCTAACATTACGCAGCTGCTAGAATGAAATTGTTTGCTCTTCCTGGCATTGTTAGTGTCCAGCTCAACAAGAAGCCTATGATTTAGGAGGGTTGGTTGTCTTGCACTGTAGCTAAACCAACCATTCGTATGAATTTCTTTTGAGCCAGAGTCCTTGCAGAAAACAGTCATTTCAACGTGACCCACACTTGTTGTGGGAATCCCATCATGGGTGACCTCTCCTGAAAAATTGTAATACTCAATCTATGTCTATGAAAAGCTCATCAAGTTTTCCCTGAAGTCACAGAAAATGATGAAAACTGTATTGCTTTCTTGCAGTCTGACTATACTTACTGTTTTATTGCTTCCTGAGCCCATGAGAAAACCCCTAATACTTGAAAAACTGTTCCTTTCATCATTCCAAGCCTTAGCTGCGGGTGTGTTGGCTTCTACTGATCTTTCTGGAGGTGCTGAAGGGCTCAGTCCCTCAAAGTGCTGCCCGCCCTCCAGTTCTGCTGATTTTGGTGTGAGGTTGGAGGGCGCAGATATTTCTCATTGTCATTCAGAAATCAAATTTGAGCCTTAAGGGAATCCTCAATTGGATCATGGGATCTGACTAGCTTTACAATTTTTGTTGTGAGTTCTGAAATTGCCATTACAAAGATCTTCCTGGAATATCCATGTGTGTAGCAGGGTTGAATCCATTTTCACCTGTATGGGACAAGACTGATACCAGTGGAAAAGTAGTGGAAACAAGGAGAATTATTTTACAAGTCTTTGGTATAGTGAGATACTAAGATGATTTAGATTACATATCCGATAAAAAATATGACCTGCTGTTGCATTGCCTCTCTACCCCCAAAAAATCATCCTTTGCATTTTCAAAAGTAAGGTTTTAGTGAGGGGAAGACACCTCACCACCCTCAAAAAAACCCCAAGCCACCACCACCACTAACAAAATGGCATGTACGGATTTTTGGTGAGCAATAGAAAGGAGTTCAATGTCCATTTAGATGGAATTTTCTTCTATTATTTTAATGCTTTTTATTTTTTTCATTTGCTTTTAAGCCAATACTGAGACTTATCAAAAGATTGCATTTGGAAAAAAAAAACACTCTTAGAGCATTTTTCTCATATTCTGTAACTTAAAAGGAATGTGTGACATTCAACATTGGAAAGTATTACACAGAAGTATTCTTTTTCCTTTGGTTTTTTTATTTTTTTAAACACTTTTTTTCCCCTCAAACCTGCCTATCTACCAATGCCTTTTTCCCAGAAGGCTCCAAAGGAAAAATGACATCGAATGATAAAATTCTGTTGTGTGTTATTTCCAGAAGGCTCCATGGAAATCTTGAACATGATTTTATCATTTGCACTGTAATGTTCCATTGTTAAAAGGAGCAACCTGCTGAAGAGTATTCAATTGCTGAATACTTGATGGTAAGCAAAAGCTGAGGGTTTTGTCACTGTTAAAAAACACCCCGGAATTTGTAATACCTCAGACGTGTTGTGTGATAATAGGAGTTAGAAACAGAAAGCTCTTGTTACATCAGCTTGACCTTCTCCCTGACAACACCAGATTCTTGTCTTCATTGTGGCCCTAATTTGCTAATGTCCCATCAGGTGCCTTCTGGCACTTCTACACTGGGGAGAATACATGGCATTAAAGCAGCCCTGAATATTCCTTTCTTTGACTTCACCTTCATCCTCTTTTATCTCTCTACATTGCATGGAAAAATTCCTAATGTTGCTTTGCCTTCAGCTATTTTGGTCCTCTCCTCTTTAATGTGTTCCACGAAACCACTCAGTTATTTATGCTGTTTCTTTTGGAATTTCTTCTATTTTGTTGTATCTTTCTGGTACGGAGGAGCCACAGGCTTATGTGTACCATACGCCAAAAAGAAAATGTTGGAAATCTCTGCGGAAGAAACTCATATTTACATACGAAGGTGCTAAGTTGGTTTGTGAATGTACAATTTAAACTTGCCCAAGAAGCAGAGTGTCCGCAAGTCTATAGCAGACTCTATTCATAAAAAGGTGCTTTTTTTTTCTCCCAATAAACCTCATATACTTTTTATTCTATTTTTTTGCTGAAGCTGGTGTTGGATAAAGCCACATATACTTTGCACGTACATGTTGTTGCTAGATTTGTTGAAAGCTTCATTCTGACAATTTTATCATGCATTAGGAAGGATAACTCTATTTTAACTTAAGATACATTTTTTTTAAGATACAGATACTTTAACTTAAGAAGCTCTAATAAGAGTTCTGCAAATAACTGTGTTTTCTTTAAGTTTCTGGCTTTGAAGCAAAGAAATTAGAAAATTTGTTATTTGGCAACAACCTCCAATGATTGATTCAGGTTTCGCTTTTTCTCCTCAAATGAAGAATTTTGTTTAGACTTCAATCCTGCTAACATTTTTTTTTAAAAAAAACCAAAGCCCAGTGTTTTATTCAAGGATGTTTATTTGCAATACTTCCACATGAAATGAAAATGCAAAAGATTTTGAAAATATCAGAAATACCGTAGTTATTTACTTTTTTTAAACACAATTGATCTAACAAATTCAACACAAATTTGACCGATGGTTTGTTTGACCTGCATTTGCAGTTTTCTGAGGAAAAACCATCTCAGCTGAAAAGTTTGCTCAATGGTAGCTAAAGTTACAGGTAGATGAGGAGTAGTTGAATTTATGCTAATGAGGAGGTTGTAGGTCTTGTGATGTCAATTATGAGCTGCAGCCAACCTATCTATAGGAGTAGAAATTGACTAATATATGTATCTGTGTATATATATATATCTCATATCGGTGAAGGATCTTAGGTCGTCCTGCAGGCAGACACTGGGTGGCTGTCTCCAGGAGCAGGATTCACTGCCATTCATATGAAAATGCTGGAAAATCTTGCCCTAAAGGTAACCTACCCCTGGAGTTTTTCCTATCTGTCATGGTGATGGCTTGTCTGGAAAGATAAAGGATTTGTTAATAGTCAGCTGACTGGTCTGTCTGTCTGGGAAGTAAAAAAAAAATAATAATAATGGCACAATGAATCAAGCAGGCAAAAGATTGATTACTATGGCATTGCGTCTGCCCAGGAAAAAAGACTTACAACTATGCAAAAAAGACCCTGGTTTTAATATCATCTGTCTAATCTCAGTGTCTGTGGCTCAAATGTTATTATTTCTTTTCCTCACAGACAACTATTAAAGAGCCAACGTTTCTGAAAAAGTTTAATAGGATTTGGGGTTGCAGTGAATGGGAAGATACGAGCGTGACAAAGAATAAATGGAAGTTTTGACATTTGTGTGGCCGTAATTAGTTCAGTTTCAGCTTGTGCCTATTTGCCTGAGAAGCCACTGAACTAATTTACTGCCCTAATGAAGTCTGATAGCTAATTAGAAAGAGGGAGGGTTTGGCCCCTGAAAAAGCAAACTCATTTTTAGGGATTTACTTGCTGGCAAGAAATATCTGTCCAGGCTGAAATGTGTCACTTGTGACTACTTTTTGTCATCATCTCTAAGAGCAATCATTTTTCAAAAATTTGCAAACTTTCCTAGAAAAGTACCCAGGATTTGATAGGTGATTTTGATAAGACAGGTATTGGAGAAAACAGGCATCTTTCATCCAAAATTTAGGCTTCATTAAGATTAAATTGCCCACAGTAATGATCAGTGACATCATTGCTGCAGGTTTTTAGGCAGATTGTATTCCTTCAAGCACATTGCTTACTCTGTAATAATTTTTGGATTTTGGTTGGTAGTTTGTTTGGTTTTGGGGTTTTTTTTTTATTATTTGCTTGTGTGCTGCTGAAGGAGTCTTGTGGGAATTCTCAAACAGGTAAATGCCTGCAGAAGTAGAACTTAATTTGCACACCATATATATTTTTTTTAAACGGTTAACTGATTGTGTGCTGCTCACAGAGCTCTGTGTTCCTCCAAACTAACCAGCATCCCATTCGCCTTGTTCTTCTCTCCTTGGTATCTATAAATGTAGGCTAGATTTCGTGTTCTGTCAGCTCCTTGTTTTTTACAGAATGTGTTTATTCCAGCAGTGTGTATGAGAGTGTGGGTAAATATATATATATGTATATTTATGTAAATATATATTTGACTAATGTCATTGGAATAAGCAGCTGTACACCCAGGGAATTTTTAGTCGCATCACTGGATGTTTTTCCTGATGTTCAAATTTGGCAACTTTCTATTTGAAACATTTGGTATGTCTTGGGCATTTTCAAATAGGAAGCAGAAGAAAGACCTGAAGAAAGCATAGAAACTTTTCAGTGTTATAAATGTAGGGGTCTAGGGGTCTCACCTCTGCCGTTTGAATACTTGATCATCCCAGGAACTGTGAACTGGGGCACACCTTACCTTACACAGAAATTCGGTCTACTTGTTCATTCCTTGGGCACATTGGTGGCAGCTCTAACGCTTTTTGGTTTTGGGGGTCTCAACAGAAAACGTTGCAGTAGGGATGTGTTTGGGGGTAGGTGTTACACCCTATAATGGAATGAATGTCGAGGACAACATGATGCAAAACAAAACACAGCATAGAATCATAGAATGTTCCACGCCAGAAGGGATCTCCAAAGATCACCTGGTCCAACCTCCCTGCGGTCAGAAGGGACACCCCCAACTAGACCAGGTTGCCCAGGGACTCCTTGAGCCTCCCCTTGAATATCTCCAGGGAAGGGGTCTCAACCACCTCCCTGGGCAACCTGTTCCAGTGCTCCACCACCCTCAGAGTAAAGAACCTATTCCTAATATCCCATCTAAAGTTGCTCTTCTCCACCTTGAAGCCATTGCCCCTCGTCCTGTCCCTGCAGGCCTTTGGAAACAGACCCTCCCCAGCCTTCCTGTAGGTCCCCTTCATAAGGGGGCATAAGTTATTAATTAGCAGGATGAAATTGATGCTAGGGATACTTATTTGCTGTACTTTGGAAAAAAAAGAAGTTGCCTTGGAAAGGACACTAACTTTCCTAACGCGTCCCTTTTTGCAGTTGGCCACAAGCTCATGTCTGCAGAGCCTCCATTGAGGGTTACTGCTGAGAGGCGTGAATGGACAAGAACTTAGTAAAGTGTTTAAAAGTTAATTTAAAAAAAAAAAAAAAGGTGAACACTTGGTAAATGTTGCCTTTGTCGTTTTTATCTTGTTTTCCACACCTTGTTGTCTCCATTGTGTTACCCCACTACTGCATGTCATTATTAAGTCAGAATGACAAAAGGAAGAATTTTAGCAAGGTTTTCTAAGTTTAGAGGGAATCGACCCTGCTCTCCCATCAGTAAGAGCTGCCCCATGTCACCCTCCTATTTTGTGGCAGTTTAGAAACTTAACTGTCAATAGCTTCCTATACTTGGACTTGTCCTGATAGTTGCAGTTAGTGGGTGGGCATGTTTAAGAGTGAGTGATGGAAACTGTTGTTTCACATGATCCCTCTCTGTATGGTCCCTTAGGGCAAAGAGAAGTCCACTGAATGAAGTCCTTTCTCTCAATCACACTGCTTCCTAAGTGAAAAGAAAAAAAAATTTTGATTTACACAGTTCTTCAATGAATGAGTCAGTCGGTGCTTCCCCCTTGCTCAGCTACCATCGGTCCCCTTTCAGATACTAGAAAAGCGTCTTTAAATTCTGTATGCAGTCACCAGTGACTCACTGGTGACTTGGGAGGCAACGCTAAGGCTCATTCTCAGCTATTTTTATGCCATAAAAAGTGATATAGAATACTGACCAAGGACAGTTTCTCCCGTTAAAGCAAGTTTGTAGCTTGTCCATTTTAGTGATCCCTGCAGTAGAGTTGATGATTTTTCACTAATCCCTTCAGCAATCCAACTAAAACGCAGCTTGCTTGAGATAAGCAAGGTGTTGTTACGTTCTTAAACTTTCAGAAAAACACTTCAAATTGTGTACATGGAATAAAGATTATATACTAAGAAAAAGGAAGCTGTGTATTTTACCTCAAGCAGTTCATCATGATAAGGAAAGCTATTAGCAGCGAATAGATGTGGCTCCTTAGAGAATTATCACGATTTTCAGAAATGTGACTTTTGAAGGTGCTAGGATAAACATGTTGTCTCCTGTTAAAAAAAAAAAAAAAAAAAAAAAAGCAATTAGCTTTGGTCACTTGGAACATTCAGTCTTGGATCCTGAAGCAACATCTGAAAAACAGTTACTTTAAAGCTGTAGTTGGTTTTATGTCAGGTTTAGAAATAGCAATATTAACCATCAGGCCATGAGATGGGCTGTTTTTTTCCTCTTTTAAGATGAAGAAAGGGGTGCCTCCCTTCTCTAAGTTAATCTGAAACTAAAATAACTTTTCTTGTCTTGTTGTAACAGCCTGTTTTCTGAGTCACTGTATGAAATAGAAACCGGGGAGCATTGGAGAGTGTAGATCAAACACTTCAAAGCCAACTTTGCCTTAGTTTTATGCATGCTTCAGAGTAGACTAATGTACAATAGTATCCAGGAAACTCAGCCAGTAATTCATAAGAGTCCAAAATGTTCTCCTTAGGATGAATCATAGCAGCATAAATGATAGGATCCTTTAGGTCACCCAGTTCAAAGCCTGTGTGTCTTCCTCTGCACTAATCCCCACTAGGATTTCATCTGCCCTGTCTTTGCAAACCTCTCCTGTGCTTGACTCACCCACCTCCCTGGGCAGTTCTTCCATTGCCTGATTGTTTAATCCAAACATCTTTAAACCTTACACCATCATGCTCAGTGTGAACAATTTATGACTACAGAAAACGGTCCTGTCTCCTCCCATCGGCCGTCATGCTCAGATATCCCTCCCTTTAAATGTTTTGGGATTATTTTTTTTTTCTTTTTAGCTCTGTGAATAATAATTCCAGGGAAGCTGGGGTTTTTACCTGGCTTTGCTTCTCTCTTCTTTGACCTTTTGGCTTTCAAGACTCAGAAATGCATTTTGATCTACAAATGAACTTTCTGTGACTCAATGGATGCTTTTCAAGAGGCAAATTAACGCCACCGTGCCTTTGTTTATAGAAGCTGCTTCATGAGGGTCCTAATGTGCTTGACGGACAAATACACAAAGCAATTTGAAGGTTTCCAGTGAGTGAAGGTGGAATTTGGTTTTGACCTCAGATATATGCAATCTTACATTACTGATTAGGATATTAATTAGCTTCCAAAAACTCCTGGGGTTGCCTACTGCAGAGCAGTTAATTTATCACTATCACTAAAAGCAGCTTCTTTGTTCATAGCTGTGTGGATAAAGATATAAACTTCTAACATACATTTGTCCAAGTGTGTGTTCATACCACCATTATTCTGGTAGGATTTTTTTCATGATCTATAAAATGAGAATGGAGAACCTGGAAAGAAGCTGTTTTTTCATGATGAACTGAGGTAAAGGAGCCTTGATCTACAGAATTTTTAGTTTTATAACCTGTATTTCTTAGGATATGCCTGAGCTTGTCAGAACAAACTGATGAGAAATCTCTCTGATGTTAATCAGTTCACCTACTTGTGCCTGTCAGATGAATATGAAGTTCATGTTGGCCTCCTAGACAAGGAAGAAATATTGCATGTTGAAAAAAATACAGGGTAGGGGTGGGAAATCAGCTTGTTCCAAGCCACGTTTTCACAACTGCCTCCCATTTTGGAGTTACATGAAAATAGCTTCAGTCTATTCATTGCCTGTCAGCTGACCTCTCCCAAACATTACTTCTTTGGTAGTTTTTGATCCATGCAGAAGTATTCCAGGTTCCTTATAGCAGCGTATAGTGCTCTTGAGCAAAGCTGTGTGGAATTGAGGTAGATCCTACTCTATTGCTTTAGTTCTGCCAGCCCATAATTACAGTTAACACATAGAATCACAGAATCATTCAGGTTGGAAAAGACCCCTGGGATCATCGAGCCCAACCATCAGCCCCACTCTACAAAGTTCTCCCCTACACCAGATCTCCCAACACCACATCTCAACCACTCGGAAACACACTCAATGGGGACTCAACCCCCTCCCTGGGCAGCCTCTTCCAGCGTCTGACCACTCTTGCTGGGAAAAATTATTTCCTAATGTCCAGCCTAATGGAACGTTGTCTTCCTAATGTCCAATAATGTCCATCTACCCTGTTGCAGCTTGAAGCCATTCCCTCTCCTTCTATCGCTAATTCCCTGTGAGAAGAGACCAGCACTAACCTCTCTCCAATGGCCTTTCAAGTAGTTGCAGTGAGGGATGAGGTCTCCCCTCAGCCTCCTCTTCTTCCAACTAAACAGTCCCAGCTCCTTCCATCACTCTCCATCAGATTTATTCTCCAGGCCCTTCCCCAGCTTCATTGCCCTCTTCTGCACTGGCTCCAGTCCCTCAACATCTCTCTTGTCTTGAGGTGCCCAGAACTGGACACAGGACTCCAGGAGTGGCCTCCCCAGTGCTGAGTCCAGAAGGTCAATCAGCTCCCTACTCCTGCTGGTCACAATATTCCTTATACAAGCCACGATGCCATTGACCTTCTTGGTCACACTGTTGGCTCCTGTTCAGCTGCTTGTCAACCAGAACCCCCAGGTCCTTTTCTGCCAGGCAGCTTCAGCCACACTGCCCCAAGCCTGTAGCCATGCATGGGCTTGGTGTGGCCCAAGTGCAGGACCTGGCCCTTGGCCTTGTTGAAGCTCATCCTGTTGACATTGGCCCATCCATCCAATCTATCCAAGACCCTCTGTAGAGTCTCCCTGCCCTCCTGCAGATCAACGCTCCCACTTAACTTGTTCTCATCTGCAAACTTACTGATGGCACACTCTATGTCCTTGTTGGGATCATCAATAAAGATGTTAAACAGAAATGGTCCCAATACTGGGCCCTGAGGAACACCACTTGCGACCAGCCTCCAGCTGGATTTAACTCCATTAAGTCAACATCAGGCTTCGTGAGCTCCACCATGTTTCATGAGTTTGGAAGTAATCCTTCACGGTGCCCATTTTGGCAAGGCAATTTGTAGGAATAGATACAAGTTATTTGTAAGAAGCTCGTGTCATAGGAACACCAGGTTTTGGAAGCAGTATTTTGAGCACTATTTTACAGCTTAATATTTGTGGGGGGTTTTCTGCATTAGAAGTTTATAATTCCATATTAATTCTTAACGTGTTTTGTTTTCAGCTTAATAAAGGAAAAGATGCATGAGAATATTTTAGCCTTTTCATGAAGATTCTCTGCCTTAATTTCTGTGCCGTTATGCTTCTTGGGTGTCTTCTAGGCAGTTCTCAAATGTATGGAGGTCAAGGGCACTGGCATGTGGTTTAATGTGGGAAATGCTAGTGCACAGGTTGGTGCCTGGTGGTCATTGGTAAATCTGCGGCTCTTCTTTCCAGGTACAAAGAGCTGACCGTAAATATACCCCCTTTTTGTTTCTGTTCTGAACTATGTGTGCGACCAGCTTCTGTAAGAGCGTAGGGAAACCAGCTTCATCATTCTTGCAAACTCTATTCCAGTATCTCTAAAGAACTCTAGATGGGGCATCAGCAGAGCTATGTGTAGTCAGGAACAGCATTAACTGAGAGCTCTGCAGCGGCTTCTGTGGTCCTACACTGCATTTGGGATGCCTGGGGCATTTCACTGCGGATGCGTGTCTTCAGCAGCTTTTTGCGGGGTTTTCATCAGCAAGTACATGTGTTTAAGATTGCTATTTCCGTGATGTATTTCAAGTGGTATCTCCTTTTGTCTTCTCTCAGCCTTGGTGCTCTTCTAGTCCTAGAGGGCTATTTCTTTTTCTTCTCTACTGTTTGCAGCCCATCTGGGTTTCTCATAATCCACACATCTCGCTTTCAAGCTACCTATCTTCTCCTTCCCCTGGACCGGGAGTGAAACAAGATGGGAGTTGCTGCTTGCTCCTTTGGCATCCCAGCCTGTGCTGCGCGCTAAGGGTTTTGAACAAAAGAACCAGCATTTGAGGACTGGCCTTTGTAAACCTAAGTCAGCTCTTAACATGGTATTTTTAATTGTACTTTTAAAAAAAAAAAAAAAAGTAGAAACTTCAGTAATGGCAACTCTTAGTCCCTTGGGGGCCTTGGGCTTCCAGCTGCTGCTTCAGTTCTACTGCTTTAGGCTTTTGTATCTTGGTGACCTTATCCCTGATCTCCTGCTCTTTTAGCTTCACTGATGCTTTCTGTCAGTCTCTAGGCTTGAGATAAAATTTGTGCAGTTTAGCACTGCCAGCCATGAAAACCATCGCAAAAAATGGAATTCCCCAAGTGCCAAAAAACATAGTGTAAAATAAAAACTAGAAAAAGAAATCTGGAAGTTTGTCTGAAATTCTCTCGCTTGTCGGCGCTAAATTCTGCGTGAATGTAGTTGTGAAAGGTAGTCATGCCGAGAGGCGACTGGTGGCTTGGGTCTAGAAGACCTGGTTGCTCCGGTTTTATTCTGCTACCCCCTTGGGTCATACCACTTCACGGGATGGGTGGGGCTTTCAGATGTCTTCAGAGGTGGCTCCCAAGGAAAACAAGGAGAGAAGAAGAGAAAAGAAACAACAAAAACCTCAAACCCCTGAAAGCGGTGTGTTTTTATTATTATACATTTATCTTTGGGAGATGGCACCAATTTATGTTGGGTTGCTTTATGTTCATTAGAAAAGGATTTAATGTCACCTTCAGCCTAAAGTAAGAGTGGACATGTATCTGGGAAAAATAATCGCTTTAAATTAAAGCCACGCGTGTACGTGTGTATACAAATTTGTGTAATTATCTACTGCTCTTTTTCTCTCTAGATATCTCAAGCAACCTTTTATGACTTTCTAACACTTTTCCAGTTTTGTCAGGTTCATTATTGGAAAGATTAATATCCAATTCAAGATGGCTTAATCTTTTGTACTGATATTTGAAAATAGGCAGAAGGTATCTTCAATACAGGGCTTTTGCTCTAGTCCCCATCCCCAAATGTCTATATCTATAAAGTTTAACTATTGACTTTAAGTATTAATAAGTTTACAGAGCCTAATTTTGTATTGTTTTGCAATTTATATTGCTAGTTTTACCTAGAAAAGGGGCAGGCAAAGTGCCCTCTAGCTGTGTCTGGGATCATATGGCTGGTTGTTCTCTGTTATTTTTGATGTAAAAATAATCCCTGATTTTATGATTTAGACTGTATCATCCATCATATGCAAAAAAAACCCAACCAACCAACCTGATGTGAAATTGCCCTTAAAATTGCCCTTATTGCCTTATTTTTTTTGATTTTCTAAACTTGTGAGTGCTTGAATTTGCAAGTTATGTTTTTTTATCCTGCTTTGTGTGTAATAAATTGTTTCCTCCAGCTATAACCAAGGCTTTTTACAAACTAATAGAATCAACAATATATCACGTGCAGTTGCCAAGTACACTGAATTTTTAAGCATCTGCTTTCTGCTTTGTAGGTTTGTCTGAGGATGCAGCAGAGCAAGCAGAAAAGCCATGAAATCTGAAGAAGACCCCTGGGAGGAATTTCTAGCTGATGTCAAAGGCGTTTATAATGCAGCAGTACCAATCCATTTTACTCTGTCCTGATTGCAGCTTCCAGGAGGAGAGGACTGTGCTAATTTATGCAAAAAAAAAAAAAAAAGTTCTGTCCTAATAATTTTGGTTGGGTCTCCCTGCCAACTACTAGCATCCTTTCTGTGAGCAAAGTTTAAGCATTTACTCCACTCAGTAGGGTGTTTGTTATGTTTTGTGATATATCAGCCCTGTCTAAGGATTCAGTGGATTGATCAAAGACTGTTTACACATAGTTAAAATCAGCTTTTGTTTCAGGATATGTTTTATCTTTTTTTTTAAAAAAGATATTCTGAACTGTACCTCCCTTTGAGATTATGTTAACATTTGTTATATCACAGCTCTGACAACAGATAACAATCTCGTTTCCTTCTCTGCTAACATTCATGATTCCAGACAGCTGAATTCACCACCAGAAGGAAAACTGGTAATCCATCAACCTTTTTTTTTTTTTTTTCTTTTCCCTTCCCTTTCGTGTTGCTTATACAGACTCCTGCTCCCTAGAGATATGGAGTAAATTATGGCTACTGGACATAAAGGGCAAACCCTTTGGCCATTAGCTATGTCACTATGAATGCGTGAATAAAGTTTACACTGTAAGTTCTTTGAGCACAGCAACACGTGGGTCTTTTTACGGTTACTTGTGATTTCTGTTTTTCGTGTCAAGCAGTCCATTCTAGTTAGGGGTAAGAGTTTCAAAAGTAACTAGCAATTTTTGAGTGCCTTAATTTTTATGAAGCCAGTTGGACGGTGCTTTGAAGGTTAAGTTTTTAGAAAGGGTTGAGTGTTTGCCTTCTGAAAGTCCAGTCAGTGCGAAGTGACTGAAATGTAACACCCAACAACTGAGATGACCATTGAGGGAACACTGGCCTAGGGTTTGGAAGTGTCAGGCTTGTGTCTGGATTCTTGAGAGTGAGTTGAGATATCTAGAAGATACTCAGAACTGAAAATAACTGAGATCTGGGTCAAGTGCAAAACCAGTCATTTGAGCAAAGCCTCTTCTGGCTGTTGCTGGTTCGTACCAAAATAGAAGTTGCAGTCTTTTGGATGGCAGATATAAAAAGGGCTGTGAGTCTCAGCTTAGTTTCTGGTGGATGCTATTGCATGAGCCATATCTTGATCCCATGGTTCTGTTGGTTTCCTCAACAGAGGCTTTCCAACTCCTGTTCTAGCTGTAGAAGAGGTCCCTCCTACTTCTTCTTGTGCTGTTTCAGCAAAGGTTGTGACAGTTGCCATGGTCTGTGCTAGCTTGATCTGTAGTTACAAAGGAGACATTATTTTTCCAGATGTCTTAAGCCATCGACCTTCATCATCTCCATATTGACTTTCAACCTTTTTGCATCCACCCCAAAAAGAAAACCAACGGCACCCACTCATGTGTCTGCTGCTTTATCTACTCTGGTCTTACTCTGGCTGAGTAAACATGATTTCATGGAGCTCCATGTTTCATCAAGCCTTTTCGAACAGGTTAGCTATTTAGAGCTGAGTGGCCAGGGAACTGGGTAAGGCTGCTTATGTCTCTAGGACTGGAGTGGGCAGTGGCTCACAATAAAAATCATTCTGTCCCCCAGGAGACCTCAGATACCTGCAATTTTGTGGGGCCAGAAATCTTGCTTCTTTCTCAGGAAGGAAAAAAATCCTACCCCCTGCTTGTTATGGAGTGATTCTGCTGGCTGAGTTTTCTCCACGCCCCGGTGGGTTTTGTCAGGAGGGTGATATCCATCCCATTGCCGAGGTACCCTGCCGCGCCGCGAAAATTACACAATAAAATCATCTCCTGTAGTCTCTGTACTCACCTCGGTGACCAAAGCAAATCTATGGAGAACTAATCAATTACTGTAGCTATTAGGCTTAAACTTTAACTATAGATCTCAAATCTTCTTTTGTCCTCTTGTCAGCAGCTACTAGGTAATCTAGAAAAATCTGCACCGCAGTGGTGCAGAATTCTGGCCCAAAGAATCCTAAGCTATAGGCATATAATATGGCTGGAAAGCACACCACTATGAGACTGCTGTGAAATATATTACTCTCTCGTAATTACTATTATTGAACATGATCCCAGTTCTCAGAGCTGCCTGGCTTCCTTGGGAGTTAGGGTAAACAATGAATAGGCACTTAGGTCAATTATATCATCCACTCTTATTTAAGTTATTTTCTGTCATTTTAAGATGTGAGGCTCAGAAGCACCTTTATTTGGCTTTTCTGCTTCATGCTTTATAAACTGAGATCTCATGAGGATAGTTTACAGCAAGGGAAAAACATACTGGTAATAAGAGGTGGGGCAAAAAGGGGTAGAACTGCCTATAGTAGTAGTGTATGACCTCTTTGTATATTGCACAGAATGGTGGTATTGGACAGAACCATCCAGATCTAAAAGAGAAATACAGCTGCATTAAGTAGAAGTTACTTAGTTTCCCCTAATGCCAAATAGTCCATCCAGTTCAGAGGAAGGCAGTAATTGGAATGTAGTCACTTACGCAACGGGCTAAGAGGAAATGCTGTAAAGTAGTTCTTAGCAGTTCTCAAACGTAGTTTGAATTTTTAAGAAAGTTCTTTTTGGCTGGAAAAAAAAAAAAAGATGAGTCCAGCGACAGGAAGATTTAAACTTGGAGAATTGGCTGACTGAAGATCGTACGGCAATATTGCTAGTTGAAGGGGACCAAGGGTTTGGTTCTCATTGACAAGGTTTCCGAGGCCAAGGCCGACCTTGCTGCCCAATCAAACTCTTCTGAGCAGGGTTTTAGAATAACGCCTGCTCAGCTTTTCTGATTGACTTAAATACGCAGCCTGTCTGCATGTTTAGCCATTAGAGGGAGAATTTTGTATGTTTAGGGGGCTCACAGATTAAAATGAATCTTAAATTACCATTTTATTGAAGTGAATTTTGTATACATATATTAAAAGGAATTTTGTGGCATTTTGAAAACCATGCTGTGAGCCATGGCAACTTTGTTCTATTTGTGCTATAGCACTTTGAAATGTATTTTCTAAAATAAGTCCTGGAGTAAAACACATTCTTTTGGGTTTTTTTCCCTGTTAAACTCTAGAATTATTTACCTGTTTATTTTCTTGGTAGTGTTGATTTTCTGAATGTTATTGTCCAGGGGCTTTGCTTTTATTTTGGTTTTGTGCTGTTGCAATTTAGAAAAACAGATTAAAGCAATTACTACTCTGATGATGAAAACCTGGAGGTCTGGGGTCTACTGATCTTCTGGGTTTTGAACACAATGCTGAGTTCAAACTGTGTTTTTTCAGCCCTGGATTCATTCTTCTGTCCAACTATTATTAAACTATGACACAGAAAAGCAACATTTCTTTACTTTCAAGGTGTTTGGTTTTGCGTTGTCATGTCCTTTTCTCTTCTTCAGCATTTCCTGCACAGTGAGCGTTAGAGATCAGTTTCAATATTCTTGCATTGCTTATAAAGAGTAACTTACTGTAACTTCTGAGCAGAGAGTATATTTCTGTGTGAAGTCCTTCCAGCATAAAACCCCTCAACAAATACGGGGTCTGCATCATATTCAATAACTATCTTTCCTTCTTATCAGAATATCCTGTTTATAAATCATCTATTTAAAAACCTACTTCTGAAACCAAGCTGCTCTTATGCTGCTTTATTTGAAATTAACCTTGAATTTCCCTGTAGCCTTGTTTATCATCACCCCTGGGATACCATGCTGCTTTGTGGATCTACGTGTAGCACGAGGTTCCTCCAGTATTTACATGGCATCTTCAGATGCTATTTGCAGGTGACTTAATTCCTTTAATTCCTTATTTTCCTTCTTTTTGAGTTAGCAGTCTGCACAACCTGGTCCATGAGCCTTGATCCTGTAGAAGGGTACAGGGGACCTGTTGAAATGAGCGGGAGGCTGAGGCACTCAGTGGCTACAGGGCTGGCTTTATATCTAGCAAAAAGTGACCCAAGTGAGAAGTGGGTTTGCATGCGTTGTTTCTATGAGAATTTATTCTAATATTCCAGCAGACCAAGTTGCACAGCAGTTTGATATTCGTACGCAGGCTGAAAAAATGTTGCTTGGTTTAGAGTCTGAAACTTCTCTCTGCTTGCTTGTCTCCTGCCCTGTTAATTGTTTTAAATGGTTAATAGTATTAGGAACTATTATTTCTGTCCTCCTTTGCAAGATAGCTGTCTGTTTCCTGAGCAGAAGCTGCTAATTTGAGGAAATGTATTTTATGCAGGAGACCAGCGGATCACAGTAGAGATGCTTAGTGCTTTCCGTTAGTGTTAAATGTATAGTAAGTGATTTAGTGAATGGCGGGATTGGAAGCAAGGCCCAGTTAAATGATTTCACCTGGTGGTCTCTGACAACGTGCCCTGATCGCTTGCAAGGACTACAAACCAAATGGAAGGAACACACAGGTACTTTTAAATAAGTAATTATACTTAATGTTAATTTAAAATACTGTGGTGTTTTCCAAGAGTTTCATGTTGTGAAAACCAGGAAAAGGAGCAAAATACTGTTACATTTTCGTGTATGCTCGTTGTAGGTTGGTGTTGCCTTCATGTGCACTATGTGCTTAATTTACTCTGTGTGGATGAGGCATCCGTGCTTGCAGATGGACCTGCTGTATTGAAGGCTTCAGTAGCCATCCTCATTCTTAAAATCAAAGGATCGTGTTCTTCTAGCAGGAAAAAATTGCAAAAGAAACCAGGAGCCCTTGAAAAGATCCACACCCTCAGGCTGGGGGTAAAATGGCTGTTAATGGGTGTTAGCTGTAATGGCAGTATTTTCCATTTGATTGAGCATGTTATATTATTCACTTGTTTGCTAGCAAAACTTTAATACTGCACTCTCATAGTTAAAAAAAATATATATTTCTTTTGGAAGCTATTTTTGGCAAAATCAGTTTATGCTCCAGATCAATAAAGGTGCTTGGTAAGATATTTGGATTCACCTTTATAAGCAGAATAAAGGCTCGGAGTGGGACTACTCATTAGAGATCACATAGCTTACTCTCCACCACAGCTCCAGCTGGGTGCGGACTGACAACGTCCTCAGCTGCAGAAACAACATGAAAGCTATTCCAGCTACGTGAGCTGTTGCCTGGTGAGAAAACTTGAAGGGAGGTAGGTCATCCTGAGTCGTTACCGTAACCTGATTGGAGCCCCAAATCTGCTTTTGTTGAATTTAACTATTCTGACATTGATTTTGACAGGAAAGCACCCGTGCTTTTCTGCTAGGAGGCTGTGTGTCATCATAAAATGGCATATAAGCACCATCTGACTCCCCATCTGGGTGATGTATTAAGTTGTGAGCGTCACTCCAAAAGGCACTGTTGCCGAAACAGAGTTGACATGAGGGTTAGCTGGTCAGTATTTATTAAATAGCTGCTGCATTTCATCCTGGAAGTGGTTGCTTTTCTGTAGTGTGATGCTGCATGGAAATAGGCCCTTGGAAAATAAAAAGCTGGAGCGTTTCATACATGTTACTCCAGCCACCCCTGAGATGAAGTCACTCTGGGGATGATGTGTAGCAGCTTTTCCACAACCAAAGCAGGGCTATTAAATAGTTTAGGAAACCAAGCAATGAAGAGCATGCTCCCCTTCTGCTCCCCTGCCAAGAGAGTATGGGAGGGGGAAGTATTTCCAGGGCATGTTCTATTAAGAAGAATGCACTTACTTAATCTGGCCTTTGATCAACAGAAATCTTGGCCCTCTGTCTTTTAAAAAGTTGCCATGGTTTCTCTAAATTGATGTTGTTGTTGTCACTATTTCCTGAATTTCTTGTGCTATTCAAAAATTGGCACTTCCAGTCTCCTCTTGTTACACTGAGACATTTTATCATTGTTTATGAATGTGGCATAGGTGCGATTCTTGGACAACCTTAGGAAACAACTAGGGTTTTGATCCAAGGATGGCTTGGACCAGTCCTCCTTACTTTGCTAAAAGATGAGACCGTACCACAAAGTCTACAGTGTGTTTGGAAAAGAAATGAGTTTTTATAGTATTGATTTTATTTATTCATTGTAAAGGCTAGACCAGTTCCACAGTATCTTGGAAGTGTTAGAGAATATATGAAGAAATTGGTCTATAACAAATGATATTCCAATTCATCATGAAGGAAACATTCAATAATTAATGGTTTCTTCAAGTACCTACAATATATTATAATCATGGTTGGATTGAATTACAAGAGATGTGAAGGGAAATATTGTACTTTTTCTTCCCCTGATGGTATAATGAAGCTGAGGCAGTCAGGATGCATAAATATTGGAGAACACGTACAACAGGAACTGCTTTTTCCAGCTGTCTGGATGTGTAGTGTCTTCCTTCTGCCTTAGCAATGACTGGAACTAGGAGCTGGTGAGAACGGCGCTTGGTTAGCGTGGTGCGATTGCTTCTGATCCAGCAGAAACAAAGGGAGTTTCTCTTGGCAGCGTATTCATGTGCTTTGTTCCAGCGTTAACTAGATTTCATGGTGGTACAACACGTATCTTCCATCATGACACTGGACAGCTGCTTTGCAGACTTTCAAGGGTGCAAGAACCAAAAAGCAGTGAGGAGCAACGACTTGTGAGGGGGAGTGTTTTTCCCATTGCGATGCACAACCTTATTTCGGCTGTAAGGATTTGTCCCTTCTGGCAGCAACTTAGAAGGTCTGGGAGAAGGAAGAGAAGACCCAAGGAGCTGAATTCCCAGCAGGAACGTGTCCTAAGACTTCTGTGCTGGCTGCCGCAGGGAAACGTACGCTGAGAAGAAGAGTCCTGCATCGGTTGGGTAAGAGCATGCCCCAGGATTAGTCCGTGCGAGTGTTTGGTAGTCAGGCAGCAGAGCTGGGTGCAGTGATAAGAACCAGCTTTAGGTCAGTAAAAGAAGGCTGGAAATGAATGTTTCTGTGGCCAAATGCACATTCTTGTCATTGCTGTGTCTGTTGTACCTACCTAGCCTCAGAGCACTATGAATCCAGAGATCAAGAGTCAGAGAAAAGCAAGGTCCCAGCAGAAGTGGAGAGTGGTGAGACCCTGGCCCAGATTGCCCAGAGAAGCTGTGGCTGCCCCATCCCTGGAGGGGTTCAAGGCCAGGCTGGATGGGGCTTTAAGGGACCTGGTGTGGTGGGAGTTGTCACTACCCAGGACAGGGGGCTTGGAACTGGATGATCTTTAAAGTTCTTCCCAACTCTAACCATGCTACAATTCTATGATTCTGTGTTTTTAAGTGGATGATGTTTCTTCGCTGCAGGCAAGCGGGGCTGGAGAAGGTAAAAGATGGCCTTCTATGTAAGTGCTAGAGGTGAGATTGGCGAAAACAAGGTGGAAGAGAGTTGTGAATGTGTAGGGGGTTATAGGTTGCAGATGTTTCACACTTAGTGCATTAAGAATTGATTTTATTTTTCTATTTCTGTCTCTTTTTAACAAAGTCATTCCACAGCATTCATTAACTCATCTCATCTAATCGGGATTGGAGTCTTTCCTTTGCTTTTAGTCCTTCTCGTCATCCATGTTTTTGTAGATAGCAGTCACTCCTGCAATCATGTCATTTTACTTTCTGCCTTTTTTTTTTTTCCTACCAGCTACCACTGACTGTAACCCAGTGATTTTGCCAAGCAGTCACTTTGTAGATGTGTTTTAAAATCCCAAAAGAAGGAAAACTTGCAGCAAAATGAGTGTTTTGGTTAAACCTTTGAAGTACAACGGTAACTGTTCTCTGGAATAAATAATACTGCTTTCAGCATCAGGAAAATAATAAATGGAAAATCAAATGTGCTCTAAAGAAAATGAAGCTTTTCTTAAAGGGCTACTGCCCAAGTACGTCATCAAACAGGAAAGCTGGTAGCTGCATTGTTTTTTGTACAACAACTACTCAGACAGTGATGTGACTGTCTTTATAAAATAAGACCATTTATTGGGCTAACCAAAGTTAAAATTAGAACTGAGCAAATACATCCCAATGAGTAACGAGACTTCTTACATTTAACCTTTTTTCCTCCTCATTAAGATCAACTTTTTCAAACCTGGCCACTGGGTGTGGTTTTTTTTTTGGCTCACAGTTTACGGCGCATTGAGGGAGGGCCTAATTGCTGAACCTCGCGAGCATCCTGCCCCCAGCTTGACAATTTTGATCACACAAAACCGATTAGGCACAAAAATACAATGTGGTCCTACTTTTTCAGGCTTATTGCACTGGCCAGGACAACAGTTTCCACATCTTCCATCCTTCTGTCATTTGGAGATACCTAGCAGACAATCCTGAAACCTGGTGGTTTATCTGAGTTGATCTCAGACTAGTGGGCATGTCAGTCCCTCTATGGCTGAGCTAGGAAGTGAGTCCTGATGTTTACCGTGGTATGTTTGTTGCTCTAGTAGAGCTGGGGAAGGCTTTGTGATAATGCTTGTAGAAACCAACATGCCCTGTGATTTTATTTTTTTTTTTTTCCACAGAGGTTTGTTACCACATCGTGTCCATGTTGACTTCTGAAAGAAACTCATTCCTCACTCTCTCTCTCACCCCTCTCTGGTGATTGCCTTCCTACTGTAAATTTGTAGGTGCTCCCACAGTCACCAAATTTAAAGACAAATGATTCCTTCTGTGTATCACTTTTACCCCTGAAGATAGCTACCTCACCTTCAAAACCACCCGTGCACTACTGCAAGTGAGGAAGTGAGGTGAGCACCATCAGCAGAGGGAAAGCAGAGCAAACCACCCAGAAATAGCAAAGTTGTGTAACTCTGAGCATCTGAGCAGTTTCCAAATTGGTGAATTTACTCACCGGAGTGGCCAGAGGATATGGTTCTCCAGGAAAAAAAAACAAACAAACAAAAAAACCCCAAAAAAACAAAACCCACAAGCCAGAGGGTATAAGCAAAAGGAGCACGCTTCTCCTTCTTAATTTCTTGTGCTTGCTTCATCATTACTCAGGGCTAGACTGTTAGTCACAGAATCACAGCATCTTCATGGTTGGAAAGGACCTTGGCAATCACCAAGTCCGACCAGACACACAAAAAAACCACTACAATTTCAGCCACTAGAGCATGCCCTCAAGTGCCACATCTACACCTTTCTGAAATCCCTCCAGGGATGGTGACTCCACCACCTCCCTGGGCAGGCTGTTCCAGTGCCTGACCACCCTCTCAGTCAAGTCATTCTGCCTAAGATCTCATTTGAACCTCCCCTGCCACAGCTTCAGACCATTTCCTCTGGCCCTGTCATGATTCCCTTGGGAGAAGAGGCCAACACCCACCTCTCTACACCCTCCTTTCAGGGAGTTGTAGAGGGCAAGGAGGTCTCCCCTCAGCCTCCTCTTCTCCAAACTAACCATGCCCAGTTCCCTCAGCCTCTCCTCACAGGACTTGTTCTCCAGACCCCTACCCAGCTTGGTGGCTCTTCTCTGGACACACTCCAGCCCATCAATGTCCTTCTTGTAGTGAGGGGCCCAGAACTGAACACGGCCCTCGAGGTGAGGCCTCACCAGTGCCCAGTACAGAACCGTGTGGCTCCTGTGGCGAGAAGATGGTGGGTTTGAATATTGACTAGGACAAACTGAAACTGGGCTAGTCAAGGTTCTGAGAGAGCACCTGGGCAACCACAGAGCCATGCACTAGCTCTTTTCCCTTTCTTCCCCCCACCCAGGCTGTGCTGGCAGCCCTCAGGAACCCACTACAAGTTCCCACAGCTCCATGTCTTCACCCCGCTCATCTCAGAGAGGTGTAAACTGAGAAAAAGACTCATAAACCAGTATAATGGGGGTTTGCCTCTCTCTACAGGCTCCTGCATATCTCTTCATCTCCACTGAGTGCCCACGAGGATGTTCTGGGGTTTGTGTACCACACTGTCTCTTCTAGCTGTGGCTCAACCCCTGTCCTTTCCCTGGCTAAGGCCTGTATTATCAAAACCAACTGCTAATTTGCATTGTGCTTATTTTTTAGATAGCCCAATTAAACTCGAGGCCCCGTGATTGAGTCCGGGAAGCCAGAAAGTGAGGCTCTGGGTTTGGAGAATTTGGTTGTGGGTGAATAGAGCTATTGTTCGGCTGCTCCCCTGCTCATACCTTCTCAATCTGGCTGGATCCTGCTAGCTGTGAAAAAACCACAGGGTTTGCATCAGGCCTCTTCTAGGAGAAGACAAATACCCATCTTTTTGTCCTTGTGTCTTCTAGTTTGCATGATGTAAATTCCAAGTGTCTTCTCTTAATCCTTCCTGCACTTGGTCCAGCAGCACACACATTTTATCCTCTGTGTGCTCTGCAGAAACAGTTTTGCAAACCACAGAGGTTATTTTAAAATAAATGGCCATTTTTTGAAATCCTGTCATTACAAAGCCCAGACTTGATTGTCATCCTCAGAGTCCTTTGTAGCAGCAAAATTCCTGCTTTTGGGACTTGTGCTGTCTATTCATCCAGTTGGAGGGCATCCAAAAGCAAAGTGTGGAACTGCTGTGGGCACTGGCTGATGCTCACAATATCACTTTCTCTAATAGATACTTTGCCTNTATTATTTTTATTTTATTTTTAAACAAAGATGCACAGAAATAGCCCTTAAGAAATCCAGTTGCTTTCATTACTTCCAGCACGACAGGACTGAAATCAGCTCCAATGTAGGGTGGTGAAACTCTCCGATCTGTGATTTTTAATATTTACTATTTTTCTTTCTTAATACAAACATGTATGAATGTAAACATGTGCTTCCAAGCAAGACTGTCTAAGAAAGTAATTGTGAAAGTTGAGAAGTACCACTCTGGATGATGTCTTGGGGAAAGGTTGGGGTCTCCATCCTGCAGGTGCTCCACTCTGTGCATGATCCAAGCAATACCAGCAGGAAGCCAAGCCCGGCAGCTCACCTGGAGTAGTCTGTAAGTACCAAGGTAACCTCACGCATTTCTCTGAAAGTTTGCCATTGGACTTCTGTATTTGTCTCTGTTGTAGCTTCCGTGAAACCACAGCCTTCCAAGGAAAAGCTTGGGAGACCCTAGACGCTGACAGCAGCTTAGCTGAGTTTGTGGATTAATTTAGGTCTGCTGCCAGTTTGAACACTGACTAAATGGGTTGCAATCAAGTGGGGGGTCCTCGGTTTCATCTGGGACCATGATCACATCCCCCTGGCCCAGAGGTGTGACTGTCAGCATGCACAGCACGCAGCGCTGCCACTTTCAGGGGTCTACAGACCCAAATTCCTCTCTCTGGAGGACCCAGGAGATGCAGGACCCTTGGGTGAGGAGACCTGTTCCTTGGATAACTCAACACAGTGAACCTAAACACAGGGGCACCCCGACACTGTGGTTGCCCCCCTTTTGAATGGTGTTAGCCTGGCTGGCTTCCCCTGGGGACCTGCTGTAACAAGTGCTTCCAGGAGAGGAGAGCCTTCTGCCCATGGTGTGATTATTCTTATCAGCCTTACTGGGGCTACTCTGATGTGTGAACATTTCCTGGGGAAGAGTCTAAATTATGTGGTCTGTTAGCATGGGGAGCAGTTTCCAAAGCACTTCCAGCACTGTAATCTTCTGTTTGTTTAATAATGGAGATCTCATTTATCATCTGACATCCACACCGATAGAAACTACCTGATAGCCATACAGACTGGCTTCACTTTGATCAAAACATGAGACTATTAAAGCCAATTTTATCAAAACCTAACAATATTAAAACCAGTTGGAATTTTACGGGACTTGGTAAAGAGGTAGTTCCACGTTGGTTTTTTTTTCCAAACTCGTTCAATTAAAATCCCAAAGCCACAAACAAATTCCATTCTGAAAATAGCTTATGGCCAAGCAGCCTCTCACAAGGCATCGTTTTGTATGTCAGAATACCTGCCAGCTGCTACCTTGGGACTTCAGACTCTACACTTAAAGATACCTAAAATCAGTAGGGTACACCACATGCAAATACGTGTTTTAAATTCTGTGAAGCCTTAAAACTCTTGATTAATTGTTTTCTTTGGTCACAAGTAATTCAGATGGCTCTCTTGGGTTTAACCTGCTAATATATACAGGACGTGTGATTGATACTCTCCCAAAGTAAATACCATTCCCTGTCTCTGTTCACCTCATGCTTCCAAATGAGGTATTTAGAGGTATGCTGCTGTCAGAAAACTTGGGGATTTGGCAGAAACCCCCTGCAGATCTGTGTAATGACACCGAAAGGCCACTTCTGGGACATTTAATGATGCTCCCATCTCCCCCCAGAAGAGCCTGAGACAGCTGAGAAGCAGACAGCAGAATTACACTGCCTTCTGTAAGTAGATTTTTTTTTTCTTTCCCAAGAAGGTGTGTGTTTTCTTTTTGGTGAAGGTCTGAGATTAATCTGACCTGAGTGAATCAGGCTTTTAAACAAATTCCTACTTTGTGTTTGCTAGTATACTTGCCTCTCTGTGTTCTCTTCCCTTCAAGCACATGCAGAACATCCAGGGTTTAATTAGTCCACTAAGTTCAGTGTAACTATTAAATCTTGTAGTACTGCTTCTTTAATGATGGCTGTGTTACTCATTATGAAATTCCATAACTAGCAGCAGTTTCAACAGATCAGTGCGGGATTACCCCAATTTGCTCACCTAGGTTTTGTGAACATATCATGATGGCTGGAGCTGAAAAAAAAACTGCTTATGGTTGTCACTTCATTGCTCTGCGTGGTACTGTCAGTCAGTAGGACAGATTGGGTATTAGTGTCTAATTGAGTATGCTTCACGTAAATCAGAAGCCAAGAAGAAAAAGTAGGGAGGATTTCTCACCTATGCCAGCTGTAATGTTGTATAGCGCACTGTCTTAAGAAAAAGAGCAACCAGTAAACTGTTTGAGCTTTGTACCTGGAAAATAACAATAAATAGGTTTTTTTTGTAAAACTGTCTTTTGTTTTGTTTCCAGATAAGATAAGGTACGTCGTACTAATTGCAGAGACTAAAAGACAGTGTCCTGTGCAGCCAAAGCCAGATGAGGGCAAAGAACGAGTCCATCCTGACAATGAACTAAGAGAGCCTTTCGTTCGTGTCGGAGCAAGATCTTGGCACATATGGAGGAGATGGTTCAAGCCAGGTGACGTTAATTGTGGAAGCAGCAGCTCCAACTCTTCCCTGCACCCGGGGCTGCAGGGCTCTGCTCTCCTGACACCATCACCTGCCCACAGCTCCGCCACACTGCAGCTTCTCAACTCTCCTTTGCCCCTTGCCCCTTGTCCACAAGCCCTAACTTTATCTCACAGATGACATGGAATTAAGGGCGCTTAATCTCCCCTCAGTCATCTGGGTGTGAATGAGGGCACCCAGGTGAAGGAGAGAAGGCTCTGACTTGCTGGGTTTAATTTCTGGAGCTCTTGAGTTTTTTAGGCATTTAGAATGATAGAATTGTCTGGGCTGGAAGGGACCTTTCAGATCATCTGGTCCAACCATCAACCAAACTCTCATAAAACCCATCACTAACCCATGTCTCTAAGCACTATGTCAACCCAGCTTTTCAGTCCCTCCAGGGATGGGGCCTCAACCCTTCCCTGGGCAGCCCACTCCAAGCCTTCACAACCCTTTCCATAGAAATGATTTTCCCAATATCCAATCTAAAACTCTCCTAGTGCAACTTGAGGCAGTTTCTTCTTGTTCACATGTGACTTGGGAGAAGAGACCTACCCCCCCTGGCTACACGCTCCTTTCAGGGAGTTGGAGAGAGCCAGAAGGTCTCCCCTCAGCTTCCTCCAGGCTGAACCCCCCCAGCTCCCTCAGCCTCTCCTCACAAGACTTGTTCTCCAGACCCCTCACCAGCCCCGTTGCCCTTCTCTGGACCTGCTCCAGCCCCTCAATGTCTTTTTTGTGGGAAAGGGCCCAAAACGGGACACCGGTAGGGGCTCATCAGTGTTGTCATTAGAAAAACAGTCTGTGGGTAAATTCTGCTCTAAGACAGGAACAGCAGGAGGAGGAATGAACTCATGGGATAAAGTCTCAGTAGGTGAAGTGACAATCTTACAGGATTCACACTGTTGGAAGCATGTGTTTTAGCAAAGATGTAAAACTTTGCCTTTCTGTGCTTGGTGGGGGCAGCTGCTTTTGAGCTGAAACCTAGCTGGAGGGAAAAGCTCTTATAGAATCATAGAATGGATAGAGTTGGAAGGGACCTTAAAGGTCATGGAGTTCCAACCTCCCTGCCCTGGGCAGGGACACCTCCCACCACACCAGGTCCCTCAAAGCCCCATCCAACCTGGCCTTGAACCCCTCCAGGGATGGGGCAGCCACAGCTTCTCTGGGCAACCTTGGGCCAGGGTCTCACCACCCTCAAAGAATTTCTTTCTGATATCTCATCTAAATCTCCCCTCTTTCAGTTTAAAGCCGTTACCCCTGGTCCTGTCACTCCACTTCCTGACAAAGAGTCCCTCCTCATCTCTCCTGTAGCCCCCTTCAGGTACTGGAAGGCTGCTCAAAGGTCTCCCTGGAGCCTTCTCTTCTCCAGGCTGAACAACCTCAGTTCCTTCAGCCTGTCTTTATAGCAGACGTGCTCCATCCCTCTGATCGTCTTTGTGGTCTCCTCTGGACCCATTCCAATGGGTCCATGTCCTTCCTGTGCTGAGAACTCCAGAGCTGGACACAGTGTTCCAGGTGGGGTCTGGATAAGCATGTCTTTTGGGAGGGCAGGAAGTGAGATCAGGAGCAGTGTTTTCTCGTACAAATCGTTAATCTTCAATTTTATAAAATGTTTCTCGAGCACTCTGTGTTTGTTGCGTTCATTACCCAGTGTAGCAACCAGGGGAAATGCAGGTTTTGGTCTGTCTTGCCAATAGAAAACCAAAGAAGCACCTTGTGTATGTCACTCTCTATGTGGTTTCATTAGCTCTTGACCATCTGCTCTGTCTGATAAAGGATAAGGGGAAACCTAACAGAAAAACACATAACTCACACGAAATAATTTTTATTATTTCTGGAAGATAAACTACTTGCAGCATATCCCACTTCATTCTGTTTGCTTGGCCTGTGGCCGCTTGAACTGGGAATCCCATAGTCAAGATGGTATCAGCATTTCTGTTACAATTTACTACTTTTTTGTTGTTTTAGCATGTTTGCTATGGACTGCTACAGCAGACCCGTTGTATCCATATTGGAGCAGTATTTTCCGTTGCATGCAAGTATTTTTTTCAGTTGGAGCTACTGGTAGATATAAATCCAGTTTAGTTTATGCTCTGTTTGTTTGGTTTGCATTTGTAGGAACACAGATGATGAAGACCATTTTGAAGAGTTTTGCAATGAGAAACTCCCTTTGGTAATGCTATCTTTTTTGAGTTCTTAGAAAATAGAATTTAAACAATAGAAGTATGCAAGCATGACTGTGCCAGGACATTCTATGTTAATAAACTCTTAAAATGTTACTCATTATCTTTATCTTGCCACAAATAAATTAAATGCTTTGTGTGTTCCAGGGGTTTATGGAAAACTGTCAAAATGATGAGTTGTTTGATAAAATTTATAAACGTTTATTCACGTAAGTCTCACTTGTAACTTTTAGATACTTTCTTTTTATTTAAGGACTTTAACCATATGCCATTTTTAATCCTGTTGCAGTTTTAAAACCTTTTAGTGTGGTCTCCAGATCTCATTTACACCCATTTAGCCTTCTGAGTGTTTTGCAGTAGGGGAGCTCTGTTAGGAAGGTCTCTCTGATACACTCAGACCAGTCTTGAGGTTTATTATCTACTGGAGGAAGAGTGTCAATGTTGGAAATACTCTTTGTTCACACCAATAGACACTCTTAATAAGTTTAAAAGGTGATTAAGCACAGAAATGAATCAACATGCATAAGCATGTTTTCAAAAGGCCGCAGCCGGGCTCAGGGCGACTGAATGGCAAACAGCTGATCAGCCACCAAAGAGGATTAACAGCAGAGCAACTCCCATCCACTCTCCACCATGAAAGCCCGATGTCTCCACCACAACACTGTGAGTGACTGTGGAGCTTTCCAATGGCTGTGTATTGATGCCCAATGAGAATAAAAGACTTTCCCGAATACCAGGATGTTTCTGCAAGAACTGGCAAGATGGAAGCTTATCAGACCCACACCTCCAACTGCAGCTGATGGATGTGATCTTCTTTTTCCTTATCTAAGATGTTGGATTGAGAGTTCTTGATCTTTTTTAAACTGTTAATAGAAATGTGTAAGCTCTATCTGGATGTGCAAACCACTTTCAGTGCCTCGGGAATGCATAGTCATTTAGCAGAACAGGACAGGAGGCAGGGAGTTGAGCCAATGTATGTTGCCTTCAAAACAGTGTTAATCAGAGTCATTTCTTTATTTGGAGACGTCTCGTAAATACAAAAAAAACGTGTTCTGAGAACTCCAGAGCTGGAAAAAGTAATCAAAACAGGGGGACTCCCGGTGCTGACACCTGCACGTTCCCATGGAACATGTTCATTGCACACTTTTTCTAGGGGAGTGATGGTACCTCTGTCCTGGGCACTGGTGAGGCCTTACCTCTAGGGCTGTTTCAGTTCTGGGCCCCTCACTACAAGAAGGACATTGACGGGCTGGAGCATGTCCAGAGGAGAGCCACCAAGCTGGGGAGGGGTCTGGAGAACACGTCCTGTGAGGAGAAGCTAAGGGAACTGGGCATGGTTAGTTTGGAGAAGAGGAGGCTGAGGGGAGACCTCCTTGCCCTCTACAACTCCCTAACAGGAGGGTGTAGAGAGGTGGGTGTTGGCCTCTTCTCCCAAGGGNTTTTTTTTTTGTGTGTGTGTGTCTGGTTGGACTCGATGATCACAGAGGTCCTTTCCAATCATAAAGATTCTGTGATTTGTGCATGGTAAGGGACCATTAGAAAGGCCTATGCCCAAGACTTAGAAGAGTGAATTTCCTAAACAAAAGAAAATACATGTGAATTCTAGTGATCGAGCACCTTTCTGGAAGAATTCTCTAGCACATGAAGAATAGCCTTCCTAGTGATTTTTGACTTGCCAGTAAACTCAATAGTTATGAAGGTAGATGTGAATGTGCTTGCTGCCATCTTCTTCTTCACTATTACTTTTCTTAACCTTTAGATGGCTGCTAACTTGAAGCTTTATTATGACCAACTTAACGGCTGGCTGCTGGGAAACCACAGCTGGAGAAGGAGCTGAATTGCATGTAAAGTGGTATTTGTGAACAGCTACCCCTCTGTCAAGCTGGATGAGCCTGGGCTGACCAATGAACAGAACTAACGAAGGCATCCTATGAGTAACAACTGATAGCACATCATGCTTATGCAAAAGAGGTAAGGTTTTTGATGACACGGCTTCTGCTTTAAGTAGTGACACGTAGCAAAGTCTCTACGTAGATCCAGTGGCAGCATGAGGTTCTTAATACAACCTTCTGATTTTGCTAAAATTACCATAGCTTTGAATGTTGCTTGGAAAAATAAACACCTATTCAAGCAGGGATGCCAAAGGGAAAAACACCTTGAAACTGTACTTAATGTAGCATTAGAACCAGAAAAGATGCTGACCTCCAATAGGGTAGACTTGGGACATAGGGCAAGGGAGAGGTAAAAAGGCAAGATAAATACCATACTTGTAGCACTGAATGGTCGAAACTATGGTGGGAGGATTAAGATGGCATATTTCCCTCCCAGGCTGGATTTTACTACATGAGAGATTTAAATGAGAATGTGGTCTTCCTTTGTGACATGTCACCTTTATCAATATTGGGAGGAAGCAGAGGTTGCTACTGCTGCTGAGCATCTCCCCTCTTCCTTGATGAAAGGGGAGATAGGGGAACCAGGGCATCGCAGAATCACAAAATGCTATGGGGTTGGATGGGACCTCTGGAGATCATCTAGTCCAACCCCCTGCCAAAGCAGGTCCCCCCAGAGCAGGTCCCACAGCAAGATGTCCAGATGGGTTTGGAATGTCTCCAGATTAGGAGACTCCACCACCTCTCTAGGCAACCTCTGCCAGGGCTCTGCCACCCTTAAAGTCAAGAAGTTTGTGTTTAGATGAAACTTCTTATGTTCAAATTTGTGCCCATTTCCTCTTGTCCTGTCCCTGGGCACCCACTCTTTAAGTATTTATAGGCATTGATCTGATCCCCCCTCAGCCTTCTCCTCTCCAGATTAAAAAGACTCAAGTCACTCAGCCTTTCCTTATAGGAGAGAAGCTCCGGGCCCATCATTATCTTTGTAGTGCTCTGCTGTACCCTCTCCAGCAGTTCCCTGAACTGGACCCAGTGCTCCAGTTGGGGCCTTCCCAGGGCAGAGCAGAAGAGGAGGATGACATCCCTGGACCTGCTGGTCACACTCTTCCTGATGCCCCCCAGGATGCCATTGGCCTTCTTGGCCACCAGGGCCTATTGCTGGCTCATGGGCATCCTGTTGTCCACCAGGATTCCCAGGTGTTTTTCCTCTGAGCTGCTCTCCAGCAGGTCACTCCCAACCTGTCCTGGTGCAGGTGCAGAGACACTCTTTTAGCATCTATGAAGTGAGGTGTAGGAACGCTACGAGGAGACTTAAAGTCTCATTTCAGCAGGTGTTTCAAGCGAGGAAGACAGGCCAACTCCGTACCCCATCACTGCTGCTACTGTGAAAGGGGCACGGACCTAGCGAGCTCACCCACCGGATATTTTTGTGCTGCAGATGTTTTTTAGGACATATGTTTAAGGCCTAATCAGAAAGTTCCTTAGTGATGATTGCACTTTTTTTTTTAATGTTTTTAAATGAGAAAAGTAAATGTGGGCAACAAATCTGTGTGTTTGGCCCTACAGCTGCCCTGCCTTAGGTATGGTTTCGTTAGGCATCCTTGCTAACTGACTAAGCTGTGGCTGGGATTGAGTGTGAAGTTGGGTCACTGTCACCTCTCATCCCCATTTGATAAAAGAGATGGAATTTTTTCCATTTTCAGAGTGTTTCAGCAAGCCTTCCTGCTGTTATCTGCATGCCTGAATTGTTATTCAATGCCTTCGTTGTGATTTGTGTGTTTCTCACACCAGGTGGTATTAATCTTTAATGAATTTTACAGCATCAGGAAGATTTGATGCACACGATGATATAAGTACTCGCCTGTGGTAGTTGTCATTTGAGAAATTATTGGGGTAGATTATTATTTTTTCTTCTTTTTTCCTACGGCTGTTGCTTTAGAAGGGCTGTGGCCGCACTGGAATTCTAAAAGAGAAACGTAGCCACTGATTACAGATAGAGAAGTAAGAAAAAGCCAGTTTGCCAAAAGATTCGGTACATCTTTCCAATGGAAAAAAAAAAACACTGGGATGTGAAAAATCTCTTCTGGAGTAGCGCAGAATAATATGTACCTCCAGGATCATTGAAGTTTAAAATCATGAAGGAATTTCCCAGAAAAAACAAATAATATATATATATAGAGAGAGGGATTTTGCTAGTGATGTCTCCAAGTTTACCAGTACCAGTTTTCCACAGTCCCCATCACAAGTGCAGTTTTAGATATTTTAGGACTTTTGCTTCTTATGCTAAAGGTAGGTGACAAATTCTGCTGGGAATGAGGTGTACCTATCATACTTCTGAGAACAAAGATTCAGGCTTTCTGGAGGTCTTGGCTTTTGGGTTTTTTCTTAAAATGACCAGGCAAATCTAATTGTCTTGCATCTTACTGGGTACTGAGATGTATTTACAGTAGTCATGTAGGTACCAGCCTGCTATGCACCTGATTTGCTACTACTGTAAGGTTGGGGTTTTTTTACGACATAGCAGCTCACACACACATACACCCCAGAGAAAGAAAATAAGAACATATCTAAATCTGAGAATGGTTCCAATTTGTGGTCAGGCTAGTTTATTTCAGAGAGTGTTCATTTCCCCGAAGGAGACATCACATTTTGAAGTACAGCGATTTGTAAAACAGGCTTAGGGAAGATCTGTAACGGGGTTGGGGGAGGAAGCAAAAACAAAACCTCCTGCCACACACCACAAGTGTCACCCCCTCCCGACCCGATCTTACGTGTGTTTGTGCGTGGTAAAAGCTGGGGTTTGCCGATGTCTGCAGCTAATTATTGCCCCGTGTCTCTAACCGAGGACAGCAAAGCAGGGACCGGCAGAACAGCACGTGTTAAGGAGGAGCTGCTAAGGCTACAGCCCCCACCGGGGAGCGATGGACCGAAGAACCCGGGCAGCAGGTGAGGATCCGGGGATGGAGACCCGCGGTCCCGGTGGCAGCCACCCTGCGGGTCCCCAGCCCCCCGAGCCCCCGGTGAGGGAGAGGGATTCCCGGGGCCGAGGGGGAAGGGCCGGAGAAAAGCCCCTCCGGAGGCGGCGGCCCCGGGAAGGGACCAGTTCTCGCTTGGGGGGGAAGTTTGTGCTGGTGCTGCCGTGAGCGAGGGGGCAGCACAGGGGCCGGATAGAAGGCAGGAGGGGATTCCGGCGGCCCGTCCCGGGCGGCCGGCCGGAAAGCGGAGTTCCTCCGCGGCGGGCAGCCTCCGTTATCCCCCGGCTCCTTCCCTCTCCCCGCTTGCTGACGGCCGGTCAGACCTGCCCGCACGCACAGATGGCCCCACACAAGCCAGGCTGCGGAGCCGGGGATGAACCGTCCGCGGGCGGCAGCCGCCGCCGCCGCTCTCTGCCCAGGTACCGGGTTTTGCGCCGCACCGGACCTGCCCGAAGATCCACGATTCCTCCCTTCCTTCCTCTTTTACCTTTTCCTCTCTTCCTTCTTCATCTTCTTGCCTCCTCTTCTCCTCGATCCTCTCTCTCCCTTTCACCCTCCCGCCCCACCCGCCGGCACAGTCCCCCGACGCCGCGGCTGGCCGGGGAGGCGCTCGGCGGGGCCGGGGGAGGGAGTGGCCGGGCATCTCCCGGCAGGGAACCGGGGTCTGGGACTGGCAGCCTGTCTGTGCGTGTGTGTGCGCCGGGGGGGTGCGGGGCCGAGGGGCTGACAGCTGCTTTCCCCGTACCCACAGTCTCCTCCCCCGCCGGTGCCGCCGTGGGGTGGGACTCCCCGGCGGGCCACTATCTCCTGTCCTGCTCCCTACCCCCCGCCCTTGCTGCTTGCCCGGCGCGTCCCGGGCGCTGCCCCTCAACCGGTGGGCAGAGGCACCCCCGGGACGATGCCCCGGCTCCTTGGAGGCTGGCCGGCTACGGCCGCTGCCGTCCTCCTGGGCTCCTTCTGCTTCCCCGGGCTGCTGGCCTCCTCCTTGCTCACAGGTAAGAGGGCGCGGAGCGGGCGCGCAGGCTACGCGGTGCTCACCTGCCGCCGGGATCCGCCGTCGGGCGCGGGGGCGAGGTGCAGGAAGGGGGGAAAGCCGGAGATGTAACCGCGTGGTTTGGGGCAAGTGAACCATGCTTCCCCACCTCCCCACCTCACCCCTCTTTATTTTCCTTTCCCCTCTCTTCTTCCCCTACTTCTCCTGGAGGGTTTTGTGTTTTCTTGTGGAGGGTGATGTTGAATCCGTTTCTAGTGCAAGCAAGGAGCTATTAGATTTCGAGAAGGGATTCCAACTTGACACAATGCCAGCTAATCAGCGCGAGGGACGTAAAGGGGTTTCTAATTTGATTCCGTTTAGACAGACAGCCTGTTAATTTTGCCTCATTCGCCTGTTGGCTGTCACACATTTAAAAGGATGCTCGGTTTAGAGCTCGTGCTGTTCCTCCGGCTCCAAGCCCTCGGGGTCTAATGGAGAGTTTTCTGCTGATTGCTGTGAGCTCTGGATGTGTCGTTACAGATGTGTCCTGCATTTCGTGGAGTACTCGTTTCTCCACGCATCATCCGAGAAGATAAAAAGCATCCTTTTTAGCTATTAGTGGGGCATAAAAAAAGTCTAGGTGTGTGAGGCAGTAAAAGGCCAGTCATTTCTCAGCTCCCTTTGGAATCTTACAGAAAAGGTGAATATCTTGTGTTTAAACTGGGCAAATTAAGGCAAGATATAAAACTGAAGGCTGAGAATGGAGCAGGGGTTAAACGTGAGTGCAACGAGGACAGTTTCCAAAACCAGCTGGAGGAACTGAAATGTGTCTCTATTTTAAAATTCTTATTTCTCTTCCAGGATCCGTTGCAAAATGTGAAAACGAAGGGGAAATTCTGCAGATACCATTTATCACAGACAACCCTTGTATAATGTGTGTTTGCCTGGTAAGTTTTGGTTTCAGACAGTGAGAATGTTCAAGCCTATTCTAAAAGTACCTGCCCAGAGAGGGGAATATTTTACATAATCAACTCTTGGGTGCTTCTGTCACCTTTAGGTAACACCAGATTATCTCAGGGCTGAACCTAAAGGAAAGTAACCCAATTCATGATTTGGCAATCATTTCTTTGATTTTAGAAGTCTCGGGCACAAAGTTGTACGTGGCTTTAATATGACATTGTGAAACCGCATCTACCATGTGAGTTCAGAGGGAGGACTTCTGGGGGTTTTTTTCTGCAAAGTCAAGGGTGCACGCAAAAATCTTTGCCGGTAGCTCAGCAAAGAGAGTGAAAGGTAAGGTTTGGCCAAGAAAGCCAATGGCATGCTGGGGGACATCAGGAAGAGTGTGACCAGCAGGTGGAAGGAGGTCATCCTCCCTCTCTGCTCTGCCCTGGGGAGGCCCCATCTGGAGCACTGGGTNAAATCCACCTGGACATCTTGCTGTGGGACCTGCTCTGGGTGGACCTGCTCTGGCGGGGGGTGGGTTGGACTAGATGATCTCCAGAGGTCCCTTCCAACCCCACAGCATTCTGTGATTCTCTGGTTCTGTGAAAATGCTACTGCTTGGAGCTCCCGTGTGCTTAGTTTCATATGCTGGTGGCTGAGGAGCTGCCCAAGGGTGCAAGGTAAAGGCTGCAGCATGACTGCACATGCTTTGCTAAGGTGACAGTGAAAGCACAAGTGATGCTTTCTTCACAGCACTTTGTTCCATGGATGACACTGTCTGTTGTGCTGGGAATTCAGTGGTTAATACTGTCACCAGCTGATACACGTCTTGGGGAGAAACATTCCCTTTCCTTGTAATTCTGCTTTGGAGTTAAGCATTTTTGGGAGCAATTCAGCTGGACAAGCCAAGACTTTAGGAGTTATTGAAAAACAGTTGTTCTAAATAAAACTTTGTGCAATATATTTAAAAGAAAGCCATAAACCTTCATTTGCAAGGAAAAGTGTAGACCAGAAAGCACTATGTTTTACATCTTGGAAGTAATAAAGTACCTGAATGTACAGAATGTATTCTACTTTAGGACTGAAATATCGAGACACTCTCTCCCACCTTCAATATTGCTATTAATATTATTAGCATTAGCCAGCATTATTTGAAGTCTATAAAAGGCTTAAAGAATTACTTCAGGCTGCCTTTTAGAAGGTGCTTTTGGCAACTGAAGTCCCCCTGAGGTTGATGTTTATCGCTGCACTGAGTTTAATAGATTTTAAGTGAGACTGGGTGATAATTTTTTAGCTAATAGTGACAGAGAATAAGCTATTGATTCTTCTGAGGAGAGGGGGATGTGGAAAAGGAGAAGCATGGGATGTGGTGAGAAAAGAAATCAAAGGGAAAACAAAAAAAACCAAAAACCACAAAGCTGTGTTTTATCATGGATCACCTTCCCAAACACGTCTGCCACCACTCTTGCTAATGGAGGCTGGTGTTAACCAGCGAGGAAGCAATTTATCTGTGAAGGAGCAGAGGTTCAGCCTTGGGCATCAGGGCAATAATGCATCAGGGGAAAATACTTGTACTTATGGATCTCTCTAGACCTTGGCTGTATTAAATCAATGAGCACCCTTTTAGTCCACAAACATGAAGAACTGCAAGAAACACTGGATGCAAGAACTCTAAATCTCTGCGGTTTTTAGGGCATAGTTTAGTGAAACAGCAGCTGAGGGCATTTGGCTCCCTTCTATGCAAGGGGGGACACTACATTTTCCTAGGAATATGGATACCTTGCGAGTTACTGGAGTTCTTTGCACTGGATGTGCTCTGTCCTATTTCTGCCAAAGGATAAATGCAATCTCTGTTTCTTGAGCTGGAAGCTGAGAGTTGGGGTAGAGGAAAGAAGGAAGCTGGTCTGGAGATAATGACTTTAACGCTGTGCAGCATCCAAAGCAATGACTTATTGGACAGCCAGTTGCTGAAATTTTTGTTCGGGCCTGCCACAAGGGAAAAGATCAATTTTAAGAGGTCTGGGGAGAGCAGAAACAAGAGAAGCGACGGGGTGATTTGTAACCAGGAGGGAAGGGAACCAGATTTCCTTACATCCAACTAGAAATATTGATTGTTTAATAGCAATTCAGGGAGGAACTTTCTCTGGAAGACTGATCATCCTGTTCAAGGGCAAACCTGATGGATGATCATATTGTAAGAAGTGAGCAACTAAAAAGAGAGCTTAATCAGCTGTTCCAGGAAGGAAGCAATTGCTGTCCAGGAGAGGACAGAAAATTCAACAGAGGGCACTTCTGTTAAAAAGCACCGGTTAAAGCAAGTAGCTGAAATATTGGTTTGGATTGTAACAGGTCTCCCCTAGTGGTGATACATTTCTGTGGCTACAAGCTGCCGTAAATAACTGCACAGGTTACAGAAATCCAAACGGCTATGGAAAGAGGAGGAGTATCTAAATTAGCTCCCTTCCAGAACTTTCCCATCTCACAAATAAGAGGAAACAGAACTGAAATGCTGAAACTGAACCATCAAGTGTTTGATGGAACTGACTCTGCAGGTTGTGTCCTGCGGAGCACGGGGGTGCATCCGAGCGAGGGGTAAAGAGGGAGGCAGCATGAGCAAAGCTGCCTCCAGCTTTCTCTTAACAGGCTAAATCAGTTGGGAAGGCAAAGTAAGGGGTGGTGCTCCAAGAGCAAGTGTTGGGGGTCGGACTAGATGACCTTTGAAGGTCCCTCCCAGATGATTCTATGATTCTATGGAAACCCTGGAAGTTATGAGAATAAGTTGGAATAATGCAACATGAAGTACAAAGAGCAGTTACAAATGCAGTTCCTTATACACCACTGAGAAGTCTTGGTAGGAAGATGAGAACTTGCCTTTTCTCATTGGCTAGTGGAGACGTGGTGGGCTGATCTTCACGACAGGAACATGAACAAGACCAAGGCAGGTAGAGCAGAGTCTGGCTTTTGGGGGTGCTGCTTTAATAAGGCTTCTAGCTCTTGTTTTAGAGTTATTGGTAACACAACCCCCTGAATCTTGAATACAAAAAGGACACTGATGGGGATCTCCCAGACGCAGCCAAGTGTAGCTACCAGACAAGATGAGTTCATTCTTGAACATCTGCTGTGATGTGGAAAGAGAAGTGTGGTGGTGATACGGGAATTGAGACTGGGGGACACGTGCTGGAGATTTTGTATGTAGTAAATCCTTCACTTCTAAAGCATAGGTAATGCATTTCTAATAAAACGGCAGTGCGACCACCATGAGATATCTCTGTTTTGGACTTCCCTACTTATCGGAATGCAGTGTGGTGGAGTGCACAGAACAGCACTGGTGCGTGCCCTTAGCATAAGGAAAAAAGGAAGACTAATGAGTGCCTATGTGTGTGTGTCAATGTGCACTGCAGCTCTGTATGCAAGAATTACCAGCTGAACAAGCCCATATGGCTGAAATCTAGAGTTCCCTAATTTGTAGTTCATGTGTCTCTTCTTTGTGGTCTTAATAATGTCCATAAAAAAATTGGTCATTTTTAAGATCTGTAAGACAATAGGTTCAATGTGAACTTTTACAGTTACAACCCTTTAGTGATGGTATATTGCTGTCCAACCAGTATCTCTGTGTACTTAATAAATATGGATGAATTTGATCTCCAAAGAACTGGTCATTAATTACAGCTCTCTGCAAGAAGAGGCCATTTTATTCTTTTTTATTATTATTTTTGGTTTTTTTAGAGAAAAACATCAAAGTCAAAGAAAGCTTGCGGTTTACCCACAAGGATTTTCTCCTAGGATTTGCAAATGAAAGCTCAGGTCTCCCACTTCCTGGTCTAATGGTTTGATAACAAAGTCATCCCTTCTCACTTCATGGACTTTCACTTTACAAGTGGGTGTGGGTGGTGTCATTACAATATGAATACATTCATGTTCTTTTTCTGTCTCGCTAACAATGGACAGGCTGCACAGATGCTGGGTTTTTGGCGCATCTGCTCTCCTGAACTTGTACTAAGGCATGAATGGGCAACAGCAAATTTCAGGTGACTTCTCGATCCAGAGGTTTTGGGAGCTGTGATTTATGACTTGCTGTTGCTATCTGCCAAATGCTGTTAGGTGCAGTGTGTTTGGTCTTTGCTTCTGCTTTGAATGTCTGTGGTTCCACATCTCCAAGGAGATACGCTGTCTCTGGGAAGCTACCACACCACTATGCTTTCCATGGGGTTTGAGATACTGGAAGAGCACAAAGTGTGCCAAAGGCAACTGAAGGTCTGTGCTTTCTTGTGCATTCACCTCATATGCTGTTAAACACAGGAACTGGAGAAAGCACTGGTGTCCTTAGTATTTGGAGCTAAAGGAAACTGGAAGCACTGGAAAGCTGGTGTTCTGAAGCTAGATCACATTAAAAGTGTAGATAGAGCTACTTGTGAAGTGGCAATGTAGTATGGCCTGGTTGACTTCTTTGTTGGAAGGGATCGAAAATGCTCTAAGCTGCAGCAAGCTCTGTATCAGAGGAAGGTGGAGAAGTCCTTCCGGAGGCAGCAAGGAGGATATGCAGCAAAGTTGCTACCCTGGACTTCAGGAGAGCAGACTTTTGCTTACTGAGGAACTTGGTTGGCAGAATAATATGGGAAAAAGCACTGGAGGGAGAGGGGCCTGAGGAAGCTGGTTGGTATTCAAAGATCACATAATCCAAGCTCAGGAGTGGTGCATCCCAAGAAAGAAGTTGTCAGGCAAAAGAGCAAAGAGGCCTGCATGTAGGAACAAAAAGCTCCTGGAGAAACTCAAAAGGAAAAAGGAGGCCTACAGAGAGTGGAAGCAAAGACAGGTAGACTGGGAGGGATACAGAGAAACTGTCCATGTGGCCAGGAACCAGATTAGGCAAGCTAAAGCCTAGATGGAATTAAATCTGGCCAGGGACATCAA
Organism: Nycticryphes semicollaris; assembly: GCA_013400055.1. NCBI lineage: Eukaryota > Metazoa > Chordata > Aves > Charadriiformes > Rostratulidae > Nycticryphes > Nycticryphes semicollaris. The sequence continues at coordinate 76,368 of VXBJ01005420.1, read as the reverse complement.
GAAAAACTTTGGAAGATATGTCAGGGATAAAAGCATGAGTAGGGAAGTTGTGGGCCCTCTCCGGAAAGAAAGAGGAAACCTGGTCATGCAGGATATGGAAAAGGTACTGAATGACTTTTTTGCTTTAGTCTTCACCGGCAAGGGCTCTAACCACACTGCCCAAGTCATGGAAGGCAGAAGCAGGGTCTATGAGAACAAAGAACCACTCGCTGTAGGAGAAGATCAGGTTTGAGACCATCTGAGGAACCTGAATGTGCCTAAGTCCGTGGGACCTAATGAAATCCATCCACGGGTCCTGAGGAAGCTGCGGATGAAGTTGCTAGGCCACTTTCCATTGTATTTGAGAAGCTGTGGCAGTCCAGTGAAGTTCCCACTGCCTGGAAAAGGGGAAACAGAACCCCTATTTTCAAGAAGGGAAAAAAGGAAGACCTGGAGAACTACAAGCAGCTCAGTCTTACCTCTGTGCCTGGCAAGATCACGTCCTCCTGGAATCTCTGCTAAGACACATGGAAAATAAGGAGGTCATTGAAAGCCAACACGGCTTCACCGTGGACAAGTCATGCCTGACAAATTTTCTGGCCTTCTATGATGGTGCTACAGAGTTGCTAGATATGGGGAGAGACACAGATGTCATCTACCTGGACTTATGCAACTCATTTGACGCTGTGCTGCATAACATCCCGTTCTCTAAATTGGAAAGGCGTGGATTTGACTATGGACCACTTGGTGGATAAGAAGCTGGCTGGATGGCCACACTCAAAGGGTTACGGTCAACAGCTCAATGTCCAAGTGGAAGCCAGTGATGAGTGGTATTCCTCATGGGTCAGTACTAGGACAATATTTGTTGGTGACATAGTGGGATAGAGTGCACCCTCAGCAAGCTTGCTGAGGACACCCAAGCTGTGTGGCACAGTCGACACACTGGAGGGAAAGGATGCCATCCAGAGGGACCTGGACAGGCTGGAAATGTGGGCTAGTGCAAATGGCATGAAGTTCAGCCAAGCCAAGTGCAGGGTCCTGCACCTGTGTCATAGCAATCCCAGGCACAAATACAGGCTGGGCAGAGAACTTGGCATTGTAATTATAGGTAAAATATATATAATCTTGATGGTATTCTTAATGAAATTATATTGATTCAGTTTGAGAAATTAATTCTTTTATTCCAGTTATTAAATCAATTAAGACCGCAAGTGATTTTAACTGCATTACTTAATGCAAAAGTTCTCATCTAAGAATTTTCTTGCCCATCTGTGGGAAAACAAAGTAATTTCAATGCACGGGAGCATTTTGCACACCTTGTGCAGCTTGAAGAACCCAAATATGTCATGTAGGACAGTCAGATCTTTATGGTTTAGATGTCAAGGTTTCAGACTGAGAGTAGCCACGAGTGAATTTCCTGCTAGTAGAAACAAAACTTCATAAAGGTGAAGGCTTAACACATTCTGCTAAGTTTTGGATTTCCTGCATATTGAGGACTTTGAAATGGGGGGGGAGGGGAGAAATGCTATTAACAGAATATTGAGGAACTTTTGAGTAGACCTCTTTTATATGGTGGTCAGCTTATAAAATAGGCAGGGAATATTTAAGCCCAACTCTGGTACAAGCGTGGTAAATGATCGAGTGCAGCAGAGTTTTTGTTGGTACAGCTTTTTGGCTGGAAGGTATCTAAAACTCAAAATAGAAGTAGAGGCAGACCTGATATTACAGCCTTTGCTTTCAAGAAATATATACCTCAACAGACGTGTGGAAAAGACATAAAAATGCCACAGGCCATTGGAAATGGTTGAAATGAGAACCTGTGCAGAGTTATAGGACGAGAATGTAGAAACCCCACTGAATTAACGTAGCCTGTATTAAACATCTGAGTGCTGAGTTTTTATGGAAGGTGGGATGAGCTCGGCAGTGACCATGACAGGTGGTGGTGAGGAGAGCTGTGTCATTTCATTCTCGTCTATCATCATTTTTGTGGACCTTGCCAGATGCAAGGGGAGATCCAAGAGTAACCTCTCCGTTTGCCAGTGGCGGGTGTAGTTTTCAAATGAACGTACCAAAACTGACAGGTGAGAAGCCAGGAACTGCAAGGAAATAGATAAGTGTACCTCAGCTAACGGTGGCCTTCACATGGCAAGAGTTTGGTTTTTTTTGTTTTTTTTTTATTATTATTTCAAGAGAATGAAAATATTTGGTTTTGGTGTGTTCTTTGTTGGGGAGAAAAGGTCTTTTATTATTTTTTTGTTATTATTTTCCTGTGACACTTTAGAACAAAGTGAGTTGTGTCAGGAAACAGCTGATAAAAGCCAGCAGAGATCTTGACAAACCACATCTAAACCAGTGCCATTTTCCCCCACCTTTTTTCTTCCCCCCCCGACCCCCCTTTCCCTCATGCCTGCGCCTCCAACTTGCCAGCTGCACCTGAGGAGCGGTAATCGTATGTCTCTACCTTTTATCACCTAAATCCGGAACAGAAGGAAATAGATGTGAGCCAGAAAGTCTAATCGAGTGGCAGAAACCCGAGAGAAGTTTGGAGACAGGAGCTCAGGAAACTAGAAATCAGAGCTTTGTTTGGCAGAAGTTTTATTCAGCGTGAAATGCCATTCTTGGAGTTTAAATTTCCGCTTTTCAATCTAAATACGCAATGTAGAATTTGACCGTTGCTCAGAAAAAAAAAAAAAGAAAAACAGAAAAACCCCAATGATGTTAAATTTGTCGTTGTAAGGTCTAGTGTTCTAACTCACTTGAACCGATGGAGCAGTGAAACTGAGTTCAATCAAACCAAAAAATGGTAGAAATAACCTCTGCCCGTGGTTCTCTCTGTATCCACCCCTCAAAAAAAACCCCAAACCAACCCACCCATCTCCTCACTGCAGTCTAAAGGAAAGGAGCTACTAGATTTACTGGGGTTCTTTACTTATAGCATAGCTGGTTTCTGTGGTACAAGACGCAGACTGAGAGCAAGTGTCTGACACGTTTTCAGCGAAGATGGCAATGTTTTAATACATCAGGATTCAATTGTTGTTGCGTCAAGGTATAATGCGGCCCAGATGACTTGTATTGGAGTAGGGCATATTAAAAAAGAATAACCATCAAACAATTCTTTCATACCTATTCTATTTAATTTAATTTCAAGAGTTTACATACACCAACTACAGAATCTACCAAGACTGCATCTTCTTTCAATTTCAATAGTCTTGATCTTTAGTGCTGTGTAATATAATCAGCTTTCTCTTCACCCACAAAAATAACAAACAGAGAGACCAAAAAGCCTGGGTTACAGTAGTGTACTGGTAGTTTTCACCCCCATATTACTGGAAAAGAGAATGCTGGTTTGATTGGTGTTTGAAAGGTTCCTAGAACACAAAATTGCTCCCAACATGATGAAAGCTTTATTAGGTTTTGCCCAATTTAAAAAAGATGCAGATGCATATGCCATCTCTTAAATGAAAAAATAAAAAAGCCAACACCCTACATCCCCTACAAAACCTGAAAACAAAAAGCAGTCAAAGCTCCACGTCTGGTGCAGCTGGGGGGACCCATACGTGCTCTGTCACAGAGACCTAAGACCAGCGTGTGTGTGTATGATGATGGTTTTGCAAATGAGAAGTGAATTGAAGCATGAGCCAGAGTTTGTTAATTACTCGACGTGGAGGTGATTGCTTTGGTAGGTTCTCCTGAAGGGGGGATTCAGGTAGATTTGGTTGTACTTGCTCTTAATTCATGCAACACCTTTGTGTAAGGAAAGAATTTAGCCTGTCTGAGAATGAAAGACAAACTGCCGACAGCAGGAGGTAGTTGCTGTAGCTTGATCCTCTAATTTTCCAATTGCAGTGTTGAGACAATGGTCAGGTCAGTTGAGTGCTATGTATGGATATGGGCCAGCCTGGCTAAGTAGTACCGCAACATNAAGCCTTCCGACCCTCAAGCAGATCAACGCTCCCACCTAGTTTGGTGTCATCCGCAAACTTACTGAGGGTGCATTCAATCCCCCTGTCCAGATCATCGATAAAGATATTGAACAAGACCGGCCCCAAAACTGAGCCCTGAGGGACACCACTGGTGACTGGCCACCAACCAGATTTTGCTCCATTAATCACAACTCGCTGGGCACGGCCATCCAGCCTCTTCTGGCTCTTCTCCCAGATAACTAATGGTAGGGAATGGCCACAAGTTGTGCCAGGGCAGATTTAGATTAGATGTTCAGGAAAAACCTTATCTCCCCAAGAGTGGTGAGGCACTGGAACGGCCTGCCCAGGGAGGTAGTGGACTCACCGTCCCTGGTGGTGTTCAAGAAGCGTCTGGACAAGGTGCTACGAGACATGATTTAGTATTTTAGTGGGTAGTGTTGGTGATGGGAGGATGGTTAGACTAGATGATCCTGTAGGTCCTTTCCACCCTTGTGTTTCTATCTTGTCTCATTTTTTTAACTCTGAGGAATGCGTATGGATTACATAGCTGGATGTTGTCCGTGGCATCTGTGGACCTTTTGGAGTCCACTTTTTGCACTTTGCTTTCACTATTCCAAAGCTGCCTCCGAGTGTGACGCGTCCCTACATGGGTATGTTTGCCTCCAGCTTGTGGTGTTTTATGGTGCCATTTATTTTGGAGACACGACGTGCTGTCGTACATGTTGCCGCTCACGGTAAAGCCTTTGTTGAAATCTGCAGGCCTGAAGAAGCTATTTTGTGGTGTTCTCAGACCACGTGGGGTGGTGATGGGCTCACTACTTGCACATTTCTAACACAGAGTCAGCTGCTCTGAGCAAACATACATATGCACATGGTGCCAAACTGATTATATCCTTGGCAAAACCCTTCTGGAAGAGAGCTGATGGTATGTCACTGTAACAATGATGAAGTTGTAGTGCATCAAGTATGGAAATGAGATTCTCTCTGGCATAAGCAAACGGTCGGGGAGCTCTGGTACAAAAGAACGTCTTTAAAATGTATAAACAGTGTGTGGAAAAATATGAAGGGCGCAAAAAATGCCATAAACTAGATGGAAAAGAACATAAGACAAGTTGCAAATGTTTTTGGAATGTGTCTGCAGTAAGTGCAGAATGGATCAGTCTAAATTAAGGCACTTTTTTTTTTTATTGCCAATAAGAAAAACATTATTAAAGAGCCGGTCCAATATCAAAATGGCATTTAAAAAGCATGTGGTTACCTGTGTGTAGTTTTTATTAGCTTTCAAGTTTCTTCCATTGAGTTGTTAACGATATCCTCAAGAATTATGGTCCTGTAAGTGAACAGTTCAGTGTCAGTACTTCTGCTGTTCTGCGTTGTGCTGCTATATAAAAAATAGATATTTTTCCCCCCACCAAACACCTGGTTTTATTTCCCCCTCATGTTTTAAGAGAAATTTTTTGAGAGAAGAAAAATATTAAGCCACAACCAAAAAAAAAAATCAAATGAAAATGCAACCTCTTTATATTGAACTTATGGTCAAATAAAAGGCCGTTGTGAAGAAAAAACAATATTGCATAAAACCTTTTACCTGTAATACTACTATTAAAATGACTGTCATACTTGCTCATGTTGTACCTAATAACTGCTGAAATTACTTCCTCTGAGGCCTCTTGACCTCTTCATCTTACGCATTAAGCTGCAGATAAAACATTCCTAGTCTGACTTGTTTGGCCGATGGAGCTCTGTGCAGCGTTTCGCATCCAGCTGAATCCAGCGCTGAGCCCTGGGTCTAAGTGCAGCGTGGACCCTGTCCCTGCTCATTGCCAGGAGCTGACTTTGTGTATTGAGACCTGGATTTCATAAACCTTTCTGTCTTTCTTTCCCATTTAGTTATTAGGCTGCTTTTCCTGCCTTTTTTTTTTTTTTTTTTTTTCCCATTTTACTCCTGTGTCTCTAGATACTGGTCCAAAATGGGCTGTGTACCACCACCTGACTGAAAACCTAGCGTGCATCATAGGAGAGTTCCATCCTCTTTACTTGTTTCCTCATCCATTCTGCACGTCAGCCCCCTGACTCTACTTCTCATTTTCTGTGCTGTATCTTAGATTTTTTCGGACAGAGCAGCTTGATGTATTTGTACCAGAAAAGCGCGGTGGCAAAAGGCAGGTACTATGAAATAGCATTGGAGTTGGAGATGTATTTATTCTTCTGAGCGCAAAGGGTGGAGATGTGAGTTTATGCCATCTAGAAAAAAAAATGCAAGAGATCTGGTGGGTTGGGGGTTTTTTTTGTTTGGTTTTTTTTTTGTTTTTTTGTTTTTTGTTTTTTTTTCTAACAAATTGAGGACCCTTTTTTTTTCTGAGTCTCTGCTTTAAGTAACCCTTTCTGCAATGCTTCAATGTTAAAGAACATATTCAGGGAAAATTCCTCAAACGTAGATGCTTCCATTTCAATTTTCAATTTTGCTGTGCCAAGCACCTTGTTGGCTTCACTGTTCAGAGCTCTGCCAGACTTCACAGAACCATGGGATTGTCAGAGTTGGAAAGGACCTCTAGAGACTATCCAGTCCCACTCCCCTGCTAAAGCAGGGTTGCCCAGAGCACATCACTCAGGAATGTATCCAGGTGGGGNCAGTTGTGGCCTCCCCAGTGCAGAGCAGAGGGGGAGAATGACCTCCCTCCACCTACTGGCCACACTCTTCCCTTCACAGCCCAGGATTCCATTGGCCCTCTTGGCCACAAGGGCACATTGCTGGCTCCTGGAGAGTTTACTGTCTACCAGGACCCCCAGATCCTTCTCCTCAGAAGTGCTTTCCAAGACTTGAGACATTGAAGGCTGCCATTTCTGCTTCACGCCGAAAACCAGGTATTGCTCATCCCTGGGCTATTAAGGTGCTCAGTGTAACCCCAGACTCCCCCAACTACCCATTTCTCCAGACAGCTGTGGTGTGGCTCACCTTATCTGTAGCTAAAGATTTTGCCTGAGGCATGGAAGCAGCAACTCTGTGTTCCTCCTCGTCTAGGGGGAGACCAGGCGATGTCCTAGCGTACAAGGGGTGTCCTAGCGTCCTGGCCAGGAAGATTAGATTTCTGACATCCCCATAGGCTAAAAGTTGTGTGTTTTGGGTTTTGTTTTCTTGATCGGTTGGTTTGTTGTATTCTTTGGGGATTTAGTTTTTTGTTCTGGTTTTTTTTTTTTTTTCTGTTCTTGACATCTTTCTATTTAGCTGTAGTAAGTGGAGTCAATGGGATTTGAAGGAATTGAATTTTCCCCAAGGTTTGGAGCCATTATAACGTACTCTGATGGCCAACTTGAGTCATACATTTGCATCTGTTTTTCTAGTTTGTCTTGTGATTTATTTGTGGCTGAAGAATAACAGACCTTGGTTGTTCTGAGGTTGTCTCCTCCTCCCTTTTTCTGTATGGGTGGTGATGTGTAGTTGAGGCATGGTTTGGAAGAGATTGGGGAGAGCTGATAAATGACTGTTTTGAGGCTATGTAGTGGCTATGATCTGATTGTGCCAGTCAGTGAAACACCTCCAGGTTGTGTTGCTTGGAAATCAGTGGGGCAGGAAGGAGCCAGGCAGAGTGGCTGGACTTGAAGGATTGCCTGCGGGACCTAAAATGCTGATAAGACCTGTAGGCTCTCCCACTATAAGGGAGGCTGTTTGATCATTTGCTTGAGACAGAGGATGGTGGGGGTTTTTCTGTATAAGGCAGCGCATGGCTGATCATTTTTTTATTTAGCCTTCCCCACACCCCCTCCAAACACCCAGTTCTGGGAGAGCTGGAGCTTAGAGCTGGTGTCTTAGAAGGGGGCTGGTTAGTAGGTGGAGAGAGGTCCTCCTCCTCGTCTACTCTGCCCTGGTGAGACCCCATCTAAATGGCTTGGGTCGGTGAGTCAACCTGGCGAATGCTTTTTATTAAAATAAATGAATAAGGGTACCTGAGCAGGCGGTGTCCAAGATTTTCAGCCCATAAACCAAGGGTTGGCGACTGAGTTGTTTGTAAAAGCCACGGATAAAAGAACGCTAGGCGTTTAAAGTCATTATACGTTAAAACGCTGATGGTGGGGTAGTTTAAGAACCCTTAGTAACAAGCTGCCTGCTCGAGGCATAGCTTGTCTATGATCTAAACACATTAAGCATTCCTGGAGGAACTTGCTGATGCGCACCTTTAAGATGCAGCGTAGTGCACTGGTACTGAACCAGAGCTTGTTGAACATGCAAATGCAGAGGAAACAGAAGAAGCATGCAATTGCTGCAGCTTCTGGAAAAATGTCTGCATACATCTGATGTAGTTTGCCAAGTTTTCCAGTCCCCAGGCAAAGACTATTTGACCCATAAGTCTGATGGAAATTTCAAAAATATCTGGAACTTTAGGCCATGATACGAAGAAATTCTAGGATATATTATCTGGGCATCCTGGGGTGTCTTAGAAGAGGGGTGGTTAGTAGGTGGAGAGAGGTCCTCCTCCCCCTCTACCCTGCTGAGACCCCATCTGGAATAGTGTGTCCAGTTCTGGGCCCCTCATTTCCAGAAGGACAGGGAACTGCTGGAGACAGTCCAGGGCAGGGCTACAAAGCTGATGGAGGGAGTGGAGCATCTTCCATAGGAGGAAAGGCTGAGTGAGCTGGGTCTCTTTAGCTTGGAGAAAAGGAGACTGAGGGGTGACCTCATGAACATTCCAAACCCGCCTGGATGTGTTTCTGTGTGACCTGCTCTAGGTGTTCCTGCTCCAGCAGGGGGATTGTACTAGATGAGCTTTCAAAGTCCCTTCCAATCCTTGATATTCTGTGACTCTGTGAAATTCAAAGTAGCTTTATGTACTTCTTTTTACATGAAGGATACATGTTCAGTGCCTGTATATGGTCGTTTTAGGATGAAATGGATACTTTTGATGTCATCAGGTTTCTTAGCATAAGTAGTCCAGTCCACATAAGGAGATGTACAAAGGTGGTAGCCAAAAAAGGTAAAAAGAAAGGAAATCTACAACAACAGGGGGGTTTGCTGGAAGGCAGCCAGATGGAGAGGTGAGCATCCGGCTTGTTTGCTGGACATTCCCTCTTAGATACAAGACATCACCAAAGCTATTGGTGAGATGCAGCTGTAGTTGAGAGGACCTGGACGTGATGTGACGCCAGGAAGGCTACTGCTGTGCATCTGTGGATCGCTTTTGTGACTGTGGCCATAAGGTACTGTTACCGTCAAAGGATTTAGGTTAACTCACTGGGTAACGCTTATGTAGGGCTGCTGGCCTAAGCAGCCCGTGCTAACTGGCTTGTCTCCTCCTTTGCAGAGACAACTCAGAATGGGGATTTTTTACAACCAATGTGCTGATCAGAAAGCTGACCAGAGCTGCTGAGTATGAGGCCATACCCTAAACTCCTCTCTCTGTTTTGGGGTCAAGTGCCTCATTCTTCTTCACTATGAGGGTGGTGGACCGCTGGAACAGGTTGCCCGGGGAGGTGGTTGAAGCCCCTTCCCTGCAGATATTCAAGGGGAGGCTCAAGGAGGCCCTGGGCAACCTGGTCTAGTTGGGGGTGTCCCTTCTGACCGCAGGGTGGTTGGACTAGATGACCTTTGGAGATCCCTTCTGGCCTGGACCATTCTATGATTCTGTGCCTTTCAGCGTTCACTGCTCTGACCTGGGTGACAGGAGCATCTCCTCATACATTGTACAGCTTAGTAATTGGAACCTGGAGGAGAAAAGCAGTTTCTTGTAAAGCACATCAGGAGTCATTGATGCAGAAATCGGTGATCTCATCTTGGTCAGGATATTTCCTGCTCTTCTCTAGGCTAGAGAGAATGTGTTTCAATTGCCTATGTGAAACGCGGCAGAGCGGACAGGCTGGACAAAATGTTGTTCATTCTTCCAACCCAGACTGGGCTGTGACTTGGCAACGAGAGCCCTCTCTTGTTGCGGAGGAAGGTACAGTTAATAAAAAATTAAGTTTCTAAGACCTCAGCTAGGTTCTTTTTAGTTTTTTTCGGTTCAGCTCCAGGTTCTCATTTTTATGTGGCACTTGAGTATCTCATTGTAAAGAGCCCTTCTTATGCTGAAGGTGTGAAACCTTTGGATTTCATACCATCTTTTCTGCCTCCCCTGTGTTTCCACCCCAGTTGCCCAGGCGGTGGCTTTGCTGCCTGAGTTCTTGCTCTTGAAAGAGAATAGTGTGGTCCCACACAATGAAATCCCCTCTGGCTTCCTCACGAGTGCTGGGGACTTCCAGACAGGTATAATCCTTTTCCTGACACTTGCGTCTCATTAATTGGGTTAACAAGATGCTATCTGTGCTCCATACTTAGGTAAATACAACCCACTAGCAAAGATCTTACTGGCACTTGATATATCACGCTGCCTTTACATCTATCAAGAGGTACCACTGCAGGAGTCATTTCTGAAAGCAGGTTGTGTTCTTGTTCCCGTGGGTCCCTTTATAAGCCATACGAAAATGCTGGTGGTCAAGGCCAACCATTCAGATGTCTTTAAAGTGTCCCACTGGTGATGGAAAATCACTTTGTCAAGATGACAAATGGCTTGCGCGTACCCCATTCACCTTACAGCTTCGCTCTAATGTCAGCTCGTATTTACTTGTCAGAAACAGGGGGGAGGGTTTAGTTTGTTTGTTTTTTTTTTTTTAATTTTTTTTTTTTTACTTCCAACAGTGTGAGTGGGGCGGGGGAAAGGAAAGGGTGAAGGGAACACAGACTGAGGAAAAAATCTGCTTGTATGGCTTCTATTATTATAGTTGAGATTCGCAAGCTTTGGACGTAGCAGAATCTGTTTGTTTATACATGTACAAAACAGAAAGAAGGGAATTTGCTTTTCAGAAGTGAGAACTGTCCCTGCAGGGCTATGATTATGCAGAAACATGTTTTAATCACTGTTTTGTTGGGTTGTTTTTTGTTGGGCTTTATTATTTTTTTTCCAAGCAGAAAGTGGTTGTGCAATATTAGTTTCTTATTTTGGGCAGCGAATTTCTTTCCAGAGCAACATTTAAAAATAGCTGTTTAATTAACTGGGTCTGCCCAGTATAGAGGGCATTGTGATGCGCCTGCACTGAGAATCTCGGCTCAACCCTCTGAACTCGTGTGGGTGGTTTCATTGACTGCGGTGGTATTGTCATGTGTCTGAGCAATCACTGCTGTGAGTGAGGGCTGCTACATCTCACCCAAAAAGCAGCGAGGGCCAGGCCACAAAATATGGTCAAGAAGCCATCTCAAGGACTGTGAAAGTGACTTTGACAGCTTTGGCTTGTGAGTTTCCTTTCAATGACTTCCATATTGCTTTTGCCGAGTTCACAAGTCAAAAATCAGCTTTTTCTCCTCGTAGCTGCAGCGTCAGCTGAAGTTCTGCAAGTCACAACCTCAGCTTTGTTTGGCAACGTGGTTGATTGCACCAAAGGAAAGCTTATCCCACCTTCTTTCTTTGCATCTTTCTTTGGTGGAGGCTTTGCATCCATCGGAAGGTCGAGTGGGTGTGAAAGAAACCATCCTTGTGCCATGGCTTTTGTGGAATAAATTCTCCCATGGCCAGAACCTTCTCTTCCTGGCACCAGCTGGATGAAGCCCACTTGAGGATGACTGCTGTCACGAGCTGTCCATGAGTTAGCATCCTTGCTTGCTTTGCCCCAGAGGTGTTACCAGGATGGAGCAGTTGCACCAAAAAGGAGTGAGCCCCAGGGAGCTGAAGGCTTTGTTAAAAGACCCCGGAATCCCTAAAAGACCTCTTCAAGGAGCCCTGGCTGAAATGCTCTCAGACCTTGGCTCTTCCCACTCCTCTATGCAGACAGAGAAGCTGGGGACTGCCCCTTCTCTCTGCAGACTGCCCTGAATAACCTCTTGGGTTTGTTTTGTTTTTTTTGTCTTACTACCACGATATAGCCCAGGCAAGTTCACATAAGAAAACAAATGCAGGGTCAGCGCTCCGTTTATTTGCAGGTTCATTAAAGCGGCGGTGTCTGGAGGCCTTCTTGCATAAATAATTTTATAATAGAAAACAGACTCCTGTTGCTTTCTTTCGGGCTACTAATTTTATTTGCTTGTTGTTCCTCAAACGTTTTGGTCCTATTTCAAAACTTGCTGCAATTAAATGAAGAGTGGGGTGGGTTTTTTTGGTGCTTTCCAGTTTAAAGGCCGTACTACTACTGTGAAACTTCTATAAGTCCTCCGGATTATGAAGATGGGATTGACAGGGATATTCTTAACAAAAGTACATTAAAAAACCCCGATGTATAGATTAAAAAAATGAAAGAAAATAAAAAGCCTTCCCCCTTCTTTCCCCCAGCTGAGATCTCCTGTTGCTGCTTCTGGCATGCATCACATCTTTGAGGATACAGTATCATGAGAAAACTGTCACTTGGTGATGTATTAGGGTAATATATCATGAGAGCATCATTTCTTTAGAGGATATGGGCAGTAAAAGACATGATTCTGGCCAGACAGAGCAGCAGGGGACCTTGCTTTTTTTTCTTCCCTTTTCTTTAATCTAGCCCTGTTTTTGTGTTGTACAGAAGTGGGTTTCTTCATGGGATATGACTTGTTGCAGAGTAAGTTAGGAGGCCCATTGGGCTTTTTAAACTCTTTGAGAAGAACATGGCCTCAAGGGCTGCTTTGTTCTAAGTTTTTTAGAACAGGCTGCAGCCCAAAACTGGAGCATTTGCCACTGCCTAAATCTCCGGTGTCAGGGTTGAGTAAGCAGACTTTCAGACAGAAAAGGCAATAAAGATGCAATGGCAGGTAACTATTGTTTGGATAATAGGTTTGTAGATTTAGCCTAGCAAAATGGGATGAAACAATACTTGTAAAAAGCCAGTCAATGCATCTCTGTTAAATAAATGCCAAATGAAGTTTTAATTCACATCAGTAGAAGAAAAAAGTACTATCAGCTGGCATTCAGTTTGTAATAGAACATATAGCTATCTCCTTCAAAAATGGGAATTCTGAACTGACGTGCTCAGTTTTTTTTTTACTATTTTTTGTTGTTTTCATGGGGTTTTTTTTCTCTCATTGGCAATGTCTGCTGGAAAACAAAGTGAGCACAGTCCATAGGACCAGACCAGGGTAGAAGGAGTTAAGAAACAAAAGCAGAACATTTTTAGAACACTCTTTTGCTGTGTTAATATTTGAGATGGGACAGAAGACGATACTGTGGCTTGATCTAGAATGTGTTGAATTCAAATGATTTAGTTAATTTATTTTAAAGTTTTGGCACAATCTGCTTTACCCTCTATTGATTCTTCATCAGTGTCATCTTAAACAGGTTTTTTTGGGCTAGAATTTGCTTAGAGTGTTTTCAAACCAGTTTGATTCAGGGAGGACTTGAACAGACTCCTTCTCCAAGCCATTCTATGGCACTGAAGGAGGGTCAGCAGAGCAGCATGCTCCAGCTGAGACATCCAGGACAGCAATGCTGCTCCACATCTGCTGACTCCAGCTGCGTGCAGGTGGCTTCAGGATCCAGCAAAGGTGGTGTAAGATTTTATGGCCTTAAAATCCCTATGCATTCCCTGGGAGAAAGAATTCTGCCCCCTTGGCTTCAGAAAGCTGGACTGTGCTGTCAAGATCACTCGTTTCACATGACATGAGTTGGTCAGCGATCATCTGAAAGATGTTGCTGGCTGACCTGAGTGACTGGGAACACCCAGAAAGGAATAGATCGTAAGCCTGTAGGGTTGGCTCAGTGGGGCTGTAACCATTTCCAGCAGCACAGGGTACGGGTTTGCATCCTGAGCTTCAAACCAAAAGGTACCGCCTGTGACTACCGTTTTCTTAGGTATTGGAATCAGATTTGGGTGACTGATAATTAATGCAGATTCTTTATTGTCGAGGTAGAAGAAGCACTAATTTGTTTTCGTTGTTGTTTAAAAACATGTTTAAAATGGACAGGAAGCCTGTGAAGTTTAAATGCATGCATCTTGAGAAATGCAAACGTGGGATCTCCCGTGAGAAGCCCAATGCCTACCACTTCCCTGAAACCTGGCTCCTGGACTACTACAGGATGTTTTTTGGACTACTATAGGAAGTGAAGATCGTGTCTTTTATTGATGGAAGGCCATCATGAGATTTGGTTGACAGGTAAAGAGTTTTGCCTTTAACTTTACAGCTGGAGAACTCCATTCCAAAGTCCATTTGGAGGTGGAATCAGGGAGATGGAGAGCTGAGCAGCCTGGATCCTGCTCTGGCTTTCTCACTGACTTAATCTGCAGCTATGGTAATTTTTTCTGGCTGTGTCTTTGTCGCTAAGCTTAATGGAATCATGGAATTGTTGGAGTTGGAAGGGACCTCTAGAGTGGATCCAGTCCCGCTCCCCTGCTAAAGCAAGGTTGCCCAGAGCACATCACTCAGGGCTGCATCCAGGTGGGGCTTGAAGGTCTCCAGAGAAGGGGACTCCACACCCTCCCTGGGCAGCCTCTGACAGGGCTCTGACACCCTCACCACAAACAAGTTCCTCCTCATCTTTAGATGGAACTTCCTGTGTTTCCAGCTTGTGCCCCTTGGCCCTCATCCTGTCACTGGGAACCACTGAGAACAGTCCAGATCCATCCTCCTGCAACCCACCCTTCAGATCCTTGTGAGCATGGAGAAGGTCTCCCCTCAGCCTTCTCTTCTCCAGGCTGAAGAGTCCCAGCTCTCTCAGCCTTTCCTCATCAGGGAGATGGTCCAATCCCTCCAGCATCTTTCTTGCCCTACGCTGGACTCTCTCCAGTAGTTCCCAGTCTCGCTTGAACTGGGGAGCCCAGCACTGGAGGCAGGATTCCAGTTGTGGCCTCCCCAGTGTAGAGCAGAGGGGGAGAGTGACCTCCCTCCACCTACTGGCCACACTCTTCCCTTCACAGCCCAGGATTCCATTGGCCCTCTTGGCCACAAGGGCACATTGCTGGCTCATGGAGAGTTTACTGTCTACCAGGACTCCCAGATCCTTCTCCTCAGAGGTGCTTTCCAGCAGGTCCACCCATAACCTCTATATGTGCCTGGGGTTCTTCCTCCTCCATCCTCTGGAGTGGGATGTGCTCCTTGCAAGTGCTTATATGATGTGTGATATAATGGGACTCCAATCCCAGCTGCAGCCTCAGCAGTTGCATTAATGCAAACAGCTGTGAGAGGAAGAAAATGCTTTCTTTTCACCACATCCTAGTGCAGCAGGCTGCTGTCAAGGAGTGCTGGGATTGCAGCAGGCCAATGAGGTCACTTTCCTCAAGCTGCTGAACATCATTAAGTGGGGAAAATAAAAATACCTGTTCATTCTATAGGGGGTTTTGAGTGAATGACACACTCATGCCTCCCTCACAGCAGTGGGTAATACCTGTTTGCAGTGAAAATCAGTGTTGTCTTTCAGCAGGGCCTTTATTTTAATCATCTTTCCTAGGGAGTGGGGAGACCTGAAATTATGAAGGGGGTGGTTGATGGTGGCTGAGCTGCGGCCTCCTCCCGGCTTGCCCTCGGAGAGGCCAGATAAGCTAAAGAGATTGCAAGGATGAGGGGACAGATCTGAGGCTACTGTGTGCTGTGCTC
>VXBJ01005420.1:0-56704 GCA_013400055.1 Nycticryphes semicollaris | reverse complement strand
TTTTAAGAAAAAAAGAAAAGGAAAAAGAGAAGGAAAAAAAAGCACAAAAAGAAAAAAAAGATGAGAAGAAAAAAGACAAGGAAAAAGGAAAGAAAAAAGAAAAGTAAAGAAAATAGAAGAAAAATAAAAAGGAAAAATATAAAAATGAAAAATGAAGAAAAAGGAAAAATGGAAAAATTAAAAATGAAGAAAAAAAAGGGGGGAGCTGGTGAGTGAGGCACCTCTTGCCCACCTTTCAGCACCCTGTTGTAACAAATCACCGTTGAGCTGACAATCCAGGTTTGGTGCTCTCCGTGTCCAGAGGCATTTCAAAGATTCATTTCCTGCATTTCCCACAAGCATCCTTGCCGTTGGGACTGGTGGCTTTTAGGGAACATGATGAACAAGCTTTCTGCTGGAATTGGGCTGCTGAGTAGCAAGTAGTTCAAGGTCCACTGGGATAATGAAAGGAAAGATGAATTTGTAGCCTACTGCTTAAGATGCCCTCCAAGAGTGGAGGACCCTTCAGTTCCCATTGTTGCACTGTGGGCTACTAACGTGCTTTGTGTGGAACAGCTGCTTAATGTAAAACAAAAAAAAAAAAGAACCAAACCCAAAAAGCCCTGGCAAAAGGACACAAAACCCAACATCTTCCCACTCAGGAAAGCCACTAGGCTGTGCAGCCCGGCTACACTCTTCCAGTTCCTTCTGTCCTTACCTGTAACACAGGTCCTGGGTTTTGGGGTTGTGCCAGCAGTGTTGCTGGTGAGAAGGGAAGAAGAGTAAGATCCTGATTCAGCTGCACCCCTGGGTTGGTTCCATGGTACCAGATGTCATTGGCGAGGAGTATTTCTGATTGAAGTGATTTGGGCCAAACAGGAGACTTCTAGTTAGGAATGGTAACTAGCAAGTAGCTCCTGTGCAAAATACCTGTCTTGGGGTCTTAGGAATATTTTGTGTTGCCAACAAGGAGCAACCATGTCAGGATACACTTGAGGGAAGAGAGAGGCAGCCAACCACAGCTGGAGGGAGAGCAGCTGCCTAAGAAGCTCAGCTGCATGAGATGTTTGACCCAGGAGCCTCCTGGGAATCAAGGGAACTAAAAGAAATACGGAGCTGCGTTCTGCTCCTTGTCCCTCTTCCTGACATCTCTGTGATGATGTTTTCTCCCTTTGAAGAGGAAGTCCAGTCGGATGGGTGGCTGCTTGATGCAGGTCCTACCTAGCTGGGTTGGCCCAGAAGAGCACAGCACATCTTGCAGAGGTCCACAATGGTTGCTTTCCAAAGCAACATAGTCTAAAGTGGATTTTGCCCTTCCTTCAAATGCCCTTTCACCATCAGAAGATTTTTCCCACAGATAAGGGTAATGGGGCTGCTAGGCTTATTAAATCTCTCCTTGAGCAAGCTCTCATCAGATCTTAGCAGAAGCCGTTAAAATACAAGACCCTGTGTCGTCGTTTCGGTGAGCTTGATTCTGCGTCGTTTCGGTGAGCTTGATTCTGCTGCCCTTCGGCAGGCTTGAAGGCGGCCAAGTCGGGGGTGGAGGGCACGGTGTTCACCTGAAGGGAGTCGGGGTTTCACCCCGCGCTCTAAGGAGCTGTCGTTGAACCCGTTGCGCTGCTGTGCTGTGCCGTGGCTGCTTTGTGCCAGCCCAGAGATATAGGCATGCCATAAAATTCAGTTTAACTCACCAGTTGAATTGCGTTTAGGGTTAGTCCGCAGTGCGGAGCAGCCAGCGCGTAGCAGCAGCCTGGCTCTTTACAGTAGTCGTTTGTGTCCCTGCAGCTGGGATTTAGGGCCCGATTCTCCTTTGCTGATTTCACACTGGCTTGGGGAGAGCGGGTTTCTCATTTACACTGATAAGGCCGAAGTGCCTTTATGGCTCCCATCAGATCGGGCAGCCACTTTGAAGAGAATAAACCCCTGATTTTAGACAAAGAGCTGGAGTGTAATAAAAGCTGCATGTTACCCTTCACAGGCACCTTTCATAAGGCCACAGGGAGCAAAAGACTGGAAAGCAAGTTTCTTTTCCTTTAGTTTTATGATTTACATTTTTCTAGCCCTTTGATTTTTTTGGTCTCTAATTAAGTCATAGGAATGAGTGAGGTGGGTGCTTGCATCCACTAAATGGCCACCTGTGTCACTTAATGAACTGAGCTACTAATTATAGGTAGAGGTTGCTTCAGAGGGTGACTTTCAGCCAGGAATTTCAAGTAGCCAACATTTTACTGCAAGAAACCCCCAAAGTATTTGTTTTCTGCCCTTCCTTAAAGGCAGAGAAAGTCAGAAGGGTTAACACCACAGGGGCAAGCCAGGCTACAAATGGAGAGCATTTTTCCTGCCCGTTGCCACCGATCCTCTGTTGACATTCCTTAATGCGGTCGGTGTGCTCTTTGTCCTTGGCCATCGCTGGCTTTTGGCCAGGGAGAGGTGACACTATAATGTACAGGGATTCTGCCTGCTTGTGGTGTTTCATCAACTCTCAGCATTTTGGTGAGAAAGAATAATTAACCTTTGTCTCTTTTGCTGGTTGAAGACCTTCTGAGTAGCAAGGTAAGGCTGCCAGCTAAAAATGAGGGGCATCTCAAGACCCTGAGGATATTTTAACGAGTGTGTCATGTAGTTAGGGGCTCATTGGAGGAGAGGCTGAGGGAACTGGGCATGGTTAGTTTGGAGGAGGCTGAGAAGAGACCATCTTGCCCTCTACAACTCCCTGACAGGAGGGTGATGGCCTCTTCTCCCAAGGGAATCATGACCAGGGGAAATGGTTTGAAGTTGTTTAGATTGGATCTTAGGAAGAATGACTTTATGGAGAGGGTGGTCAGGCACTGGAACAGCCTGCCCAGGGAGGTGGTGGAGCCACCATCCCCGGAGGTATCTAAGGAACATGTAGATGTGGCACTTGAGGGCCAAAATTGTAGGGAGTGGGTTGTGGTTTTGTGTCTGGTTGGACTTGGTGATCTCAGAGGTCACTTCCAACTATTAACAATTCTGTGATTCATTTAAGTAAAGTGGATTTCTTCAGTGGGGCATGTTTTCTGTACTATGATGGCAGCGGTTGCGAAACGCTGCCCATATTAAGTGGCGTTTAAACACCATTCACTTGAGTTGCTGGATAATTCAGAGANTGCTGGAATTGGGCTGCTGAGTAGCAAGTAGTTCAAGGTCCACTGGGATAATGAAAGGAAAGATGAATTTGTAGCCTACTGCTTAAGATGCCCTCCAAGAGTGGAGGACCCTTCAGTTCCCATTGTTGCACTGTGGGCTACTAACGTGCTTTGTGTGGAACAGCTGCTTAATGTAAAACAAAAAAAAAAAAGAACCAAACCCAAAAAGCCCTGGCAAAAGGACACAAAACCCAACATCTTCCCACTCAGGAAAGCCACTAGGCTGTGCAGCCCGGCTACACTCTTCCAGTTCCTTCTGTCCTTACCTGTAACACAGGTCCTGGGTTTTGGGGTTGTGCCAGCAGTGTTGCTGGTGAGAAGGGAAGAAGAGTAAGATCCTGATTCAGCTGCACCCCTGGGTTGGTTCCATGGTACCAGATGTCATTGGCGAGGAGTATTTCTGATTGAAGTGATTTGGGCCAAACAGGAGACTTCTAGTTAGGAATGGTAACTAGCAAGTAGCTCCTGTGCAAAATACCTGTCTTGGGGTCTTAGGAATATTTTGTGTTGCCAACAAGGAGCAACCATGTCAGGATACACTTGAGGGAAGAGAGAGGCAGCCAACCACAGCTGGAGGGAGAGCAGCTGCCTAAGAAGCTCAGCTGCATGAGATGTTTGACCCAGGAGCCTCCTGGGAATCAAGGGAACTAAAAGAAATACGGAGCTGCGTTCTGCTCCTTGTCCCTCTTCCTGACATCTCTGTGATGATGTTTTCTCCCTTTGAAGAGGAAGTCCAGTCGGATGGGTGGCTGCTTGATGCAGGTCCTACCTAGCTGGGTTGGCCCAGAAGAGCACAGCACATCTTGCAGAGGTCCACAATGGTTGCTTTCCAAAGCAACATAGTCTAAAGTGGATTTTGCCCTTCCTTCAAATGCCCTTTCACCATCAGAAGATTTTTCCCACAGATAAGGGTAATGGGGCTGCTAGGCTTATTAAATCTCTCCTTGAGCAAGCTCTCATCAGATCTTAGCAGAAGCCGTTAAAATACAAGACCCTGTGTCGTCGTTTCGGTGAGCTTGATTCTGCGTCGTTTCGGTGAGCTTGATTCTGCTGCCCTTCGGCAGGCTTGAAGGCGGCCAAGTCGGGGGTGGAGGGCACGGTGTTCACCTGAAGGGAGTCGGGGTTTCACCCCGCGCTCTAAGGAGCTGTCGTTGAACCCGTTGCGCTGCTGTGCTGTGCCGTGGCTGCTTTGTGCCAGCCCAGAGTTATAGGCATGCCATAAAATTCAGTTTAACTCACCAGTTGAATTGCGTTTAGGGTTAGTCCGCAGTGCGGAGCAGCCAGCGCGTAGCAGCAGCCTGGCTCTTTACAGTAGTCGTTTGTGTCCCTGCAGCTGGGATTTAGGGCCCGATTCTCCTTTGCTGATTTCACACTGGCTTGGGGAGAGCGGGTTTCTCATTTACACTGATAAGGCCGAAGTGCCTTTATGGCTCCCATCAGATCGGGCAGCCACTTTGAAGAGAATAAACCCCTGATTTTAGACAAAGAGCTGGAGTGTAATAAAAGCTGCATGTTACCCTTCACAGGCACCTTTCATAAGGCCACAGGGAGCAAAAGACTGGAAAGCAAGTTTCTTTTCCTTTAGTTTTATGATTTACATTTTTCTAGCCCTTTGATTTTTTTGGTCTCTAATTAAGTCATAGGAATGAGTGAGGTGGGTGCTTGCATCCACTAAATGGCCACCTGTGTCACTTAATGAACTGAGCTACTAATTATAGGTAGAGGTTGCTTCAGAGGGTGACTTTCAGCCAGGAATTTCAAGTAGCCAACATTTTACTGCAAGAAACCCCCAAAGTATTTGTTTTCTGCCCTTCCTTAAAGGCAGAGAAAGTCAGAAGGGTTAACACCACAGGGGCAAGCCAGGCTACAAATGGAGAGCATTTTTCCTGCCCGTTGCCACCGATCCTCTGTTGACATTCCTTAATGCGGTCGGTGTGCTCTTTGTCCTTGGCCATCGCTGGCTTTTGGCCAGGGAGAGGTGACACTATAATGTACAGGGATTCTGCCTGCTTGTGGTGTTTCATCAACTCTCAGCATTTTGGTGAGAAAGAATAATTAACCTTTGTCTCTTTTGCTGGTTGAAGACCTTCTGAGTAGCAAGGTAAGGCTGCCAGCTAAAAATGAGGGGCATCTCAAGACCCTGAGGATATTTTAACGAGTGTGTCATGTAGTTAGGGGCTCATTGGAGGAGAGGCTGAGGGAACTGGGCATGGTTAGTTTGGAGGAGGCTGAGAAGAGACCATCTTGCCCTCTACAACTCCCTGACAGGAGGGTGATGGCCTCTTCTCCCAAGGGAATCATGACCAGGGGAAATGGTTTGAAGTTGTTTAGATTGGATCTTAGGAAGAATGACTTTATGGAGAGGGTGGTCAGGCACTGGAACAGCCTGCCCAGGGAGGTGGTGGAGCCACCATCCCCGGAGGTATCTAAGGAACATGTAGATGTGGCACTTGAGGGCCAAAATTGTAGGGAGTGGGTTGTGGTTTTGTGTCTGGTTGGACTTGGTGATCTCAGAGGTCACTTCCAACTATTAACAATTCTGTGATTCATTTAAGTAAAGTGGATTTCTTCAGTGGGGCATGTTTTCTGTACTATGATGGCAGCGGTTGCGAAACGCTGCCCATATTAAGTGGCGTTTAAACACCATTCACTTGAGTTGCTGGATAATTCAGAGACTGTCTACTTGCATTCCTTTAAGGGAAGAAAGGTGTTTTGAATTATAGGGACCTCTCCTGACTCAAGAGAGCAGATTGCATTGCATGGAATGGAGACGTGGATTTTGTTTGTGTCCAATAGCTTTTATCTATTTTTATATATATTCTTTTTTTTTTTCCAGAATAAGGAAGTGACGTGCAAAAGAGAGAAGTGTCCGATGCTCTCCAAAGACTGTGCTCTTGTCATTAAGCAGAGAGGAGCTTGCTGTGAACGTTGCAAAGGTGTGGTTCCCTTCCTGTTGTTTGATGCTTTTTCAGATATTATCAGTTCAAATGTACGTTGCCAAGAGACAGGCCAAAGTAGAAACCCGCTCAGCTGGGACCTGGCTGTTACCAGAGGCTTGAAAATGGCAATAACAAGAAGAAAATCTGTTTACAAAGCTGGTGGAGATGCCTAAATTCACATGTTTGCCCTGCTCTCGCACAATGCCAGTCCTTTAGAAGTGTGTCTTTACTGTGCTTCATTGCTGTGCTGTCAGTCTTTTGAGAGAGATCTGCTCTGACTTTATCAGAAATATTTCAGGTCAAAATCCATTTGCTAGTAGTCACCGGTCAATAGGCATTCCTTAAATTTTTTGTTGAACAGAATAGGAATAATGCTTCTGAGTAATGATCCAGGACGATTTTTATTTCTTCCCATACGAGAAACCAAACCAACGAAATTCTATTCATTTTACTAAGTATTTCCTGATTAAAGTAATAATATTGTGGACATTTTTATTAAAACCAGAACGGCCAACAATATGAAGGTTGAACATTTATTTATCAACCAACATTGTATCTTCTAAGCTCTGTAGAATGACAGAGGTATCAACTATAAAAAATTAATGAAAGAATTGTACAAGCATGCCTGGTACCTAACTACCATGAAAAACGTGCAAGTAGATGAAGTAGGAAGAAAAGTAGTCTAATTTTATATCTATGCAGTAAGTAATATGCTCTAAACCACTAATTTTGCTGAGGGACTGAAAATCAATGAGGTGGAGAATGTCAGATTCAGGCAGCTTTACTTTTCTTTATTTTTTTTTCTCTCTGTTTTAATTCCCCAGCGGTAATAGAGTGGCTTTGGGAGGGAGACAGGGCAGGATAAATTGTTGGGAAATGCAAGCGTTTATTGCTTTCCCAGAGGAAATACAAATACAGGAAAACAGATTAGACTGAAATTCAGACGGAAGAGCTGTATGATGGATATTTGTTTTTCCTGGACGGTTGCAGAAGAGTGTTAGCTGCTGGGCTCACGGTTTGCTTCTGTGTTGCAACCTTGGAATAGATTTGGCAAGCCCCAAATTGAGGATTTGTCTAGAAGTCTGACACTCAAAAGCAAAGAAAATTGACTTGGGGCGGGGGGGAGAAATTAAGCCATTACTGAAAGAGTAAGCATTTGTAGTCACAAGTTTTGCATAAATTAAATAAATGTAATTTATTCCTGTTACCAAATGGTGTTTAGTTACAGCTTTATAGCGCAAGATTCCTAAACATTAGCTTGCTTGGGCTGCTGACCTAGTCTCCATTTTGATAAGGGAATGCAGTGCTGGTCAATCACATGAAAATTTTACCCATGTATATATATGCATTTTGTAATCTACATTAATGAATATTAATGTTTCAAACTTGACAATACAGGTATTAGTGTGTACAGGCTGTTACCATTAGATGTATGGGCTATTACCATTAGATGGAATTTTAATTCAGTCTCCTCGTAAGATGCTCTGTTTATCCTGAATTGGGGTGAGTTCCCGTGGAACATTCTGAATAAGCTTGAACCTGGCATCTGCCGATAGGTATGCTTCACATCCCTAACATGAAAAATTAACAGAAACAATTCAAAAATAGAATTAGGAAGCACCTGGATAATTGCAACATAAAGGAGAAAAGTTATATCTTATAAAAATGCTAGTCATTTGAATTTATCTTAAGAATATGGACAGAGAGGTCCAATTGATGTTGTCTTCCTGAATTTCTAATAGGCATCTGATGAGATCCCTCATAAAAAACTACTAAAGAAACTATGGGGTTTGTAGAGAAACTCCTCTCATCGATGAATAACTGACACGTGGTGGCCATGAATGGTTATTTTTAAGAACGGAAAAAATGTTACTTGCAAGCGATGTTCTCAAAAACGACCTAGGAAAGGGACACAAAGTTTGCTGCCAATAACCTGACCTCTCTCCAGGAGGTGGGCTGCCTACAAGGGGTTGCAGAAGGTTCTTGGGACAGAGAAAAAGGGATGACAAAATGGTAAAGGAAGCTAATGTGGCTGAGAATAAATGGGTGCATGCAGGGCAGAACAGCTTTGACTGTACAAATGGGCTCTGAGTTGGCAAGAACTTATTGACAACTCTTGCTCAGGACAGTTGCTCAAGGACACTTGTGTAGCAGGATGAGGTCAACCCTCAGTAGCTCTCCAAAGGGAAAAATGAATTTTGGGTTCATGTAAGATGGCAGTTTTTACATGCTTAAGATGCAAGAACTGCTTTAAATTTCAGATTTGTTTGGCGTTTTGGTTTGGTTTTTTTAAACCTTTTGTGGGCTTAATTTTCAAAGTAAACCTGAAGTTTCTGAGTAAGTTTTTCTGCTGTTTCTGAAAGGTAAAGCTAAATACGCACCTGTATAACTACTGCAGTCCAGACACCAGCTTGTCCAGGTGCCACAGGAAGAGGATGATGGAGTCCTTTCAACCCCCAGGGGAGCTCTTTCATAGAATGGCCAGGCTGGAAGAAACCTCTAGGGTCATCTAATCCCACCTCCCAACAGTCAGCAGGGACACCCCTGACTAGACCAGGTTGCCCAGGGCCTCCTCGAGCCTCCCTTTGAATATCTCCAGGGAAGGGGCCTCCACCACCTCCCTGGGCAATCTGTTCCAGTGCTCCACCACCCTCAGAGTACAAAACCAATTCCTAATATCCAATCTTAATCTGTTTTTCTTCAGTTTAAACCCATTGCCCCTCATCCTGTCACTGCAGGCCTTTGGAAACAGATCTTCTCCAGCCTTCCTGTAGCCCCCTTCAGGTACTGGGAGGCTGCTCTTAGGTCNCCCAGGTGCAGAACTCTGCCCTTGCTCTTGTTGAACGTCATCAGGTTCACCTGGGCCCACCTCTCCAGCCAGTTCATGTCCCTCTGGATGACCTCTATTGCTGCACTGAATGCTGCTAAACCTCTTGCTCCATTCTGTGCAAAACCCCAGATGAGGGTCCAGGGTGGAGTGTTTGGGGAATCACGGGTGCAAACACTAGCCTGACTGTGTAACACCACTTCAGCTGTCCCAATTTGGTGTCACAGCAGCTCGTCCAGCACAGAGCTCAGCTGCAGCCAGGGCTTGTTCTCAATTACTATTTTGTCAAGCTGCCAGAGTGTCCATAGGGAACACAAGCAGGAAAAGGGAAACAGGGAATATTTTAAAATTTTTTTTCTTTTTTTTTTTTAGTTTTTCTGGTTGCATTTCATCTCAACTCCAACAAAATATTATGAAGAAAAGAGATCAGAACCTGGTGGCTTTATTTATTTATTTATTTGCTCTTGGATTCCTTCCTGAAGCCTAGAAAAGCTGAATCAGGCCTTATAGGCTCGTGCCAGCTCCCTTTGATAGCTTTCATGCCTTCTGAAGGAAGGAAGGAAGGAATGAGTGCACGGCTGCTGTCATTTGAGTAGAGCGTCAGGGGGAATAGCATCAAGACTAAAGGATATATTTCAAGAATTTGCTTGTGCAGGAAGGAAAACACCAGGCATCGGTGACATTTAATTTTATTTTATTATGCGGAGTGCATGAGGGCTCGGTATGTAGGCCCAGTATCTCAGATAGCAAAGAAGTAGGGTGAAAAAAAGTAATACTATCTGCCTGCAAAGGCTGAACTCTTGTGTTTAGAGCTTTTGAGTTGCAGGTAGAGAATTTTTCCTGCAAATGGTTGTGTGCTGAGCATCTCTACCTTGCTTCTGTTTGAGTATCTGTATGCCACTTAGATAATTTCTAGTGCTTTCTTACTTTTCTTTTTTTTTTTTTTTTTTTGACTAAACAAAGCAGTAAGAGACAGCAGTAATACAGCTTTTGCAATCAGAAAATTCATTGTGGTGGAACTAGCACGTTATCCCTAACATATTAAGATATTTAGCTTTGCTTAAGATTTGAATCATAGAATCATTCAGGTTGGAAGAGACCCTCGGGATCATTGAGTCCAACCATCAGCCCCACTCTACTAAGTTCTCCCCTACACCAGATCCCCCAACACCACATCTCAACCACTCTGAAACACACTCAGGGATGGGGACTCAACACCCTCCCTGGGCAGCCCATTCCAGGGTCTGACCACTCTTTCTGGGAAAAATTCTTTCCTGATGTTCAGCCTGTTGCAGGTTGAAGCCATTCCCTCTCCTTCTATCGCTAATTCCCTGTGAGTAGAGACCAGCACCAACCTCTCTCCCATGTCCTTTCAAGTAGTTGCAGAGAGGGATGAGGTCTCCCCTCAGCATCCTCTTCCTCCAACTAAACACTCCCAGCTCCTTCTATCACTCATTGTAAGAATGGAGTAGCAGTGTGTTTTAACACCATTCTTGACTTTAGGCTCACAAGACCTTGGATAGTAAAGTTGGTGAAGCAAGGGACCTCTTTTGCTGTGTGTCTGTGCAAAGCCTGAAGCACAGAAATGCAGGCTCCCTAAGTATAGCAGTGAGAACTTTCAGTGAGGTACTTATTGTGGTGTGTAAGAAATACCATTCATTTTGAAAATATTAAAAAATTAAGCTCTCTTATTACTTTAGCATGGGATAAATGAGGCGCTTTTCATCTCTCGTTTTCTTTAATATATTTAATGAAAACATATGAGATCCTTGAGATGACAGAAATAGATTTGGCAGCATTTTCTTATTTAGTTGGATGAAGACCTGTCGCTTGGATTTAGAGCTCTCTACACCTTTAATAATAAGTTATTTGCTCTCTGAATCAGTGGTATTACCGGCTCAGGGCTGCATAAAATTTGCATTTCTAAAATTGTGTACCATATTCTACTCTTTTATCCTAAGAAATTGAATCATTCATGGATATGCAAAGACAAAAATTAGTGGGTAGTTATTACAGCTGATAGGATTTGTTGTTCTGAAGGTTCATTTGCTTCCTATGTGCAATTTTGCTTTTTCTGCCCTTGCAAACTTTTGAGAGTTACTGTGGGGAGGTTTTTTTGTGGGTCTGGCAGATTTTTTTGGTGGTGGGTTTTTTTTGGGTTTTTTGTTTGTTTGTTTTGGGGGTTTTATATATATATATATAAAATAATTAATGATCTTAGAGTTTCACATGCTGTGCTCCATTGATCTGGAGTCTACCAGAGATTGGAATCACAGCCCCGGCAACAGCAGCACTATTTCCCCTGAACACTGAATATCCAAAGCTATCATAGTTAATTGTGCATTTCTTGGAAAAGATATCAAATATTATGGTTGAGGATTGCAGCCAATTTCAGCTTTTGGAGCTGGCTTGTGAAGGAAGTTAGAGGGAGGTTATGAGTTTATCAGTGTTCTGGCTACTCTGCTAATGCCCTGCGGGAGCCATACATACATTTGGCACTTTGTTCGCCTGTGGACACCCCTGGTATGAGATACCTGATACTAGTTTGGTGCCCTGCTGTCACTTGGGGGGCGGGGAGGGGATGTGTGTGGGGCCCTGATGGGGCATTATAACTTGAAGCCCATCCTCACATGTCTTAAGGCAAGCTTTCAGCAGCAAGGTTGCAATCTAATCCATGGACAGAGGGATAATAGGCTGGGAAGACAATAATATATTTTTTTACTAAAGTCTCTTTCACTCTCATCTGAATAATCTAGTCCTGGTATCTGAGAGGGACTGGTTATGGAAAGTGATGGTTTGGGGACATCATCAAGTCTGATTTTTCTCTCAGCCTTTATTTCACCACCTCTCAGTCTCTTGGTCTTGTGCTCCAGCTCTGTTTCTTGAGGCTGGCGGTACGGGTTCATCTCAATGTTCACTCATTTCTACCTTTGTATTTCAAGTAAAGGACGGGACTTTGAAGCAGTAACGTACAGCTGCTAAGGACAGTATCAGCCAGTGTCATCATGTTGCGGCTTGGGTTACTTCTGGTCTTCATCTCTCCAGCAAGTCTTTTGAGTTAACTCTTTTTACAAAGGCCTTAGCACGTACGTTTCGTATGCCTTGGATATCTGGGGTATGTTAGAGCATTCAGTAGTGCTTCAAATTTCAGGTTTTCTTGATACCATGATTAGCATAATTCTTCGTTTACCTGACAAACTCTTATGAACTGTTTTGTCATAAATACTTTTGCAGTCAAACATCAATTACTGAGACTTTTGCAGTCAGAGAGAAGTTGTACAGGACTCTTGTATCAGAACGAGAGTTCTGGGGCGATATGTGGATGCTCTTGCACCTTATTGTGTGTGGACACTGTGTCCAGTGCAGCAAAGTAAAAGGAAATGGAAGGTCAGGATGGAGGCTTTATGCAACATTCACCTGTAATATTTGTCTGGAACAACACAGTAAACATTTTAGTACACTTAAGACTGGAGTAAGAATTGCTTACACTGTTTGAAGGGCTAGGTTGTACTTATTTCACTGGTGCAAGGAAATTAGGTATAAATAGCAAATATTTGTATTGCCAAGCAAAAGCATCCATGATACCCATCAAAGCCATGAGAGGTCACAGCTCTCCAGTTGCCGTCTTGGCAAGCACAAGGGATAAACACAATTGTCAATGGCAAGAGAAAAGCAGGAGGGTCAGGGTTCAATACATGGTACAGTGTCTACGTTATTTGTATTATCAGTGGCAGCTCTAACTACGTGGCATTTTGGATCCTGAGGTTCTTATGGACCTCGCAGAGTGACTTCTCCCCCCACATATATTGTGGAAACACAAGGCAAGGTGAAATTCAGTTCCAGTGGGGTGCAGGGGCAAAACCAAAGTGCCAGGAGGAGTTGGTGTCCTTGTTCCTGCTGCTGATGCTCACCGAACATGAGCTACTTTGCATCTCGTGGCCATGAACTGTTCAGTCCCACCACAGCTCACCTCATGGCCCTCTGGTGCTCTACTGTATCATAGAATAGAATCATAGAATCATTCAGGTTGGAAGAGACCCTCGGGATCATTGAGTCCAACCATCAGCCCCACTCTACAAGGTTCTGCCCTACACCAGAGCCCCCAACACCACATCTCAACCACTCTGAAACACACTCAGGGATGGGGACTCAACCCCCTCCCTGGGCAGCCCATTCCAGGGTCTGACCACTCTTTCTGGGAAAAATTCTTTCCTGATGTTCAGCCTGTTGCAGGTTGAAGCCATTCCCTCTCCTTCTATCGCTAATTCCCTGTGAGTAGAGACCAGCACCAACCTCTCTCCAATGTCCTTTCAAGTATTTGCAGAGAGGGATGAGGTCTCCCCTCGGCCTCTTCTTCCTCCAACTAAACAGTCCCAGCTCCTTCATCATATGCACTTTGTATGGCTGCCGCAGCTCACAGCCCTTGGGAATTGTAATTGTGATGGCTCAGCTGCAAATAGGTTTGATGGTACTCAGTTACAGAGGAAAGAGTTGGATTTAATAAGCAGTTAGATTTAATAAGCAGGGGAGGCTCTGTCTATATTTTCTTTTCCATGTTGACAAATGAAGACCAGGGTTACCCAATAGGATGTTTAATTTTCTCGTAGCTGTCAATGGCTTTACTGTCATTAAACCACGTGAAAATCTAGTTTATAATAGGTGTGTGTGTGTGATTCACGGTTCTCTGATTTTAGCCAACAGATTTCATGCCATGGAAATAGTGCTGAATGTGCAAGTTATTGGTTGTGGGGGGTTTTTTTGTTGTTGTTTCTTTGGGTTTTTTCTTTTGGCTAAAACTGTTGTTTAGTGTTAGCATGCCTGAATACTTCCCTGAGGATTAATTTATCAGGGACTAAATAAAACATGTCTTCTGACTGCTTTCATTTTCCTAATGTTTATTTTCCAGGCAATAGAGAGGTTACTTTTTTAAATAGCAAGTGGAGGGAAAGCAAGAAAAACACTTAATAGGAGAAGAAAGATGCTGAAAAATGAGGGATGGGCAGTTAGTCTATTGTGTGCCAATCCATCACTTTCTCCTGAGAGAATAAGGAAGTGACTTGTCTATAAAATTCTCTTTAGCCTAAAATAAGCAAAAGTCACTTCTGGAATCTTTTGAGGCAATGTCAAATTGAGTAATAAAGGCTTGCTTTTAATGAACTCCTGAAGACACTCAGTGAGCTTTAGCACTACTGAAGTGTCTCTTGCACTCAATTTCTCTCTTTTATGATGCTGCTTTGTGCTGGGGTGTCTGGGGAAGCAAAAAAAGAAAAAAAAAAAGGCCAATTTAACAAGGTTACTGGATTTGGAAGGACATTGGAAGGACAGATAGCTTTCTGATTGTCAACTTGTCCACATGCCAATAACAAAATCTGCTATAATTTTCCCCTTTTGTTATTCCGGTTCAATTCTGTACGAGGATGCTTGTCTTGGAATTAAATTGCCCTCCTGCAAATCAAGTCAGCCAAAGGTTAGTTTATTATGTTTGAGATTAAGGTGCTCAAGTTGTGCCTTGTGTGAGGCACACACAAGATTGAAACAGAGTAGCTAAATTAGCAGAGATTTAAGGATTTTTATAATCATTTTCAGTGCAGGAAGGATTTAAGTCTAGAGGACCATTTTGCCTTTATGAGGTGACTAGAAGGTAATTAGCAGCTTCCACTGCATATGTAACAATTGACCAAAGTATTCCTTGGTTTGGTTTGATTCAGATAAGCAACTTTCAGCTTGCATGTTTATCTAGGACTTATCTGAACTATCTGGGTTGAGGTAGGTAATAGGAACAAAACCAAACTGAAAGTTAATATTTTACATTAATAAAACATCGGTTGTTCTTAAAGAAAGAAGCAGGAAAGTCTAAAGCCTTAACTGATACGAATCACCTTAGCTCCATTAAAATTTATACAGGCCATTCACATTTAACTTCCTTCCACACGCGGAATCCTAAAAGTTTTCCTTACAGGGTCAATGTCACAGGATCAAATTTACCTGTTAATGTAGAACCTCTTACTTTTCATGTACTTAAAACATTCTCAGGCTTTTCAGGTTCCCCTCTTGAAGAAACTCCCCTGTAGCCCTTTCTTTTAAAGTTGTGTTTTAAGCATGCATTCAGGTGGAAGTAAGTGAATGGTATTTAAGTGATTGTGCTAAGCTCTGGTCTTTCTCAATTTGAGAAAGGTCTCTCTTTTCTCCTGCTCTCCCTTTCCAATGGCAGATGGAGACATTAAGTAGATGTAGCATTTGCAAAGGGAATTAAAATGTCCTTTAGGAACTTGAAGTATGTTCTGCCATACTTGGTTGTACAGATTGTCATCAGGGACTTTGCTGATGCCCTTGGACATGAGATATTCAGTACCTGCTACTTTCCAAGCCAACTATGATGGACCTTTAACCATGGATGAACTAGAATGGCTCAACTGAGTTGGTGCGTGAAGGCAGGTGGGTTTCAACTTAGCTGAATTTAGGTGAGACACAGAAACTTCCACGCTATGAATAGGTCTGGGCGAGTGAAGTCTGGGCATATGTTTGTGAGTGTCAGCTGAGAGACTTGTACATTGAAAGGCAGGTATGTGGGCTTTGTTTCTTTTTCCCTTTTGAAGGGTGAGTGGTGGGTGTAGCTCTGGCGCATACATAGGGCAGAGTGTCAGGGCACACTTCTAGTTAGAGACAGGTTAAAATCTCACCTGGAGGTTGCAAAACACTTCCTTTCTTTCCCTGTCTTCAGTTTGCCAGACCTTCAGCCTTCCTCTAGCTCTCACCAAGCCTGCCTGTGTTACTGGCCAACTGTCCCCTTGCTTCATTCCATTTTCTTCAACTGACCATTTGATGAAATTCAGCTCCCACCGTGCCTCAATACTGGTACCTGCACGGTGCTGCTCAGGCTCCCATATTCAACCTTCTGGCCTTGCCAAAGCTGGGGAATGGTCTTAGTATCTCCAATGCTTCTGCAGACTTTTCCATCCTGGTCTCCATTTCTGAATATCCCTTTTCATAGAATGGTTTGGGTTGGAAGGGACCTTCAAGATCATCCAGTTCCGACCTCCCTGCCCTGGGCAGGGACACCTCCCACCAGACCATGTTGCTCCAAGCCCCATCCAGCCTGGCCTTGAACCCTTCCAGGGATGGGGCAGCCACAGCTTCTCTGAGGAACCTATTCCAGTGTCTCACCACCCTCAGTCAAGGATATCTCATCTAAATCTCCCCTCTTTCAATTTAAAACCATTACCACATCAGGCTGGATGTTGAAAATTTCTAGCTCTTCTCTTACCCTCTCACCTCTCTCTCCAGTGCATGGGTGGCTGAGCACCTCCTGAATGATGAGCAGCAGAATAGCCACCAACATCCATTTGTGGGTAAATTGTCACTGATTTCGGTTGGTTGTCAATGGTCATAGGTTAAAAGGAATTTGGGCAGTCACGCACCATAAGCAGACATCTGGGGGTGTTACTGTCTGCTCTCCCAGGGCATGGTCCCTCTCGGCAGTCCCAACTCTCTGCTCTACCTCTTCTGTCAACCCAGGGGACAAGGAAGGATGGAATGCATTCAGGATGCTGCTCTGTGATGTTTAGCAGCAGCCTACCACGGGGTCATTATGTTCAGCCAGACTGATGTGCTCCTGTTTCTTCTAGATTGCAGTTTTGGAGGAAATACGTACAACAGCTCTATGAAGTGGCACCTCCCTAGCAATCCCTGCGTTACATACCAGTGCCAGGTAAGGACGCCATCCGCATCGTGTTAATTGAGTTGCAAGCTTTTCCCATCAAATCCGGAGCCTTTTTTTATCCAATCCAAACAGGGCTGAAGTATTTTATACCCAAAGCACAATGTGGGCTCTGCACTTAAAGTCATTTAAATCCACTCGAATGTGGACAGCTGTAACCAAGCAGTCAGAAGGGTAGGTTTTATTTGATTACTGTGATACCCAAATGTTGCCAGAGGAGAGGTTGCAGCCGTGCCATTTCCTGCTGCCTTGACCTTGAAATAAGTCCTCTTTTTTTTTTTTAATTTTTATTTTTTTCCCAGCATTCTGAGCCTTTGGGGAGATACAAATTATTATTGCAGTAATGGGATGCTTTTGTATGTATGTGTCCGTGGGTTTTACCCAGGACGTTCCTTAAGAGAAACCCACAACCAATTCTTCTTTTCCTGGGCTCCTGCATTGTTAAGACGGTATTTTTTGGTAACTTGCCTAATAGTAAGGTTGTCCGTTTTCTGGTACAAAGCAAATAATTATGGAGCTCAATAGCTCTGCAGTTTTTGCTGATAAATTGATCTAGTTTGGATAGTAACACTCCGGCAGCTACTAAGAATAGCAGCTGGTGGAAAGAGGGGAGATGAATGAGGATGAGGGACTTCTACAAATGGGAAAAAAGGGTTTCAAGTTTTTTTTCTTTTTCTGTGATACTTCTGCTCTACAAAACTCACCCGTGTTTCCAAAGACAAGCGTGGTGAGATGAATGGAGTTGGAGCAGCAGTATTCTGTATCCTTGGGCTTAATGAAAAAATATAGCTTGAATTTAGATACTCTGATTACTAGTAGCAAACTGAAATGAGCAATTTTTTAGTGCCTGTTTCAGCGTCTAAATACAAAAGTGAGTGATCCTGTTGACCCTAGACCTGCACATTTAAAAAAGAGTTTTCCCTTTCCTCCAAATGCAAAGCTGCTAGTGGCAAAAAAAAACCCCCAAACCCAAAAGTAGCAGCCTTTCGTGCACAGATCCTGACACCCGGATTTGTTCAGGAGGACTCCTGTCTTCTCCAGCAAGTACAGGAAATGTTAATTTACTAATACTTATTAGGCAAAGCATCAAAGATAAGCGTCTCTCCTTTACAGAAGAAGATGCTTTTATCTGCTTTTTAAGTTGTTGTTTTGTTTTGTTTTGTTTTGTTTTCCTTCAAGGGAAGTTCTGTAAACACAGAGCTGCTTTCATTAGTATTCTCTAGCTAAATGATTGCTGCTGCTCCTGCCTCAGCAACAGCTGAAAAAGATTAATACTTCAGAAAAAGTATTTTCTTTCAGAAAAAGATTAATTCTTCTTTGAAAAAGATTAACACTTCAGAATTTATAAGTTCCCCTCACTAGCTCTAATGACAGGAATACAAAATCCTCCCCTGCTTTTGGCCCCAAACTGCTGTGTGATACATTTCACGAGCATCACTACCTTCGCCAGGACAGGGATACGATTCTTTTGATGCCCCGTGTAACACAGCTCCGAAGTGTAGTGAACGAATAGTTGTTACGCGTTTAGAGGGTTGTGTGTGAAAACTGCTAGAGGTGTAGTTTATGAAAGAAGCTCATAAAACAGGTGCGAAAATTACTTCGGTTTGTTCTTGAACACCCTGGGGGCTTCCCCTCCCTCCCTCCTCCATGTGTGGGAACTATGACCCCTTTTTTTTAACATCCAAAGAAGACAAAGAGTGGCAAGTGAACCAATTCCCTCTCACCCTCCATTTATTGTCTTGACATTGATGCCGGCGTTGGTTCTGCGGCGAAGGGCTGGCTTTTGTTTAAATACAGACTGGGCTGAGCAAACAGGTTGAAAACTCCCTTGGACTTTCTCACTTCCAGCCTGCCATCAGCCTGGCTTACCCGACCAGCTAGCAGGCTTTAGGAGAGGGAAGAGAATGCCTCGTGTCTGGCTTGTTTTCACCAGCTTTGCATGGCAGACTACTGAGGCTCAGTAGCAGGATTCCTTTTCCCAAGAAGGTGTTTGATTTCTTACCCGATGCATTTTATGGCAAATATTGTGCCTGGAGTCAGGGAGACTTAAGTGGATTTTTTTGCCTGTGAATTAACCTGAATACTGATACCAGGCAGCAGGTAGAGAAAGAAAAGAGGTTGTGAAATCCGGTGCTCCACAGTGTATGTCGTGCTTTAAATGTATCGCAAGTAATTGTTGATTTTTTGGTTTTTTTGCTTGTTAAAGCAACCACAATGCTAACAACGACCCTACGTCATCTGCTTCTTTTTCAGGAAGGAGTGATAGTAGAGTCAGAGGTGCAGTGCGTTGTTCATTGCAAAAACCCTACCAAGCTCGTGGGAACATGTTGTCCTGTGTGCCCAGGTGAGATTTCATGGGAAGATGCTGCTCCACACGTGCAACTGGTTTTCTAATGATGACCATCATTACCTGGGAGGTTGCCTCTAACTTCTCCATTTCACTTGAGAAACTTACTGAGATGTGGGCAGCAGCTCGTGATGCACTTAGTGATGCAAGAAGAGCATGCTTCATATTTTTAAGTAGAGGATGTGTAGACCAGGGAATGCACAGGCAGTTGCATACTCACATTCGAATTTACATAGTTTTTCAGAGGGTCTGTCCACTGAGTTTGCCTGGTGTTTTTGTAGGAGGGGAAGTGTAAGAGTAATCCTGAAAAAGGAGACTCACTTTTTGAAGGGGAGTGGGAATGGGTTGCCTTTGTGAAGCAGGGTGGCAAATTAATGTGGTTTTATAGGCTAATCTCATTTTAACAGAGGTTTTATAGGTAAGCACTGCTCCAGTAGTGATCTAATGGGTTGATGAAATTCTAATTAGTTATAATTTCTGCTAACATTTAATGTAAACTTAGGGAGTAAGAATGAGTAGTAAAAAGCAAATGGCTTAGAAGAATGCTTCAAAGCCACTTTTAATGGAAGACCTTATTAGCCTCATCAGTGCAAATTCATCTGCTGTAGAAGGATGCTTTCTTTCCCCCAAAAGATATTTGGGGGGGGTGGGTCCAATTTGGACAGGCATTGGAAGTGATTTGTATCAGAGAGGATCGTATAATGTACTTTTCATATTCTTCTGTGGTGCAGGGTGTCGCAGAGAAAAGGCAGCATGCTATCCTGAGCTAAACTTACTCATGTGCTGTTTTCCAGGTTGTATATTTGAAGGGAGACATTACAATGAAGGAGAAGAATTTTGGCCTGAAGGAAATAAATGTACCAAGTGCTCTTGCATTGTAAGTATTTGCCTTTTGGCATTGTATCTCCCTGTATGAACTTCAAAAGGCACGTTATTATTGCCATAACAAAGCAAAAAAACAAATATAAGGAATTCAACACTATTATGCATTCTTCTCTTGTAGTTCAAGTTCCTATTGAAGATTTTACTGCACTAATACATTGTATCACTCATATTCTCTGTTCATGATCTTTTTTTTTGTGACCTCACACTGTGTGCAGATAGAGCAGGATATTTGGGAGAGGTTTGATATGTTAAATTAGTGATGCTTTGTTGGGTTATTTTGTGATGGGATCATGCAGGAGGAGACAGAAAGCTTTTGGGGTTCCATCTATTGATCAATATTTATTAGATATTTCCTTAAACTCATCTTTTGCAAGGAATCCTCTCACCTGTACGTGGCAAGGACCTTTGTTCTTAAATGCTGAGTGAAAGGATGAGGGTAGCTTCCGCAGGCTGTCCCAGGTGGATTTTGGCTTGATGCTTCATGAAAAGGCCCTATCCTGGATTTTATGCTTCCCTAGTAATAATATAGAGAGGTAATGATAATTGCATCCTTTGGGTAATGAGCACAGGCCTCTCGTTCACTTCCAATAAGTTAGAAGATAATGCTGTATGGCAGATAACTTTGACTTCATTGATGTGATCTGAGAGACGAGTAAGAACGCAATGTTCAAATCACTGCTTTTGTTGCAATCTGTGTACTTCTTGTCAGTACCAGGCACAGCTTTCCTGCATCAAGAAAATAAAATGAAATAGGGAGGAGAAAGGGATATGATTAAAAAAATAATATGTATTTATATGTAGACACACACACATTTAATGAAGCTGCTGCAGAGAACTTAAACTGTTTCGCAGGAAAAAATCCTAATGATCTGCAAAATTAATTTACACTAAATAATCACTCCTACTGTGGAGAATTAGGCTGCTCGGGTGGGTGTTGGTTGGTTTGTGGGTTTTTTTGAAGTTTTAATCCTGTAATAATGAAAATACCCTGTCACACGTGTCACGGTGATATACGCCCTGGGCTCCTCCTTTGCTGAATGCCTCCTGTCCCAGGCTGAGGAACATCACTCCCTGTGTACCCTGTATACTCCCTCTCTCTTCGG
Organism: Nycticryphes semicollaris; assembly: GCA_013400055.1. Taxonomy (NCBI): domain Eukaryota; kingdom Metazoa; phylum Chordata; class Aves; order Charadriiformes; family Rostratulidae; genus Nycticryphes; species Nycticryphes semicollaris. Next base: position 35,740 of record VXBJ01005420.1, on the reverse strand, counting down.
CTCCAGCTGTAAAGCAGTAGTTTTACACTCTGCTTTTCCTTAGTCATATTCCTCAGGGGAAGGCAGGTCTGGATGGTTGAGAAGGCTGTGGAGACATGCTTGAGCCTTTACAGGCTGTGCTTTGCTCATTCCTAAGTATTTGCAGATATTGCCTATTGCCTAGTTGTTGGCGTGCCAATATCTCCTTGATCAACTTTCCTTTATTCCCAAAATAGCAAAAGCAACTGTGCTGAGAAGAACATGTGTGTGTGTGTGTGCATCTAAGGGAGAAAATATAAAGAAATACAGCGTGTATTGAATCATACCTGAGGGTCTTTCCTTGACAGTTACCAGGTATGTTAGGGAAGGAAATGCGTCAGCTTACTGATAGTAGGAGACTTGAAGCCTCAAGCAAGAGGCTTAAAATCCTTTCAGAGAAAGGCTGTCTGATGGTTTTGGGTGTTAATGACATCTGTATAAAATGTCTGGCTCTAATTCTGAATCTTATTGATGGCAAAGGAGACCCGATCCTCCGCGTGCAGGCTGCACCTGACCTCCTTCCCTCTCTATGGAATGCTTTTTGGTTTTTTTTTTTTTTTTGTTGTTTTTTTTTGGGTTTTTTTTTTTTTTTTTTTTTTTTTTTTTTTGTTTTGTTTTTTTTTTTTTTTTTTTACTGCCTCTTGCCAAAATCCTTCAGCATTTGGGCCTGTGTTAATTTCCATGTAATTTAAATTAGAAGCAAATAGCAGGGGAACCCTCAGGGTTGCGACAGCAGTTTGCCTCCTGCTTTACATCCTTTCGGGAATTTGGTCCCTGGTAAATCTCTTATCTAAGCAGTTGGTGGTTGTCTTATTTAAAGATACCTATCTAGTCAACGCGATGTGATGGGACCGAGCTTGTGTGTGATGTGCTGTAACTTGTGTAGGCTTTAAAGAGATGAAAGGTAGCTCTTCACCCCAAATTAGATTTCTTCTGGGATTTGAGATTATAGCCTTTTAGTGGGTCTCTTGTGGAAATGCCACAGGGGAAGCAGGACGAATTATTGCCAAGGTATTTTGGTGATGTGCAGATTCAAGGCAGTTGCTTCAGGGTAAATCTGCATTTGACTCAGGAGCAAATTTTTCTAACAGCATTATTATTCTGTAGAGTCTCACTGTCCCGGCTCAGGTTGGGACTGCAGACAGCACTGAATGGGACAAAAGGAAAGAGGGATGGCTGGGATTTGTTTTCCTGGAGAGATGTAGGGTCATACCACACTCACTAAATGTATTAAAATGAGGAATTACTTAAAAAAAAAAGGAATTTTACAGTTGCAGAATGATGCAATCACAACTCAGCAGGCCTGGGATGTGGGACTAAGCCTTCAGCAAGGTCTTTGGTAGTCCAAGTTTGTGGTATTTTCAGCTCAGAGTGGTGCCTACTAGAGTTCCTAAGGAATGTGAAACGGTCATTAAGATTGGGGAGGGGGGGGTGTGTGTTTTTTTTTCTCACACACATTGCTTGTGCAAATGAGAACAAAGCAGGGATCTTGGGAGATGAGGACCCTTCGGTGGAGGAGATGGGCCAACTGTGGGGCTTCTCTGGTGCTCCTGGGCTCTGGAGGGCAGGGAGAGACATGGCCTGGCTACGGGCGGGAGATTCACTCGGTCCTTACCCGCTGTGCATTCAGCTCATTAATAGGGTTTCTATTTAACACCACTTGTGGTTCTAGTTATTGTCTGCTGGAAACCAGACCAAACCCACCTGAACTCATTTCATGGAGGTCACCAACACAACCCATTAGCTAATAACGTTTTGGGTTGCTACTGAGCCAGGCCACGCTTGCAGTGGCGAGGTGGAGATGAAAGGCCCTGTATTCCATTACCGCTTTCCTCAGCGAGCCGCTCCTTGGGGCGACTAAGATTTCTCACTGAAAATGAAAATGCACCACCTCTCACTCGATGTGTACTGCCCGTCAGGAGTGAGCGAGGCAGCTTTTAATGACTTGGTTTCTCTGGGGAGAGGCATTTGTGGAAGAAAGGTGGATGGGATAATGGGGATCTCCTTGCACTCGGGCTGAAACCCAGCTGTCTTGCAATAATTCATCTGTGTGGCCCATTCCTGCTTTTCATGATAGGCCAGCAGCCTCTCCTAGAGAAGCCTTGGATATTTTCCTACCATAAGCACCTACTTAAATGAAGGACTGGCTGCTTTAATCAAGTGTTATTTCTCAGATACTACTTTTATGAGGTTGAGAGTGTGTTTCTGCTTGCACAGTGTGAGAGCACTTGGCTTACACGTTTCCTTTCCTGCAGCCTGCATTAAAATACTCAGACTGTGATTATCTTGAACATTTTCATTTTTCTCTTTTGATGTAGCATGTTTTGGGGGTGGTGGTGGTGTGGTGGAAATAATGGAGGGGGGAAGGAGAGAGAGAGAGAGAGAGAGAGAGAGAGAGACAGGGAAGGAGGAGAAGAGGTTTGGCAAAGTGACCTTGCATGGAAGCAGTAACCATGGAGAAGCTTATCTTTAACTGGTAGTATCCAAACTCATAATCAGCCCCTTTTGACTCACGGCACTGTTACCCGGACCGTGGGCACGGCGCCTTTTGGCATGCAAGGCATGCGTCAGCATGAGGTACCGCCACGCTAAGGGCGCAGCACGATGGAGACACCGCAGCCCAGGACCCGTCTTCCTCTGTGCCCTCATGGGGAGAAGGGGAGTGGACCTGTGTGGGAATCGGTAGGAGGCTGGATGATGGCAGTGCTGGGATAGCCAAGGGCCGGGAGCAGAAAGGGTCACGCCGTCTGTCTGTCCTGCAGGGAGGCATGTCATGGGGACCACCATTGGCAGGGCAGTCATGCACATTTCATCCCCAGGCAGCACTGTTTTGCTTTTTAGCTGCTCTTGCAAAAGGATTCAAAGCAAGTAAAACCCAAATGGCTGGAAGCAGAGTGCAGGAGTTTGAAACCCTTGGAGAGCTGGCTTTAAAAGTGTCCTCAGCTTGATCTCCTTTGCATCTTCGGGGGCTTTTGCACCGCTGCTCAGGCATGCTCAGAGAGGCTGAAGAGGCACACAGCTCCTGGTCTGCAGGTGTAGGCGTGGGTCTCTGCAGGAAATGTCTTGTCATTTATGTTCGTGAGTGCTAGGGTGCAAAAACTGCATAATGAAAGATTTGCACAAAGGAAAGGAAATCACACCAAGGAAATCTGTTTCTAAATCAATGAGTAACAGGCGTTGCAACTATGATAAGTAATAAGAAACTACATATGTTAGTGTTTTGGGCACAGGGCATGGAATTCATCTTGTCAAGCTCCAGCTATTCATAAGTAATGTGTCTGGTCTGAGCTACTTATCTGGGCTCCTCTTCAGCTAATGGAGAAAGAGAGAGAGGTGTAGGATGGATTACTCTCTGCAGATGCCTATCTTCCTCCACTAACTACAGTGGGAGACTACCTGGCTCCCTGGCCTCTGAGATGGCTGAAGATAGCTGAGATGGATCATGCCCCTGCAGTCAGCTGGGTGATAAAGCACCCTGATACTGCTTTAAACAGGCATTGGGAGCTGCTGAAATGTGTTCCTACCACAACAGACTGCAGGGGAGGTACTCCAGTCTACCGGGAAACTCAGAGGAACGTGCAATTAAGTATATCCTCAGAGAGGAACATGCAATTAAGCGTATCTTCAGTGAAGGCTGGTAGCAGAAAATATATCCAAATTCAAATTTCCATCCTCAATGCAGTGCCAAACACTGATCTTCCCAAATTTCCGTGTACTCCAGCTGCTTTGATTCAGCTCCAAACTCCAGCAGACACTGTCTGCCCCCACTTTGGGGCCTAAGAAAAGTAGACAAAAAGTTGTAGTCAGGAATGGAAAAGCAAAGAGATGGTCTTTTGGTAGAAGTGTTCTCTTACCTGCAGAGCTCACCTAGTCCAAGTGTGTTCGCAGCTCAGGCAGCAGAAACCCTTCATCATACTTTTAATTTTGGTGACAATTGAAGAAGTTTTTCTGTGCAGTGAGAGACTGTGACCAGTTTGGGCACATTTCCAGGGGAGCAGAGGTATTGAGCAGCTTCCTGAAGGTCTAGGTGACTCTTTAAGGATAGTGGGCCCAGAACATGCAACATCTTTCTCATATCCCTTCATTCCCCTGGAGCCCTTCGCTTGCCCTTCCTGCCCTTTGGGATTCAGTTCAAATTTACCTTTCACACTTCAGCGTTGTCCGTGCTCCTCTGGATGTGAGTCAGAGGGTTCCACCTCCAGCTCTTCTTCCTTCTTCTCCACCGTTTCACATAGCAATACCCAGTTACTAGTTGTGCAATGGCATCAATGGCCAGCAGTCAAGCCTGTTGTGCTTTATGTCACAAGGGCATGTATTCCTGGCAACGAGAGAAAAGACTGTGGAAGAAGAAGGATGATAGGGTGATTTGGCAGATTTCTGCAGGAAATTTTTCCTGCTGGAAAAGGAAAGTGGAAACGCTGAGGAACTGGAGAAAAAATTCTGCCTTTATTAAGGCTCTTGTTTAGACAGAGTCTGTCTTTCCAGTTTGATGATCCAGGACAGTATTGCAATTATTAATGAATTAAGCAATACTAGACGACATGAAAGACTTAAAGCTTCCTGGGTACCTGAAGGGCCTAAGTAAATGCTGATTAACATCACCCCCTGACTGTGCATTGCATGAACAACCTCTTGGAGTACAGAGAAAAAGCGTCCAGGACTTCGTATCATTCAAAGGAAGTGAATCCACAGAGAGAGCAGGATTGGTTTTGCATACCTAAAGCGTATAAACTAAAAAATAGTGCAGGTTGACAGCTTTTAAAAGGTGGTAATATAGGCTTATATTTTGAGTGTAAACTGCAGTTGTTCTTGACAGCAAAAGAACAGAGGTTATGCTGTCACATGTTTGTCCTGTGTCTTGTTAACCTTCTCCTAATTAACAGGCTGAGATTGATTGTTCTTACTGACAAAGAAGAATTAAGTACATGGAGCTTTACAATAAAGGAGAGCTGTTAACAGGCAGCCTCTGATGAGGAGACTATTTTTTTATTGGGCTTGCAATGAAGACTGCAAACACCTCTGCTATAACTCACTCCTTGCAAAGGGGAGGAACTATCTCAGAGGGAAAACAAAGCAGTAAGACTGCAGAAAACAAAGAACCTGGTTCAAGTAAGCAAACAAACAAACAACAAAAAGAACCTGGTGGCCAGCAGGGGATGAAAGGGTCGCATGTGGTTTCAGAAGTGCCTGGCAAAGACAAAGGTTTTATGTGAGATGGCTGTAGCACTTCTTGTAAGTGGCTTCAAATGGGAATGCGTGTGGCATCTCGTGGGAACGTTTGTGTGCAGAATTGATTCGGGTCTAAAAGATTCCCACAAGTTGTGGTAGGAAGCAGTAAAAGCAATAGCTTGTCAATTAACAGGGCTTTTGTTTGCCAAACATTTTATGAAGAGTCCAAGACCCCTCTGGCTGGTCTTACAATGAAGGAAAGGCTGAGAAGAGTAGGAGTGCTTGGCTTTCACATTTGTCACCCTTTCAGTTTAAACAAACTTGGATGTCACAGGTTTGGGGGGTTTTACCGAATAATAATGGTTAATGATTTTAAACTTGCACACAGCCCTCTATGTCCTGAGACAAGATGTCTTCGCACAACACTGCTAAACGAATTTACACAAGAGGGCTTAATTAGCTGTATAACACCTACTTGTTTTCCTTTGTCCCGTTTTCCAAAATAAAAATAAGAAAAAATATTAAACATTGGAGGCAATACATTGCTATGTGTGGGGCTTTGGGTTTTAGTTTTTTCCCCCTTCTCTCAAATCAGACCTCTGCATCACTTTGGGTACCATATCTCTTTACTTGATCCTGCTGCAACCTTTAAATTTGTTCGTATTTAATGTCTTATATAGAAGGCGTAAAGCGAATTCGAAAAGGAGTCAACGTATGTGAAAAACATTAATGCCAAGAAGTGTAAGGATTTTGTGCATTTCAGCGCTCAGTCTGTCCTCTGCCCCCTCTCCTAGTTGCAGCGTAACTTCCCTCCTCTTGGGTTCGGCTCAACAGCAATTCTTCCTAGCAATCGCAATCGTTGACGCACTAACTATTCCTCCAGCAGCCAGCTGAACTGCCCTGCTCTCTGTCTCTGGAGGTCAGTTTTTAAAAGTCCCCAAGGTTCCTGCAATTACCGTTCCTACCCTCACCTAGGTTTTATTTTTTGGTTTTTTTTTTCCAGTGCTGCACTGAAGCAAGTGTAGGTATGTACGTGTCTGGGACCCTACGGGGAGGGGGGAAAAAATCCCGTGTTTATTGTATCTTCTGCTGTCCACTCCTCTTTGGAGTTGATGTGAACGTGTGTAAAATACCAGTAGTACTCACCTGGTATCTGCTGCTATGACTCTTTGTCGTTTTTGACTGGGAACCCGATTCCAACACAGTAGAGCATTTTATGAAGTAGCCAAAGGGAAATAGGGCTGATAAAAATTGACACCTGGTAGAAACCGAGCCAGGGAGGCCTTTTCTTCCCCCGTGGTGTCTTTGCATACCATGCCAGTGGTACTAGCTCTGCCTCCTGACATATGGGCTCTGCAGGGTTTTGCTCCATGCTCAACTGGGCACCATTTGAAGCTCTAGCTTATGGTGCTTGGAGGACACATTCAGGCTTTCTGAGCCTTCAGTGCAGCAGAGGTAACAACAAGCAATTATATCAAATGAGCTACAGGCTAATTTGAGGGCTGGGTGGCGGGGGGGAGCAGATGGAGGTAGAAAGGAACATGTTTGTACATCAGCACAAATATCATCAGCCTGCATGGCATATTTGCTGTTGTTCCCCTGAGACTGGTTTTGCAGTATTTCTCCGAGTCGGACAAGAAGGTAACAAGGAGACTATTAATACATCTAGTGACCGAAAGTACGTTTTGCAGTTTTCATCATGAGTTGCCTGTCCTGCTATTTCTAAATGTCTTACCTGGCAGCCTCTCATTTCTGTCGCTCTCTAGGAAATCCTTTATCTCAGACTTCTCTATGGAAAGAGAAGGTGGCAAAGTTCCCAAAGTAGCCTTGGATTTTGTTTGCTTGTTCCCTGATACAGCGTTTCAGACTTTAGTGAGTAGCATATTATACTCTCTCTATATATATTTTTATATTTTGTATTTTTTATATATATTTATATTATACTTTGTTTAATTATTTATTTATTTTAAATAATTTCTGTCTGATTTTTTTCGTGTAAGGCAATGGGTTTCGAACAGAGAGGTTATTCCCTTTTTGGAATATGGTAGGGCTGAGGGGAGGGGAGACGAGTCATGCTTAGGGAATGATTTTTTTCTCCTTCATGACGTAGTGGTTGGAAAACAACTTGTAAAGTACACAGTGCTCCACGGGGAGCAAGCAAGGCTCACTGGGATCTTGGAGCTGCTACCTCAAGGGAAGGTGCCAGCTTGCCTGTGAAAACCCGGGGTTATCCAGATGGCAGAGAGAGAAAAATCCGCAATTTCCAGTTCCCCACAAATCCCTTCATCTCTCCTTCATTTTTAACTCTATCTTTTCCTAAATACTTAAGTTTATTAAATGTGAGGGATGCACACACACGGTATGTCCCGGAAGAGGCAAAAAGTGAATTAATTTCTGATATACAGAAGTTACACAGTGTTTGTGCTCTTGCAAGCAAAGCAAACCAGTCATACTGGGAATTGGAGCTTTAAGTCAGTATCGCAAAAATAATTTCTGAAATCTCCTTTGAAATTCATATCAGCTTTTATCAGATGGGAAGACTTTCTCCTGGGGTTCACACTTGCCCACAGGAGAAAAAACTAAAATAAAACATCGCATGCCCAGTCAGAATAGCTTGAAATATTCATATCTTAGAATGCCAACAAGCATATTTGTGGTTCAGCTACAGAATAAATAGCAATGTAATATTATTCATTACAAATTATTTAAGCACACAATCTCTGGGGAGTGTATAATATCGAATGTATTAAATTCTGCCTCCCCATTTCCCCAGTGATGAGCAGTAATTTGGATAAAATTTAATCTTCTATAATAGCTTGCAAAATTACCAGTTTAATAAATCAGAATCACTAAATTGAAAAGGTGTAGGAGTGTGACAAGTTGTCTTCAACAGCCAAAACACCAGAATGAAGATGTGTCAGCCCTATGAAATATTATCAAGAGGTTTCTCTCCAGTCTGTTGATGGAAATTAAGTGGTTTCAGTTTGGGTTGTGGTGTTTCGGGGTTTTTTTGAGGACTTGGAGGTTGAGCATTTCAGTGCAGAAAGGAAAGTAAGGAGGAGAAACAGGATGGAAATTTTCAAACACAGTAGCTGATGACTGTGCTCTTTTTTTTGTTTTGTTTTGTTTTGGCTTTCAGTTCCAAAATCTAAATGGCTTCAAATAAGATAGTGCTGAATACCACCACCTGGTAATCGAGTGAGAAAGTCTTCACAGTGGAAACCCTGGCCCTAGGGAAGAAGTTTGTTCTAGCCCTTTTAAGCCGGGTTCCACTTAGACGCAACGTCTCTTCCTTTTATCTGAATTAAACAAGGATGAACTTAAAAGGTTACGAATATTGAAATGAATGTGGCTTTCTGTGATAAAATTGAGATAACTTTGTTTGTAGGAAGGGAATCTGGGAGCTGGGTTGGGTCATATAAAACCGAGACACTAATTATGTCCACTGCATAATTTTATCGCTTATTCCTAGAGCGCTGTCAAAACAGCAGACTGCTGTCTTTGGAGATTGCCGTGGGCTATCTCTAAATTTTGCAAAACAGAGCTGTTTTTCACATAACCCTGCATGACTTGTGATTTCCTGGTTTAATTAGGTTCATGTCAGTGGTGGTAACTCGGGGACAGATTGAGTCCTGCATTTGTTAAATACTGTTTTTTGACACTGGAGAGCAAATACCAGTAAACTTTACAGGGGCATCTTGTGTAATGTGTGAGAGGCTGGTTGGAAAATGTAGTCTAGAAGGATTGTTTTGCCATATTGCAAAAAAAAGGTGACATGATGGGAGTGAGGAGATAGCTGTTCTCTTTTTCTTTTTTTTTATTTTTTTTTAACTGGAACACCCCCAGTGCAATGGAAAAATTGTGTGTGCGTACCTCACCATGCATGTTTGAGTGTAGGTGAAGAACCTCGTGAGGTTCAACAAGGGCAAGTGTAGGGTCCTGTGCCTGGGGAGGAAGAACCCCAGGCAACAATAGAGATTAAGGACAGACCTGCTGGAAAGCACCTCTGAGGAGAAGGATCTGGGGGTCCTGGTAGACAGTAAACTCTCCATGAGCCAGCAATGTGCCCTTGTGGCCAAGAGGGCCAATGGAATCCTGGGCTGTGAAGGGAAGAGTGTGGCCAGTAGGTGGAGGGAGGTCATTCTCCCCCTCTGCTCTGCACTGGGGAGGCCACAACTGGAATCCTGCCTCCAGTGCTGGGCTCCCCAGTTCAAGCGAGACAGGGAACTACTGGAGAGAGTCCAGCATAGGGCAAGAAAGATGCTGAAGGGATTGGAGCATCTCCCTGATGAGGAAAGGCTGAGAGAGCTGGGACTCTTCAGCCTGGAGAAGAGAAGGCTGAGGGGAGACCTTCTCCATGCTCACAAGGATCTGAAGGGTGGGTTGAAGGAGGATGGATCTGGACTGTTCTCAGTGGTTCCCAGTGACAGGATGAGGGGGAACGGGCACAAGCTGGAAACACGGGAAGTTCCATCTAAAGATGAGGAGGAACTTGTTTGTGGTGAGGGTGTCAGAGCCCTGTCAGAGGCTGCCCAGGGAGGGTGTGGAGTCCCCTTCTCTGGAGACCTTCAAGCCCTGCCTGGATGCAGTCCTTAGTGATGTGCTCTGGGCAACCCTGCTTTAGCAGGGGAGTGGGACTGGATGAGCTCTAGAGTTCCCTTCCAACTCCGACCATCCCGTGATTCTGACCTTCAATGCCTTTGTGTGCCTGGCCTCGAATGCTGCCCCACCCGCCCCGGCGTGTCCCCACTGTCCCCAGTGGGCGGCTGCGTGTCCCCGCCTCGCCGCGGGGAGGTGCTGCCGGTCGCGGCCCCGCCGGGCTCTCCGCGCTGTTGCGCAGCGCCACCTGGCGGCGGGGAGCAAGGCCTGCGGGCGGCGACGGGGGACGGGGGAACGGGAGGGAAGGGGGCCTACACTCCCTTCACGGTCCTTTTAATCGCAGCTATTTGTTTTTTATTTACGTCCAAGAGTCATAAAGCGAGAAGGCAGCCAGAGAGCTAAATCTCTGCCAGGTGAAGAATATATTTGTTAAAATGGCCGACTGTCTTCAGGTTGGGCTTTGGCAGGGTTACCTCAGCTGTGCCTTGGTGGACTCAGGCTTGATGAGTTCCTACCAAGATCCTTCACCAAAGGGCAGCTAGGCAGGAGGTGGCAGAGGAAACGGTCACTAACTTGTCCCCTGGGCCTGCTTGGAGCCCCTTATGGGGCAGCCCGTGGGCTATGTGGGGAGCCCAGAGGTTTCCCCTCGCCTGCCACTGAGCCTGGCTGAAGGGTGTTTGCGTTGCCTGGGTCCAGGGGCACATGGAGCTGTGGAAAGTGCCGTTTTAATTCAGAGCAATTTAAAAAAAAAAAAAAAAAAAANNNAAAAAAAAAAAAAGAGAGAGATTGATTACCCCTTACCCCGGGGGAAGTAATGTGCCCAGAGAAAGGCGCTGTGAAGTGTGACAAAGCAGCCTGACGGGCTCTCCCCAAGTTAAGCAACTCCTAAGCAGAGAAATGGCCAGCAGTGACTAATTGGACAATTAGTCTGAATAACATTCTTTTAGGAAGGGCTTTATGCAGCCATTCCAGCTGCTGCTCTGCTTCTGCATGCGGTAAAAATGGAATGTAAATACCATTCCCTAGAACGTGAAAGTCTTTGTCCTGTTTTGTTTGTGTTTGAGCTGACTTTCTAGCTGGTGGTGTTAAGGCATATGTATTCGTATGTATTTGTCTGAGTGATGCCTTTTAATAGTGTACCTGTTCTCTGCTCTCACCTCTCCCCACAGTAATTTCTCTGGTATTGAAACTTCAGGTCAGCAAGGTAAAACTCTTGCCTTTGATTTCTGGATACAGTGCAGTTCTTGGCAGACGTGCTTGCCAAGCTGCTTTCCACTATTTTCCTGAAGTCATGGCTAACTGGGGAGGTCCTGATGGACTGGAGGGTAGCAAATGTAACACCCATCTACAGGAAAGGCAAAAAGGAGGATCCGGATAACTATAGACCTGTCAGTCTGACCTCGATAGCAGGGAAGGACATGGAGCAGATCATCTTGAGTGTCATCACAAACAATGTAATGGACAACCATAGGATCAGGCCTAGTTAGCATGGGTTTATCAAAGGCAGGTCCTGCCTGACAAACTTGATCACCTTCTATGAAAAGATGACCCGATTACTGCATTGAGCGGAAGGCTGTGGATATTGTATACCTGGACTTTCAAAAAGCATTTGGTACTGTCACCCATAGAATTCCAATGTAAAAGCTGGCTGCTCATGGCCTGGATGAGTGTACGAGCTGCTGGATCAAGTACTGGCTGAATGGACGGTCCCAAAGAGTGGTGCTCAATGGAGATAAATCCAGCTGGCGGCCAGTCACAAGTGGTGTTCCTCAGGGCTCAGTGTAGGGACCATTTCTGTTTAATGTCTTTATTGATGATCTCGACAAGGACATAGAGTGTGCCATCAGTAAGTTTGCAGATGACGCTAAGCTAGGTGGGAGTGTTGATCTGTGTGAGGGCAGGGAGGGACTTGGATAGATTGGATGGACGGGCCAATGTCAACGGGATGAGCTTCAACAAGGCCAAGGGCCAGGTCCTGTCCTTGGGCTACACCAAGCCCATGCATGGCTACAGGCCTGGGGCAGTGTGGCTGGAGCTGCCTGGCAGAAAAGGACCTGGGGGTTCTGGTTAACAAGCGGCTGAACAGGAGCCAGAAGTGTGCTGAGGTGGCCAAGAAAGCCAATAGCATCCTGGCCTGTATTAGAAATGGTGTGACCAGCAGGAGTAGGGAGGTGATTGTCCCTCTGGACTCAGCACTGGGGAGGCCACCCCTGGAGTATGGTGTACAGTTCTGGGCACCACAAGACAAGAGAGATTTTTGAGGGGCTGGAGCGAGTGCAGAGGAGGGCAACGGAGCTGGGGAAGGGCCTGGAGAATAAATCTCATGGAGAGCAATGGAAGGAGCTGGGACTGTTCAGTTAGAGGAAGAGGAGGCTGAGGGGAGACCTCATCCCTCTCTGCAACTACTTGAAAGGCCATTGGAGAGAGGTTGGTGCTGGTCTCTTCTCACAGGGAATTAGCGATAGAAGGAGAGGGAATGGCTTCAAGCTGCAACAGGGTAGGTTTAGGCTGGACATCAGGAAAGAATTTTTGCCAGCAAGAGTGGTCAGACCCTGGAAGAGGCTGCTCAGGGAGGGGGTTGAGTCCCCATCCCTGAGTGTGTTTCCAAGTGGTTGAGATGTGGTGTTGGAGGATCTGGTGTAGGGGAGAACTTTGTAGAGTGGAGGTGATTATCGGACTCGATGACCCCAAGGGTCTTTTCCAACCTGAATGATTCTGTGATTCTTGAAGTAATCTTTTGCATGTATAGATTGATGAAAATATGTAATACTGAAATGACAGGCTTTAATGTATAGCTGTTGGGATTCAGCCTAATTAAAATGATAGGAGAATACAAAGGAAGGAAATCTAAACAGTTGTGCTCTGCTGGGGAGTTTAAAATGGCAGAGCTGAGTTGGAGTTGGGTCAGCTGCAAGTGCAAAGTTGGAGTTACTATTTATCACCAGAATGAAGATAAATGGAATCACCAGTCATTATCTCACTATGTGTAAAGATCTCTGAATTGTCTTTACACACACAGCAGACTCTTGAGCTGCTGCTGCAGCTGAAACCCCTCCATGCAGCCTCTCTGCCTCCCTGCAGCCCTGAACAGGGCACAGGGTTATCCACACTTGATTTACCTCCTGTGCAGGGATACATTACACAGTACCCTCATGAGAAACTGGCTGCCCGTGGCTTGGGTGGGAGGACTCTCCAGTGTGTTAAAAATTGGCTGCAGGCTGGGCCCAGAGCGTGGTGGGGAATGGAGTTCAATCCAGTTGGTGGCTGGTCGGGAGTGGTGTCCCGCGGGGCATGGTGTTGGGGCTGGTTCTCTTTAACATCTTTATCAGTGACTGAACGAGGAGATCGGGGGCATCCTCAGTCAGTTCACAGACAACACCAAGTTGGGTGGGAGTGTTGACCTGCTGGAGGGTAGAAAGCTTTTGCAGAGACATGCTGGTTGGATGGGCTGAGGCCAGTGGGATGAGGGTCAACAAGGGCAAGTGCCACATCCTGCCATTAGGTCACCCCAACCCTCTTCAGCGTTACAGGCCTGGGGCAGAGTGGCTGGAGCTGCTTGGCAGATANGAAAGGAGGGTGTAGCCAGGGGGGGTTGATCTCTTCTCCCAAGTCACAGGCCATTGGACAAGAGGAAATGGCCTCCAGTTGCACCAGGGGGAGGTTCAGATTGGATGTTAGGGTTGAGGCCCCATCCCTGGAGGGATTGAAAACTGGGTTGACATAGTGCTTAGAGACATGGGTTAGTGATGGGTTTTATCAGAGTTGGGTTGGTATTTGGACCCAATGATCTGAAAGGTCCCTTCCAACCCAGACAATTCTATGATTATACCTTCTCTTTGGCTAATTTGATGTGTAAGGTGAAGCACACTGACTACAGCATGGGACGAGTTGCTTAACGAGTAGGGTGCTGTACTTAGGAGGTGGTGGCTGGTCAGTAGCCAGGGTCCCGTATGGGTTAGCTAGTCAGTGTTCATATCAAAGAATCATAGAATGGTTAGAGTTGGGAGGGACGTTAAAGATCATCTAGTTCTGAAATCAGCATGGAGTGTGTTAATTTAAGATGCAACTCTGAACTTGCGAACACTTGCCCTTGTGCAAGTCTGGGAAGGAAGAAGGGACTGGAGACGTTTGTAACCACCCTGGCAAACAGGAAATAAGTTATCAGGTGATGGGCCTTCCTCTTTTACAGCTGAGGGGCAGCAGGGCCAGCAGGTATCTACTCCCCATGTTCTTTTAGGCTAGCTAGCAGGCAGGCCCACCCCATAAAGTTTACTTCAGGAGGGGTTTATCTAGGAGGGCCTGTGCCAAGCACTTATTATAATTTAGAGGAAGCAATCTATGCCCTAGGAATTCACAATCATGTCTAGAAGGGAAGCCCTGGAAATGGTATAGTAGACATGTAAAATAAACTGTAAATGTTTTATTCATTTTTCCTTTTCCTTTCTTGCTTCTTCCTCCAGCAGAGAATGAGTTACTACTCATTGCACCCGCCAAAGTTTCTGTTGGGTCAGCCTTGGGTGCTCTGTGCTTGACTTCTCATGGGGAGTAAACAAGGCTGTTTCCTTTGATTCACTCCTGACTGATTATTTTAAAAGAAATATCTTGGGCTACTTAACCAGTGTCTTTGTGTTTACTAGGACTCCTATGGCTGCCTTTCCATTGTGCATGTTTCTACGTTAATCTCATCAAGTGCTTTGTACATCTGAATCCTCTGTTTGCGTGTTCAGACCACATAAGTATCCACAGACTGAGGCAGAAAGGTTCATCTGGGCAAGTGCCTTGTCTCCAGCAGTTGCTATAAGACAATGTTGATGTAAGACTTCTCCTAATACAATATATGAAATTTTAGCGCCATTTCTTCAGGTGGCTGTACGAGATGATGAAGCCAAGAATGTGCCAATTAAAAGAGCATAGTTACACATACCAAGTATAAAAGCTTGGGTAGGCCAGAATGACTTCATCCCTGCCACATTACGTAGAGCCCCAACACGTAATTACAAGAAGTCAGAGGGCTGAAGGCATTTTAGCTTTGGGTGCGATTGAAATAAATGTCAGAGGTTTTGCTCTAGGCCTCCCCGCTCCTCTGAGCAGGCAGAGGGGAAGGTGAAAGGGTGAGGGCCAGGGCTGACTTGGGCAGCTGGAGCTACAGACTCTGCCCTGGTGAGACGCCATTTGGAATATTGTGTCCAGTTCTGGGCCCCGCAGTTCTAGAAGGACAGGGAACTGCTGGAGACAGTCCAGGACAGGGCTACAAAGATGATGAAGGGAGTGGAGCATCTCCCATAGGAGGAAAGGCTGAGGGAGCTGGGTCTCTTTAGCTTGGAGAAGAGGAGACTGAGGGGTGACCTCATGAATGTTTATAAATATGGAAAGGGTGAGTGTCAGGAGGATGGAGCCAGGCTCTTCTCAGTGACAGGCAATGACAGGACAAGGGACAATGGGTGCAAGTTGGAACAGAGGAGGTTCCACTTAAATATGAGGAAAAACTTCTTCCCAGTGAGGGTGACAGAACACTGGCAGAGGCTGCCCAGAGAGGTTGTGGAGTCTCCTTCTCTGGAGACATTCCAAACCCTCCTGGACACATTCCTGTGTGACCTGCTCTAGGTGTTCCTGCTCTGGCAGGGGGATTGGACTGGATGATCTTTCAAGGTCCCTTCCAATCCATGTGATTCTGTGATTCTTCAGGATGCAGAGGAAGACTGGTGTCATTTAGGAGAAATGGAAGTCACCTGAGATACTGACACAGCCAAGGGGGGATCATTTGTTATTTCTTAAAAGCTTAGTCATACATTTGGGATATTTATATTCTTTTGTATCTTTACTCCACTACTGCTCGTCTGTGCTCTTAAGTGAAAATGCTTTCTTAAACCTTTGTTTTCGCCTGCTGCTGAAGCTGGTTCTGAGTGATATGGCAATGCAGTGGGGTATCCTTTAACTGGGATAATGGGATGCTCTCAGTAAGTGCCAGATCTACTATGATCTACTGCAGGATAGCCAGAGCAGGGCGGTGTTCGCCTCCACAGCACCTTCTTGGGTCACGTACAGAGATGACGTTCCAAAAACTAAGGAGACACATGAAGTGTCTTCCAGTGGCTAACGGTAACTGAGAAAACACTGGCATATGGCAGGCTTTGAAAAGCCCCTGTGGTTTTAAGGAGAGAATGTGACATACAGATGTAGGGCTAGCATTAAATAGCTACAAATGAAAACTGGACACACATGGCCAGTTCTGGGAGTTTGCATTCTGCGAGCAGAGCACTGCCTCCCGATGAAGGAAATGTCCTATCAGATACACCAGTTGCAAGAGGAACAGGATTATACATTATATCTGAATGTAATTGAGTTTAACTGCAGATGGTGGAACACATTATTTGTAGTTTTTAAAAATGAGATCAATGTCTTTGTGTTACTTTAGTGATAGCCCGAATGAAGAAGAATTTTAGGAAGTAGGGAAAGGTCCACATGACTTCAACTACAGCTATGTCCCTGGACTGGTAACACCTTCTCTGGAGAAAATGGGCACGTGGCCAGCCAAGCCTGAGTTATGAGTTCACCTTCTGCTGGGACTGCCTGTCCTGCTCTCTTGAAAAGTGTTTGTATGCAGGACTTATTCACAGTGCTCTTTCCCTGGTTGCAGCTTGTCCTGTTGGAGACAGCAAGGGAAGCTTGATCTGGCTTCACACCTTATCCTTTCTCCACACACTGAAGTCAGGCAAAGAGCCAGCAGGAGACCAGTGAAATAGATTTCATGCTGGAACACGTAATCTCCGTGCATTTTCCCAGGGAGCGTGGCTTTTCCCTTTTCTTGCACGGTAATTTCATGACACTGAACATTGTCCATTAATCTGATATCCTTGAGAACTGTCAAAAATAGAACACTCATGTGAGTTGTGAGATTTATTTACCTTCCCCTAAAACATGGAAAACTCTCAAAAGGCAGGAAATGTATTAGAAAAATGAATCATTATATGAGGAATATGGCAAAAGACTGGTTACTTTTTTCCTTGCTGCTCCTGCTGCAACACAGACAGTCAGGAGCAACAGCCGGGATGGATTTAGCGAAGCATGGAAAAACACAGAGCACAAATATGTTTATCTTTCTCTGAAAGCACATAATTTCTGTGTAATTTGCAGCAGTGGAAAAGGGAATAGAGAGGTGCCCTGAGCTATGCCACGCTGAGCTGGAGGGGAGGCAGAAGAGGCATGAGGTAAACAGGCAGAAGTGCATTTGCTTGGGAAGCTGGTGGGAATTTGATGGAAGCAGCAGCGAAGCATCCAGGGAGAGAAGTAGCTTCTTGTGTTCTCGGGCAGGAATTCCTGCTCCAGACTCAGTTCTTTGGAGCCTTTGTTGGCTGGTAAGAGCAAAGACACTCTCTCGTTGGTATCATAAGAGTGGGAGAGCCTAAAGACATCATCAGCAGGAATGTGCACGGTGGAGTAAAATAAGTGATTGCCCCTTGGAGTGAAATAAAACTACTGCGAGAGACAGGCAGCGTTAGTGGTGATTTCATGCTGGGTGAAGCCAGCAGTGCCTGGGAGGCACAAGAGCAGGATATTTCCAGACAAAAAAAAAAAAAAAATCCTGATAAACACTGGGTGGTAAGTGTTTCCCTCCCCCAATACTGTTCTTGCTGTAGCAACACTGCGACGTGGTTTGCATTTTCAGGCGGGATTGCCATGAGAATTAAGAGATCCACTCTGGGGGTCTGAATTTTCTTCCATCTGGAATTCTGTGTGCCTTAAACCAATGTCCTTTGACTGCAGTAGCACTTCCTTCTCCGTGATGCCTGGGTCAGTGCAGATGGAGTGTATGTGACACTGTTAGCTGGGTCTAAGAGGCTTGCCAAATCCAGTGCTTCAGAGCAGTTCATAAACAGTGACTTTGCCTTCGTATGGGAGAGCTGCTTGACAACTTAATTATTGGGTGGAAAAAAGCTTAAACAGTAAGAACCAGTCCCTGTGTCATGTTCTTTAGGAAGGAAAGTAGTCGGAGGGGATCAAATTGTTATTGTCCAACATACGCGTAGGACTCTGTGCTGAAAAGTCACAGAGAACATTCTTCTTGGCACTGCTTCCTCTCGGTTTTACTGTGGCTCATTTACACTAAACCTTGCAATAAAATAATTAGGTGTGCTTGAACCTGCAGTGTACTCCAGTTAGCTCTGATATCCAAAAGAATCCAGCCGTGGCAAGACAGACCATTACACGGGCCAACATGCACTGTAGACAAACTTAACTATGGATGAGGTGCTTTCTTAGCGAGGGAGCAGATACTTGTATTGTCTGCAGATGAGCCTGTGGGATAGAGCATTTTCCTTTGTGAAAGGAGACCTGGTCAACAGGCAGATGTTCACTTTGCCGGCAGCTGTGCTGGTTAAGAGTCCCCAGATGTTGATATTCCCATCTTGCGTACGTTCCTGTCTCCTGAGCTGTGCTGGTGGAAGGGAGCCAGGAAGCACTTGCTAAATGGGCTTCAGGCAAAGTCAGCTGCATGAGCTCTAGTGCCTGATATAGGTGGCTTGAGATAACCTGATTTTTCTCCTATCTTGGGCACTGGTGAGTCCCCACCTGAAGGGCTGTGTCCAGTTTTGGGCACCTCACCACAAAAAAACCATGGAGGGGCTGGAGCAGGTCCTGAGAAGGGCAACGGAGCTGGTGAGGGATCTGGAGAACGTGTCTTGTGAGGAGAGGCTGAGGGAGCTGGGGGTGTTCAGCCTGGAGGAGGCTGAGAGGAAACCTTCTGGCTCTCTCCAGCTCCCTGAAAGGAGGGTGTAGCCAGGGTGGGTCGGCCTCTTCTCCCAAGTCACAGGCCATGGGACAAGAGGAAATGGCCTCCAGTTGCACCAGGGGGAGGTTCAGATTGGATGTTAGGGAGAAATGTTTCCATGGAAAGGGTTGTTAAGTCTTGGACTGGGCTACCCAGGGCAGGGCTTGAGACCCCATCCCTGGAGGGATTGAAAAGTCGGGTTCGCATGGTGCTCAGGGACATGAGCTAGTGATGGTTTTTATCAGAGTTTGGTTGATGGCTGGACACAATGACCTTAAACATCCCTTCCAAGCCAGACAATTCTATGATTCCATGAAACGAAGCAGATACAGACTGAGAAAGACACAAGGATAGCTGTAATAGGAGCAAGGATAGCATGTAACAGGAGCTGTAACAGGTACATAGAACAAATGGGGTTTTTTGTTCTTCTCTTGCCCACGCTACAATCAATTAAAAAAAACAGAAAAGTTTTTGAAATGTCTAAAATTTTGATAAAATTTCCAATTCCTCTTTATGCCAAATCACTGTTTCCATGCTTTCTCTGGTTTAAGTTAGAATTCTTTGTGTGTTAGTAGGTGTTGGTTTTCCATGCAGATCACATGTGATTTGAACATCTTTGCTCTTAGCTGACGTGTGTGACCCAATTTCTCTGCCCGCTGTCTTTCCGGAACGTAGGCTGCAGCATCCTTTATATCCTTTGGATTTCCAGGAGGCATCAGAGAAATTAAAGGATTTATTAGAAACTCTTTGTCAACTAAGAGAAAAGCAGCAAGTATGAACCAGAGAGGAATTTTTGCCAGCGCCAGAAATTCCTATCAGGGAAGCGCCACACGGGCTGTTGAGCAAAACATTACCAACTGCATGTTTCAGCTCAACTCTTAATTTTCAAATTTCAAGTCCAAGCATTATTTAGAAGAGAGTATACTGTGTTTTTTCCATCCTTTCCATTTATTTCACGTCCAACTAATGAAGTGCTCCATACAAAAGAATCACTTGTTGAATGGTCTTGGTGGATTAAAAACATGGAGAAGTGGAAGTTGCAGGTCTCATTTTGAGCGTTACTCATGAGGGCAAGAAATGTGAGGAACTCCTAGTTTTCCTTTCAAAATTTGACAAGTGAAATGTTGCTTTAAAAATACGTTAACTGTTGATTTTATAGTGCTCTTCATTCTCTTGATTTTTGATGGAGAAGAGGGAGTTTAGTAATTCTCTTCACTGTGCGCAGCCAGCAAAGTTTTTTTCCTTGTTTTGCTGCATTTAAAAATAGCTGCAAATATTGGATTTCTGTTTTATTATATGTCACTCTAATAGCACTCTGAAACCCTTCTTGTAATTAAAATGTTTCACTCTGGGGAGGAAAATAAAGAAAAATCTCTTTCTTTTAATGAATTTGCAAATGGGATGAATACATGGTGCAGTCTGCAAATAATTTACACCAAAACAGAAGAATCCTGGTTTATGAGTGCCTGACATCAGGGTTTTTTTTCTCCCTCTCTTTGGTTCTTTTAGGAAAGAAGAGTGAATAATTACTTCAGAAAAAGAATCCATTAAAATTACTTCTGTCAAATTGATCTCTGGTGCAAGGAGCTGCTATTTCACTGCATTCAAATGGCTTTTACTAGAGTGGCATTACCTTGTTGTGCATGAATTTGGCCATAAAGCCTTACCTGACTACTCTGGAAAGCTCCTGGACCTTTCTTCAGAAATCCTTGCATTAGGAAATGCCCTACTCATGGTCTCACTTACACAGAGTCTGTTGTATCTACGTAAGAGTTTGGGGACTTTTGAAAATCTGAGTTAAATTTTTATGACCTTTGCATTAAAGCTTGGGAAGAAGGAAGAAAAAAGAAACATAATTCTGACCTGTCTTGATGTAATGAAATTATTACGGAATAGGCTTATTCCTTTAGGATTTGCCAGGAAAAAAAAAAAAAAAAAGAAAAACCAAACATAACATCTATCAAGTTAGTTGTGTGTATAATAATTACACCAGTAATCCAAAGTGTGCCTTAGATACAGTAGTTGCCTCATACTCTAGAGTGATAACGTGACTGATCATCCTTCCTCACTTCCTCTTAGAAAGGGGGGGAGAAAAAGACAGAGTAGTAATATATCTTCTGTTGCTAATGCTGATACACGATCTAAAGGGATTTGAGCCAACTTGGAGAATGCTTTGAAACCAGCAGTAAAATTAATTAAGAAAGTTTGAGAGGGCTACGGATGGAAGGGATAATACAGAGAAGAATTCATTTAGCTTTGAAGAGGAGCCCTTCCTAGGCAAGTGTTTCACATTTGGGAGGAGGGCTTGCAGGAGGATAAAAATGGAAAATAATCCCTTTTTCTTTACATTTATTTTGGTTATTCCAGATTGTTTGAAACAGAAGTGAGTTGAGGGGGGAGGTCTCACACACACACAAATCATAGTGTATGTTATCTAGAGAGTGATGCATTTTCTTCTGTATCTTTAAAGACAATCTCTTGCTTCTGGTACAAGAACTTTCTTAAATGTCATAGGAAGAGGAGGCAGTGTTTTGAGGGATGCTCCTGACAGGAATTTATTTTCATCCTTATTTTGTTTCTTCTGTGTCATTTATGTCTGAGGAAGAAACCATGTTGCACCTCTGCCAAAACAAGGTCTCTGTATTGCCTCTCCTAGGACACCTCTCTTGCTAATGCCACCTGGCACATGGAATTTGGTGGCTATCCTCAACCACTGAAAATGTCTGCTAAAAATCAGTAGAATTCTAAGTAGATTTGGTTTGGTTTCCTATTGCATATGTCCTAATTAGCGCTGGGGAAAAGGGTTTGCACTTTCAGTTTACCATCTGGAAAACCTTATTGCACAATTTTTACAGAGGCCTTGGGAGAAATATAAGTCTCAAAGTTGAAAAAAACCTTTTTTATCTAATCTTCTCAAAATACAGAATCGCAGAATTGTCATGGTTGGAAAGGACCAGCACCCCCAGGTCCTTTTCTGCCAGGCAGCTCCAGCCACTCTGCCCCAAACCTGTAGCACTGCAGGGAGATGGGCTTGGCCCATTGATCCAACCTGTCCAAGTCCCTCTGTAGAGCCTTCTTACCCTCAGGCAGATCAACACTCCCATCCAACTTGGTGTTGTCTGCGAACTTACTGAGGTGCACTTGATCCACTCGTCCAGATCATTGATAAAGATATTAAAGAAGACTGGCCCCCAAACTGAGCTCTGAGGGACACCACTGGTGACCAACAAGATTTCACCCCATTAATCATAACTCTCTGGGCCTGGCCATCCAGCCAGTTTTTAACCCAGTGGAGAGTACACTTGTCTATGCCATAATATGCCAGCTTCTCCGAGAGAATGCTGTGGGGAACGGTGTCAAAGGCCTTACCAAAGTCCAGGTAGAAAATATCCACAGCCTTCCTCCCATCCCGAAGGTGGGTCACATGGTCATAGATCATATTGATTAAGCAAGACCTCTGTTTCATAAACCCATGCTGGCTGGCCCTCATCCCTTGTTTGCCCCCTGCACTTGCCATGAGAGCTCACTCAAGATGATCCTCTCAGTATGGTGTTTTGCAAATCCTAACCAGGATTTGGAAGAGTTATGCTTACACTTGCAAAAAATTCAAACCTATCTTTTTTCCACAATCTGAAAATGTATGAAAGGAAAAAACGTTTTCTTCTAAAGAAATAATGAAATTATGTTGAAAATAAAGTCCCTGTAGAGGTTGGAGCTGGACTCTTCTCAGTGGTTCCCACTGACAGGACGAGGAGCAACTGGCACAAGCTGAAAAACGGGAAGTTCCATCTAAGCATGAGGAGAAACTTGTTTGGACTGAGGGTGTCAGAGCCCTGGCAGAGGCTGCCCAGGGAGGGTGTGGAATCCCCTTCTCTGGAGACCTTCAAGCCCCGCCTGGATGCAGCCCTGAGTGATGTGCTCTGGGCAGCCCTGCTTTAGCAGGGGAGTGGGACTGGGTGAGCTCTAGAGGTTCCTTCTAACTCTGACAATCCCATGATTCTGTAGGGTCTTTGAACTACAAACGAAACAGAGGTGCCAGTCAGACTCCCCTTGTGTTACTAAAAAAACACCAGCCTAATGTCAGTTAAAAGAACTTCTTTTTAAGTTAAATGCTTGATTGATTGATCTAAAAATTAGAAGTTCGTGACTCTTAAGCATAGCCAATAACAGAAGTGCTTGTCACCCATAGGAAAGACAAAAATAGCAATGGCTGCTCTATCAATTTAACTTGGACACCGAATCGCAGAGGCCTCAAGCATCCTCGCTTGGCAACGCTCACCTTCTTCAGTCCTCTGTTTCTATCATCCATTGCTATTTTCAGCCGCATCTGTAAAAATATGTTTTTGCCAGGGAGCAAAATCAGGATAAATTGCAGAAAGCATGAAAGCAAACAAAGAAATTGCCAAGCTTACAGGACAGTCACAGCTGCTGTTTTCTTAAGCTGCTTCCCTTTCGTTCTTTGCCTTTGTGCTACCTGTGCAGGTCATAAAGCTGCTCAGGCAAAACTGTCCGGTTTTGGCTTTTTTGTTTGTTTTGTTTTGTTTGTGCTTAAGGCCCACAGCACATTGGTTGTCCCTGTACTTAGTTGTGCAGGAGGAGGTCTGTGTTGCCCCACTCCAAGGAGAATTTGACTTCCAATGATAGGACGAGGGGCAATGGGTGCAAGCCGGAACAGAGGAGGCTCCACTGAAATATGAGGAAAGGCTTCTTCTCGGTGAGGGTGATGGAACACTGGAACAGGCTGACCAGAGAGGTTGTGGAGTCTCCTTCTCTGGAGACATTCAAACCCCCTGGATGCATTTCTGTGTGACCTGTTCTAGGTGTTCCTGCTCTGGCAGGGGGATTGGATTAGATGAGCTTTCAAGGTCCCTTCCAGTCCCTGTGATTCTGTAATTTAAGTCATTTAACAACAGCACTTCATACAGACATCTATTATGGATGTGGGCAGCTTCAGGTTCTCAGCTCATGGGTCTGCCTTTTCTGGGGTGACTGAGAGGTCACTGTGGCCTGCATGCAAGCCAGGAGCCATGTCTCATGGTGGGGGATGACACTTATTCAACACGAGCATTTTTGTGCGCTGGAGTAGCACACCTGGTTGCTGGCTGTTGTGGCGTTGGAGGTAAAACAGAAGGGATGGGTCTCCAATGGTAAATCCTTTATCATGCTTGCTGGTGCTATGGAAAGGTCTTTGAAGGTCATTGGCTCTCAGGTGGCACTGACTAGTGACCTGGAGGTGAATTTTGCCTGGAGGGACTTCTTAGCTAGTGTGGGCCATTACAGCTCTAATTTGCTTTAACATTTCCAGAGCGAGTGCAGAGGAGGGCAACAGAGCTGGGGAAGGGCCTGGAGAATAAATCTCATGGAGAGAGATGGAAGGAGCTGGGAGTGTTTAGTTGGAGGAAGAGGGCACTGAGGGGAGACCTCATCCCTCTCTGCAACTACTTGAAAGGCCATTGGGGAGAGGATGGTGCTGGTCTCTTCTCACAGGGAATTAGCGATAGAAGGAGAGGGAATGGCTTCAAGCTGCAACAGGGTAGGGATTAGGCTGGACATCAGGGAAGAATTCTTGACAGAAAGGGTGGTCAGAACCTGGAAGAGGCTGCCCAGGGAGGGGGTTGAGTCCCCATCCCTGAGTGTGTTTCCGAGTGGTCGAGATGTGGTGTTGGGGGCTCTGGTGTAGGGGAGAACTTTGTAGAGTGGGGCTGCTGGTTGGACTCGATGATCCCGAGGGTCTTTTCCAAACTGAATGATTCTGTGATTCTGTCACTAATTTGAAGATGGTTTGTCTTCTCTCTCTTTCCAGTCACCCCAGGAACTACATACAGCACTTTTGTATGGCATCTTGTAACTTTAGCAAATACTGATTCACAGAAACGGAACAGTCAGGTGAGAAAATGCCTTCAGGGGAAATATAAACCTTCCTCATCCCATGAGGAGTTGGCAATGGAAACCAGCCACTCTCTATGTCTAATCAGACCTAAAGTGTAGCACCAATGACATGCTAATAAAACTGTCAGGCCTCGGGACCTGTAATTTACGCCCATGTTTTTGATTCTCTAACAAAAAAGAAACTTTCCTGGTGGATGAAAAATTATGTGTGAATCTGTAATGCTAGGCTGAAAAGAAGCAGATGCTGACATTTCTAGAGTTAATATTTTTTGCCTTAAAAACATGTCTGTCATCAACCTCCGCTTATAAGAGCGGAGGAGCACGTATCTAAATAAATGTGGCAGCTGTTTTATGTGATGGCCCTACTTTTTTAAATAGTGAAAAATAGCATATCCTTTTGCAAGGCATAGCTGCCCTTAGTGTTAATTTACAATAATAGGATGGAGTGTGTAGCTGTTCTCTGCTTTAGAATAATTTCAAATGGCACTTTCTCACATCATCAGAAAGCCTCCCTGCAAAGCCAGCATAAGTAGAGGGAAGGTTAATAACTGGAAGGGTGTGCGGCTGAGAACACTGCAAATACTGAAAACCTGCTGAAGAGAGAGTTCTGGATTGCAATCTCAGGAGCATGTTAAAAAAAATTCAAGAGTAGGGAAAAAAAAGCAAGAATTTTTGGAGAAGTAGTTCTCTGCATATGTGATGAGGGTTACAGTATAAATAATTCACATTTTTGCAAATTATTTTGGTAATTAACTTACTTCTTTCCAATAGTTCAACAAATCCTGCACTTAAAAATGTATGAATCTTTAATGAGTCACTTGACACTGATTTTCAGACCATTTCACATCATTAGACAGGTACAAAGGAGACTTGAGAGGCCCAGGGAGAGACCTACACTTGAAACCCAAACCAAATTTTAATTGCTTGCTTATTATTTCTCTTAAAGACTACTAATGGATTTTGATGAGGAGGCCGTAAGTGAAATATAAGAATGCGTTGTCATTACATTTCCAATTGCACAGCGTGTGACCCCAGTTCTTAGTCTTAATATGATGCAAGTATTTTCTGAAATGCAAAATGCAGAAAGATCTTCCTGTGTGAAAAGTCCCAGAATGCGGAAAAATTCTTCCATTGTGGTATTTTCCTTCTTCACTGTGCTCTAGAAACATAATCCTTCTTTCTAGAAAACTCATGGTTTCATATGATTCTTTTAATTTTTGACTGCTTGGTAGTGTCATCAAGAGGAGGATGGAGTGCCTCCTTCTCAGGCTGTGCCACTGTTTTGAAGGGCTTTGGTTACCAGGATGTT
Organism: Nycticryphes semicollaris; assembly: GCA_013400055.1. Classification (NCBI taxonomy): domain Eukaryota; kingdom Metazoa; phylum Chordata; class Aves; order Charadriiformes; family Rostratulidae; genus Nycticryphes; species Nycticryphes semicollaris. The sequence continues at coordinate 9,989 of VXBJ01005420.1, read as the reverse complement.
ATTGGAAAGGTACATACAAGTATTTCCAACTCCTGGAGGTCTTTTCAAATGAAGGCCATGTGGCCAGCAGGTCATGGGAGGTGATTCTACCCCTCTACTCTGCCCTTGTGAGACCCCACCTGGAGTACTGTGTTCAGCTCTGGAGTCCTCAACATAGAAAGGATATGGAGCAGTTGGAACAGGTCCAGCGGAGGGCCATGAAGATGATCAGTGGTATGGAGCACCTCTGTTGTGAAGATAGGCTGAGGGAGCTGGGGTTGTTCAGCCTGGAGAAGAGAAGGCTCCGGGGAGACCCAAGAGCAGCCTTCCAGTACTGGAAGGGGGTTACAGGAGAGATGCGGAGGGACTCTTTGTAAGGAAGTGGAGTGACAGGACACGGGGTAAGGGATTTAAACTGAAAGAGGGGAGATTTAGATGAGATACCAGAAAGAAATTCTTTGCTGTGAGGGTGGTGAGACCCTGGAACAGGTTGCCCAGAGAAGCTGTGGCTGCCCCATCCCTGGAGGGGTTCAAGGCCAGGCTGGATGTGGCTTTGAGCAATCTGGTCTGGTGGGAGGTGTCCCTGCCCATCTTAAAGGTCACTTCCAACTCTAACCATTCGATGTGGTGTGGCCTGAATGTGGCCTATGTGCCTGGCCTTGCAAAGAATTTAGCTAAGAAACTATCCAGCTTGTGAACGTCATGTGAGCTTAGCTTGTAGGTAAGTGCCAATCTGGTTAGCTTGCCATAACCCTGCTGATCTGGAGCAAGAACAGCAGCAGGCCTTTAGGCAGGCGCCAGAAGAGCTGGACTGGCCAAAACAGAGCCAGCCCTGTCAGCGACAGGTGCCTTAAATGGTTAAACCCAGATATCTGTGGGTTCTACATCATGCCTAAGCTGTCCCTGAGGAACCTACTACGATCTTTATAGATGTGGGTATCAGCCTTTTACAGATGCATTGCTGCCAAGGAGAAGCCAGTAATTAGCAACAGCATCCCACCTATAAATTAGCAGCAGTAACTAGATATGAACTATATTGGGAAAAAATTGGAAGAAAAGACAGGGGAGGCCTGCGAGTGGTCATGGTCCATGCAGATGTGTGAAGCAGGAATGGACTTCTTAGGTTTTCATCCACCCTCTCCCCATGCCCACCCTCTCCCCATGCATGTGCGGATGGTTTACAAGCCAGGAAGGCGGGAAAAAACTGTGATTCCCTTATCAGTCCTTGCTATCCAGGACTGGGAAATGTTGGAATTTGCTGCTGATGCTTCTGTAAGTCATTACCCTTGGAGGAAGGAGGAAATGGTGGAGGAAATGGTAGAGGAACTGTGACTTGTAAACGATTCCTAATCAAAGTGCTTCCCAAGGCTATTACCAGCGAGCTGCAGATTCCTCAGCACCCCTTGCTCAGGCTTGCATTTAAGACTAAAATGTGTTTTTCTTTGCCTTGATCACAAGCCGGAGTGTGCCCTACCCTGGAGTAAAGCCAAGCCCTGTCTCTGGGGAGGGACAGCTGTAGGTAGCGGGATGTCATGGAATTGTGCGTTGTGGTGTTGGGAATAGTACTGTACATGAGTACTACGGTGAGCTGAATCCTACGCCATTTCAGGCAAGCCAAAGCTACTCCTGTGACTGTTTTCACTGCAGGATCAGTTTTGTAGCCTGGTTTCATAAAGGCAGCCTAGCTTACCTAAAATTTCATTTCCAAGACATCCTCTGAATGAGCTGCCGTTTAGCACTTTCTCTTGTTGAAGTCTGCATAACACTTAAAGGTATATTTTTGACTCTCTTTGCTAAGGACTCGGGACAAACAGAATCTCCAGTTTATGAAAACCTTTGATGCATGCATTAAAGAAGCAGTGCGTATGTAATCCTACATTTCCTGAGCTCACTTTAGCAGTGTATGGAGAGCATAACATTTAAGGGGGGGATGTGCATGTATAAAGGTCTTATAAAAAGCAAGAAGTAGCACCCTTGCTGCTACTACAACAGTATGATTTATTTTACCACAGATATTCTGAAAGTACAAATGTCCTTTATTATCAAAACCTTCAGGCAAGGGCATCCATAAATTGTAGAAACAGCCAGTGAAGGATTAAGCCTCAGCCTCTCCAATACCTCGTTGCCCTGATTCACTGAGGGAGATTTGTTCTCTTTGATCATGAACAGAACAGTGATTTGGTGTGGGCTATTCTGGCAGGTTTGGATCTGGTAACAACTTTTCCAAACTCAGGTGTGGAAGTGCCCTCTTGTAAATTTTGTGCCTTTTTCCTCATCCAAGAACAACCCTAGTTGTTTTTATTCATGACCTTGCTAATACATTTGCACCTCCAAAAAACATGAAGCTTCAAACCATGCAAGGAAATGAAGTTCATATTGTCTACAAGGAAGTATCCGCACTGCTGAAAATAATGGCTTTCACGGAATCAGGGAATTGTCAGAGTTGGAAGAGACCTCTAGAGACCATCCAGTCCCATTCCCCTGCTAAAGCAGGGTTGCCCAGAGCACATCACTCAGGGCAGCATCCAGGCGGGGCTTGAAGGTCTCCAGAGAAGGGGACTCCACACACTCCCTGGGCAGCCTCTGAGAGGGCTCTGACACCCTCACCCCAAGGAAGTTCCTCCTCATGTTTAGATGGAACTTCCCATGTTCCAGCTTGTGCCTGTTGCCCCTCATCCTGTCCCTGGGAACCACTGAGAAGAGTCTGGCTCCATCCTCCTTCAACCCACCCTTCAGATCCTTGTGAGCATGAAGAAGGTCTCCCCTCAGCCTTCTCTTCTCCAGGCTAAAGAGTCCCAGCTCTCTCAGCCTTTCCTCATCAGGGACATCCTCCAATCCCTCCAGCATTGGCACTCTTGGCCACAAGGGCACATTGCTGGCTCATGGAGAGTTTACTGTCTACCAGGACCCCCAGATCCTTCTCCTTGGAAGTGCTTTCCAGCAGGTCCACCCCTAACCTCTACTGCTGCCTGAGGTTCTTCCTCCCCAGGTGCAGGACCCTACACTTGCCATTGTTGAGCTTCATGAGGTTCTTCTCTGCCCAGGTCTCCAGCCTGTCCAGGTCATGCTGAATGGCGGCACAGCCCTCTGGAGTGTCAGCCAGCCCTCCCGGTTTGCCTCCTGGTTTGGTATCATCAGTGAACCTGATGAGGATACACCCTGTCCCCTGATCCAGGTCATTAATAAATATGTTTAACAGGAGTGGACCAAGTATTGACCCCTGGGTCAATATATCTAATAAATGTAATATATGTGATATATCGAATGTATCTAATGACCCCCTGGGTCATTGTATCTAAGTGCCAGATGTTAGAATTCGGCGATTTAATTCACTCAACTCTTCCAATTCAGTCCTGCAGATAAGGCAAATTATTTAAAAGCAATGCTTTAAGACTGAGCTGTGCGGATATATCTGTAGAGTTTCTTGTCGTGACCAAGTGCTTTAAAGAATGCTGATGAAGTGAGAGTCAGAATTGTCACCTTTCTCGGGACCACAATGCTCCTATATATGTGTGTGAGAAACACACTGAGGATGGAGGGGGGAAGGAGGGATTTAATAACTGCGTATATCTCTGTGAACAGGCTGGGCAGGAGGAAAAGCTGTTCTCAGAAGGGAGGCCAGTCCCATGCTGTAATGAGGGAATTGGAAGTGGGAGTGAAGGTAGTTGCCGATAGCTGCCAAAGCATGGGGTTTATAGGAGCACTCTTCACCATAGGCCACAGCAAGAAAAGCTTGGAAGGCTCAAATCCCAAAGCTTATGCTGCAGAGGGGGGGGAGAAAAAAGAGAGAAAGGAAAAAAAAAATATAAAAAGAAAACCTTTGTACAAGGCAAGCAAGTGCTGTTTATATAAATACATTGTGGCAGCGACTATCATTTTGCAAGCACCGGGTGAGGACTTTGAAATGTTATGCAAATGCACTGGTGGTGTATACACAACCGTACACCCACTGGACTGTGCTCCATGTATTCTTGATGCCAACGAAAACAAAGCAACCTCCAACTGATCCAGGGGAAAAGTCACGGCTTCTGCAAGGAGCCAGAACTTGCTTCACAGAGCTACCGCTCTGCTTCTAATAACTGAACTTAGGAAAGTCCCTTGGATTTAACCCTAACTCTCTTATTATCTGGGATGGGACGTGACGTGAATAAGCTGAAGCAGCTTGTTAGTGGCTTTTAATAGCTTTTCTGGCCACAGACTTCTTCCAGCATAGCATGTGTTATTGCAATTTTTCACAGAAACAGTGCTTTTTAGAAGAGAAATAAATAATCCTGTGGCTCACTGCAAAGCTTCCATAGTCACTGGAGACCTCTGGTGTAACCAGCTAAATTAATGTCGAATAGCTGAACTCTCTCCTGCAGTGGCATGCCAGGATCGTTTCCTTGCCAATATCTCCGCTTCCCTTCTGCTGTCCCCACGAAACTGCTGCTCTTTATCCCAAGGTGCTGCAGAGCTCTGCGCCCGGACTCTGCAGCATGGGGCTGCCTTTGTGTTCCATTCCTACTGAAAGTGGGCACCTGGGCTCATTTTTCACCGTTGCCCTGTGCCACTTCTGGGACTTGCGTTCAAAACGCTGTTGTCCAACCTGGGCTGAAAATCAACGGAAAAGCTCTCACTGGTTTGCACGACCTTTGATGCGGCCCTTGCCTACACCCTGCAGCTGAACTGAGGCAGTGTGGCCTTGACAATTGGGTAGTGAGGTGGAGTGTGAACTGGCTGAAAGGAAGAAGCCAGAGAGTTGTGGCCAATGGGTCGGAGTCTAGTTGGAGGCCTGTATCTAGTGGAGTGCCTCAGGGATCCGTACTGGGCCCAGTATTATTCAACATATTTATCAACGACTTGGATGAGGGAGCAGAGTGCACTGTCAGCAAGTTTGCTGATGACACCAAACTGGGAGGAGTGGCTGACATGCAAGAAGGCTGTGCTGCCATCCAGCAGGACCTGGACAGGCTGGAGTGTTGGGTGGGGAGAAATTTAATGAACTATAACAAGGGCAAGGGTAGAGTCTGGCATCTGGGCAAGAACAACNCTGAGGGGTGACCTCATGAATATTTATACATATGGGAAGGGTGAGTGTCAGGAGGATGGAGCCAGACCCATCTTCTCAGTGACAGGCAATGACAGGACAAGGGGCAATGGGTGCAAGCTGGAACATAAGAGGTTCCACTGAAATATGAGGAAAAACTTCTTCCCAGTGAGGGTGACAGAACACTGGCAGAGGCTGCCCAGAGAGGTTGTGGAGTCTCCTTCTCTGGAGACATTCCAAACCCTCCTGGACACATTCCTGTGTGACCTGCTGTAGGTGTTCCTGCTCTGGCAGGGGGATTGGACTAGATGATCTTTCAAGATCCCTTCCAATCCATGTGATTCTGTGATTCTGTTAAAAACTCCCCCTTCCAGCAGGTGTATGTCTTCTGCCCTCCAGCGCTATGGAAACGCCTTGTGCTATAGTGAGTGCTGCAGGGCCCTAGATCCACATCCCCATTTTCCCCAGCAGCATTCAGGGATGTGGCTTTGTACTTTTGGAGTGTGCCCTGTGCACCATCTGGCAGAGAAATGAGAGGGGGAAGCACAGCCTCGGGAAGGATGTCTGGTTTATAGGACACACCAAGACGCCTGTGGAGGTTATGTGCCATGGTACCTGTGGATGTGGCATTTCTGTTAAGCAGCTGTCGCAACAAAGAGCTAGTTTGAATTTCACAAGTCTGAAACCTTTTGACACAACTACCCAGTGTGAAATCCATGAGGTGCAGTGGTGGCAATCAGCTTAATGAGACCTGCAGCAAGAAAGTTTGATTAATAAGTGTGTGTCATGGCAGCAAGTGGTGGAGGTGATGTGAAAGGATTCAGACTAAAAGAAACGCTGGATTTGAGACGCTGACTGATCGTCTCGAAAGCAAGACCTAACCTGCTGTGTAGCACTGAGCGTTGTAGGTAAAGTTGAGAAAATGAAGATAACTATTTTTCTCCCCAAGAATGGTGAGGCACTGGAACGGCCTGCCCACGGAGGTGGTAGAGTCACTGTCCCTGGAGGTGTTCATGAGGTGTCTGGATGAGGTGCTACGAGACATGATTTAAGTATTTTAGTGGGTAGTGTTGGTGATAGGAGGATGGTTGGACTAGATGATCCTGCAGGTCCCTTCCAACCTTGTGTTTCTATGATTGCTCTGATTTCTATGAACTTTGTAGATAGTCTCTCACTAGGAAAAGTGTTCTGAGAAGTAAGAGATGCCCTGCTGCTGGGAATGGTGCCTGGGATCGTTAAACACTCTTAAACACTCCACAAAGGTGTTTAAGGTGTAGTGTGAATCCTAGTGTCTCTGAGCTGTAGAGATGTCTGGATTCCTAGCAACAGGAGGAATAGGCACTTATAATTACAGAATTGAATGCTCTGGTTTCGGCATGTAGCTTTAGAGACGTTAAAGAGCACCTAATGGAAGACAGAATAATTTGTGTGACAAAGTATTTCAGCTTGCAGGAGGGATTTGTTGAGAGAAACAGATCTACCCCTGTAAAAAGCCCGACTTGTTGAACTGCCCAGGAGAATAACTGATAAAATAATAGCTCCCAAAGCAGAACAAGTATGTGGGTTCCAGCTGAAAGCATCCAGCGCTCAGGGTAGCTGCAGTCCACTGTGGAACACAGGTATCATGAATCCATATAAGTAATGGGAAAGAACAGGAAAGATAGGAAGGAAAACGCCTCATCTCATGGGAATGGAGCAACAGGTATGAGATGCAGACCTGTGTTCTGTTGCCTGGCTACCCTAGCAATAGAGATGTTGTTTCAGGGGCAGCAGCAGCAGCGAAGCTCTGTCTCTACAGATGCGTGGCCCTTGCTCCTTTATCTGCCCTGGCTGCAATAATCTGAGCTCCAGCTCCTCCATGACACAAGCACCAAGCAAAAGGCAGAAGGTCTGGGAGATGCTGCCTGGATGGCCAGTTGCTACCTCCTGGGAGACAAACAGGGGCCTCTGTACTCCCTGACAAAGCTCGTAGGAACTTAATGTCCTTGAGATCTTAACGTCCTCTTGATTTTTGCTATTTTATCCCTATATACCTTTTCCAGAGAGATCATTTGTGGCTGGAGCTGATCAGGGGTTCACAAGCTATAGGTGTGCCTGGTTTGTGCTTGCGTAAACCTTCTTGCCTTAGGAAATCAGCCTGAAAAGGGAAAGTCACACACTGAGTAAACCTTTCAAGGCTTCCAAGTGAATAGGAGCTATTTACAACATTACTTTCAACAGAGCCAAGAGCTCAGCGCGTAAACTCTGAAGGGGAGAGGGCTGCTGGCTGTTCAACTGCTAGACTCCGCAGCTCGGCCGTTGGGTCAGCAAGCAATTTGATTTCAGCCAGATGCAATATAATCCCAGCAACACTTCTGCACAGCTCTGTTAGACTGGAGAAATATGAACAAGTGCTGGTTGTGCTGAGTCCCCCAGCTGAGAGCAGAGTGTGCCGCCTGACCTTCTGGGAGGAGCCCTTCTGCAGTTCCGGTGACTGTGAAATTTTAGGAGCAGTGTCTCTGCTTGTGCATACTTGAAGAAAGCTACTGTGCAACCCAAGATTTCATTTTCCAGAATGTTCCCTTTCACCCAAAGTCATTAAATACCCTGTTCCTCCACCACCTCCCGCAGGAGAGTTGGTGCAAATCGCGTTTCAGGACTTGAAAGAACCAGGACCAGTAGCTCCCTAGCTTTCCAATTTCAAAGTGGAGAGCTGTAGCCCAGAGGAGCATTACCCTACTCTCTAGGAGGATGCTGTGATACTTCAGCAAACAAACACAGTGTACCACTTGCCTCCAAAATGAAAAAAAAAATCATCTAAGCAATCCCAGGAAACGTAGCTCTGGAGGAGTGGATGAGATGGCAAGACTGGAATGGCTTGGCACTTACATGAGTCACTCTGTCCTCATGGTATCTGGTTGACAAAAAGCATGACAGCATTTAGTGGCTTCATTCTACCCTCAGTTACTAACTAATTGATAATTTAATTCATTCCTCAGCAGCTGGATACAACACATACACATTAACTTCCAAAAGAGGGAGGCTTTTTGATTCCCAGTTTTAACTCAAGATGTTCTAAGTCGGTGACAATTCACAACTGCACTTGCAATTTGCTAGGCTCGGCATCATGAATTTACATTATTTGGAGACAACAAATCAAACTTTCTTATTAATACAGCTTGTTAGTGACATAAATGGTGCACCTAAGTACTTGTACCATAAGGGATATGCACACAGAGGGAGAACTGGTAGAGTTGAACTTTTACCTGCTAGAAATGGATGGAGTTTTGTAGAATTCTCTTGACTATGTCAAGGAAAGCCTTTGCATCAGGCTGAGAGCAAACAGTGGGAAAGGACAGTTTAAGAACCGTGTCTTTACTTTGCCCCAGACTCTACTCTAGATATCATAGAATCATAGAATTGTCTGGGTTGGAAGGGACCTTTGAGATCATCAGGTCCAACCATCAACCCAACTCTGATAAAACCCATCACTAACCTATGTCTCTAAGCACTATGTCAACCTGGCTTTTCAGTCCCTCCAGGGATGGGGCCTCAAACCCTGCCCTGGGCAGCCCATTCCAAGGCTTCACAACCCTTTCCATGGAAATGTCTCTCTCTCATATCCAATCTGAACCTCCCCTGGTGCAACCGGAGGCCATTTCCTCTTGTCCAATCGCCTGTGACCTGGGAGAAGAGACCAACCTCCCCCTGGCTACACCCTCCTTTCAGGGAGCTGGAGAGAGCCAGAAGGTCTCCCCTCAGCCTCCTCCAGGCTGAACACCCCCAGCTTCCTCAGCCTCTCCTCACAAGACTTGTTCTTCAGGCCCCTCACCAGCTCTGTTGCCCTTCTCTGGACCTGCTCCAGCCCCTCAATGACTTTTTTGTGGGAAGTGGCCCAAAACTGGACACAGCCCTTGAGGTGGGGCCAAAGTTTGTTAGGAATTGTGAAATTTGTTCATATGCAGCTTACAATTTCTAGTATGTATAGATTTCAGGTAATACTTAAGACAATAATTTATATCCATGCTGACGTGCATGATCTGGTACTAAAATGGAGGGGAGTTCTTTAGACCATTTGCTGTATGTGCAGTTTTTAGAACACCACTTTAGACTGTCCCTAGGACCACCTTCTAAAGCCTTCCTGTAGCAGTGATACCTCAAGAAGTAGGGTTTGAGACCTAAATCTAATTTAAAAACCAAGCACTCTCAAGGGCACATAAATACCTGTTGTTTTGAACTGAAGCTCAAGATGACCTTATTCTGAATTTTATCCAGTACTTTCTCAAGAGACATTTTAAAAATCCTAGTCTAGACAACAGATCAGGCTGTAGTGATGTGGGAAGCTCTGGCTTGTCTGTCTGTTTTCTGAACTGATTGATGTGCTGTTTGCTTTTATGCTGACAAGTGTTTTGCTACTTTGTGTAGTGCCTTAAAACCTTCTTCCTCCTGTGACCCTTCCAGGGAACTCTCACTGGGCACAACCGGGCTGTTTCAGGGACCCTGGAATACTGTGTAAGGGTGAAGTACCTTCCAGAGGCTGTCTGCCACAGGCTGCACCAGCATTCTTATAAGAACCGGAGTATCTTTGATCTGATTTGGGAGATAACGCCTATTTTTATTTCCAAATTAAAACCACGCTCTAAATATGGTATCCTCTCACTTTTGTGCTTGCAGTCTACTGGCATGGCACATCAGGGACTGATAGCTCAAGATACGGCTTTACCCAAGGTATGGGTGATTCCAGGGGCATCTTGGAAGATGTTTGCGCAGTAAATGTTGCTGACTTCTTTTTTTTTTTTTTTTTGCATAATTAGTACATGTTTGGGAGCTAGTGGAATAGTTAATACATCAGACAGTGCTCCTGGTCACCAGCAAGTGTTTGCGAGGCCACACAGTATCCAATTCATGTAGGAAGCCTTACACACATCAGTGAATGTAGTGAAGTGAAACAGGAGTGTGAGTATGCCTTAATTGACCTTATTAAGGGGGTGAAATCAGTAGCCCA
>VXBJ01005418.1:980592-1147977 GCA_013400055.1 Nycticryphes semicollaris | reverse complement strand
TTCTGTGATTCTGTGAATTGGAAAATTAAACTGCTACTCCCTCATTCTTGTCCATAGTATTATTAAAAGATATGGGAAGCCTTTGAACTTGTATAGAGAAGAAATACTTCTAAGTGGGAGAGGCTTATTATAAGAAGTACTACAAGCAATAACTGGAAAAGATGGAACAGATAGGCTTTTGCACATTGCTTTATAATCCTCAACATCCTCAACAATCCTAAACATCAAATAAAGTCTCCACAATTAAATACGCAGTAATAAAATGCCTTTGTTAATAACCTCTGCAATGGTTCCCCAGAGTAACAAGGATACACATAAAATTCCTCTTCCTCTTCCACACCACTGTAACCTGGGTCTGTATTTACCTTATCCATCAATTGTATTGATCTGAATATACGAACAAGAAAGAGACTTGTATTTGTTCTTGATTTGAGCCTAACAGGTGTATCATAGTAATTAACTGAGAAAGAACATGCTTTCAGAACCACTGTACACTAAGTTCCCTGAATTGTGCTTAACCAACCTGATAGCCTTTTATGAAGACATAACCATGTGGATAGATGATGGTAAAGTGGATGTGGTCTACCTTGACTTCAGTAAAGCATTCGACACAGTCTTCCACAGTATCCTCACGGCTAAACTGAGGAAATGTGGCCTGGAGGATCAGGTAGTGAGGTGGATTGTGAACTGACTGAAGGATAGAAGCCAGAGAGTTGTGATCGATGGGACAGAGTCTAGTTGGAGGCCTGTATCTAGTGGAGTGCCTCAGGGATCAGTACTGGGCCCAGTATTATTCAATATATTCATCAACAACTTGGATGAGGGAGTAGAGTGCACTATCAACAAGTTTGCTGATGACACAAAACTGGGAGGAGTGGCTGACACGCCAGAAGGCCGTGCTGCCATCCAGAGAGACCTGGACAGGCTGGAGAGTTGGTCAGGGAGAAATTTAATGAAATTGACAAGGGCAAGTGTAGAGTCCTACATCTGGGCAAGAACAACACCAGGTACCAGTACAGGTTTGGAAGTGTACTGTTGGAAACCAGGGTAGGGGAAAGGGATCTGGGGGTCCTGGAGGACACCAGGATGACCATGAGCCAAGCACTGTGTCCTTGTGGCCATGAAGGCCAATGGCATCCTGGGGTGTATTAGAAGGGGGGTGGTTAGCAGGCTGAGAGAGGTTCTCCTCCCCCTCTACTCTGCCCTGGTGAGACCCCATCTGGAATATTGTGTCCAGTTCTGGGCCCCTCAGTTCCAGGGGGACAGGGAACTGCTTGAGAGAGTCCAGCGTAGAGCCACAAAGATGATGAAGGGAGTGGAGCATCTCCCATACGAGGAAAGACTGAGGGAGCTGGGTCTCTTTAGCTTGGAGAAGAGGAGACTGAGGGGTGACCTCATTAATATTTATAAATATGTAAAGGGTGAGTGTCAGGAGGATGGAGCCAGGCTCTTCTCAGTGATGGCCAATGATAGGACAAGGGGAAATGGGTGCAAGCTGGAACATAGGAGGTTCCACTTAAATATGAGAATAAACTTCTTCACGGTGAGGGTGACGGAACACTGGAAGGGGCTGCCCAGAGAGATTGTGGAGTCTCCTTCTCTGGAGATAATCAAAACCCATCTGGACACGTTCCTGTGTGACCTGATCTAGGTGTTCCTGCTCTGACAGGGATATTGGACTAGATGATCTTTCAAGGACCCTTCCAATCCCTGAGATACTGTGATTCTGTGAATCGTTTGCCAGAAATTGTCTTGTAAGATCTACTTATGTAAACCTGATGCAGTGGAAGACAAGGTACCACCATTTTGGAATCAGATGCCCAGCATTGATAAAGAGCCCTCGTGACTCATCATTCAAGACAAGGCTGAAAAAGATATCTCTTTCTTCTGTATTTAATTGATAATCACGCACCACCAGACAAACACTCATACAGACCAGTCTTGCTAATCCGTAGCATAACAATCTCTAGTTCTGGATCTCATAAATGCAGGAAAAAGTTGCAGGACAGATGGGTATGCAAACAAATCTGAATTACTGCCAGCTCAGGCATTAAACAAGTGGACTGAGTGAATATTTTCCACTTAACCAAAGAACTGGGTTTCTGGCTGCTCTGAGAAACATCCTTCTCTTCAGCTGCTGAAAGCATAACACAGACAAGCTTGGGAGCATCTAGCCCTCCCCTTTTTACTCTTCACTGCCAATAAGAGACTCTACTGAGTCTACCCAAGCAGTTCAGCTAATTACACTGAATGCTTTGCTGCTCAAAAGTGTACCCCTCTCAGGGGAAATATCCCTGCTGGTGCCACTTCAGGGAATGTTCACGGGGCTGATGTCACCCCAGTATGTTCAATGCTTCTCTTAGAGAGCTCTTCACTCTCTTGGCAAAGCCCCCTCACTTTGTTCCTGGCCAGGTATTGAAAGACATGGTCTTTAGCTTCCCCTTCCTGTCCAGGGGCTGCTCAAAATTCAGCTTGTTCACCTACAGCAGCCCTAGATTCCAGCTTTAGGCAAGGCCTGAAGAAATGTTTGCTCTCAGCTAACATCTAAAGATCTCAAATTTTCTTCAGAGGAACTTTGTCTTTAAACACAAGCAAACTTGAGACATTTAAATGGAAATGATCTTTTCTGATAAAGTACATAGAAATGTAGCAGAAATTTACACAGCAAGTAAAATGTTCTTTACCATTAAGGAAATGTCTGTTTATATCCACCTGTTGGAATGTGTCCAGTGGAGGGCCACGAAGATGATCAGAGGGCTGGAACACCTCTCCTATGAAGACAGGCTGAGAGAGCTAGGGCTGTTCAGCCTGGAAAAGAGAAGGCTCTGGGGAGACCTTAGAGCAGCCTTCCAATATCTGAAGGGAGGCTACAGGAGAGGTGGGGAGGGACTTTGTCAGGAAGCGTAGTGACAGGACAAGGGGTAATGGCTTTAAATTGAAGAGGGGATATTTAGAATAGATATTAGGAAGAAATTCTTTAGTGTGAGGTTGGTAAGGCACTGGAACAGGTTGCCCAGGGAAATTGTGGATGCCCCATCCCTGGAAGTGTTCCAGGCCAGGCTGGATGGGGTTTGAGCAACCTGCCCTAGTGGGAGGTGTCCCTTTCCACAGCAGGGGGGGTGGAAAACAATGATCTTTAAGGTCCCTTCCAAGTCTAACCATTCTGTGATTCTGTTTCCATTTCAGCATCTAGTGTAGTCAGTGAAAATTTTAAGACTGGCACCAAAGTGAATACATTTTGATTCTTAATTGCAGCATTAGCAGAATGGCAGATCCTTTCCAAGTTGGCCATATTCTCTCCTCACTTAGGCTGGGCTTTCCCCTGGCCGAAGAAAAAATTCCCTAAGCATGATGCAATTATTTTAATTTTTCTGGAGAAAAATGGATCTGCCTGTTATGCAAAGACGTTGGTTTGAATCACACACCATTAAGGGAAAAACAATTATTTGTTGTTTAAAGCCACATAGCAAAGAAACCTAATTTACTGTTGGATGACATGGTACATTGAGAGGGGCTTTATTTAAAAATGAATAAATGTCCTTTTAGCAACAGAACAACCGTGTCTATCTATCTGCCAACTTTTTGTAAGCAATTTTAAACTAGTACGGTTTTGAATTTAGTAGCTGAATAAAAGGGAAAAAAACTAAGATGTAAAAGACATTTTATATATGGAGCTGTGGCAGTGAGGCTCTGAGCTAAGAGTTAATCAGTTTATTTAGAGGATCTAGATTTTTTAACTGATAGAAACAGCTGTTGTCACAGATGTCCCTGATAATTCATAGGTTATCACTCGAACTACCCACAGGAATTTTAATTTGCAACAATTTAACTGAACTAGTAAGCCATTATTGACAAAGGAAATACGGGATAATTTTATATGTAATCTATTTTGCAGTGAACAAATAAAGATACAATACAAGAAATAATTTTTAGAGAAGTTTTGTATATTTGGGAATATTCAACACAGTTGACATTTAAAACCATTTCTGGAAACTGATACACAACATTAACTCAAAGTACACTGAACACTGAGAAGTAAATAGAAATAATGGTTCTTAGAAACAGGTATAAGTGCAGAAAAAGAATGTAATTTTCAAGATTCCTAGAAGCAGACTCAGGGAATGTGTCATTATGCCACAAAACACATAAAAAGCCTCTGAAACCAGTTGGGGGGGGGAGCTGTGTTAACTGCACGTTTAAAAACTTCACAGGAAGAAAATTGTACATTTTTGCTAGACAAGGAAATGAAGAGAGCTTATGGAAGATAGTCAGGAAGCAAAAAAGGAGGAATGGCACATTTTGTGCTCAGACCTTTGTCTAAGCCATGCATCAGAAATCACTACTGAAAAAGAAAATAGGTATTCTATACATGTTCAAATATGAGGTTGAGTGAACATAGATTAGCACCGTCACTACATTTTATTCTTAAATATTTGATCAGCATACCTCCCAAATGATGCCAGTGCTAATCCAGCTACAGATCTCATGGGCATTCCCAGAAGTCAGAAAAGGAGGACTTCTGTAATAACTGTAATAAATCCATTTCTAACTTTTCTGTGGGTGCTGATACCAAATATATAGCGCTGCATAGTAAAGTGGGGTGAGGTAGCTACAAAATCAGCTTGCACATAGAAACTCTATAATCAGGTCTTCCCTTTGCTCACACTAATGAGGCCTGGGAAGAGGCTGGGGGGGACTTCAGCAGTACCTCCTTTCCTTCCCTACATTGCCCATAGGCTCCCTCATAGGTCCGAGATCCACTGTGCAGAGGTGTCTTTGAGAAAGCATTTTCTTTTTGCACTCTGGCCTGTGGGATCAGGAGGAAATAGATATTTACACCAAGAGTGACGTGACACAAGGACAGCCTCCTCCCAGGGAGCTGACAAGCTGAGGGCACAGCAGCAGCATAGCACTATGCATGTCCAGGATATCTCACCTTTAATCATACCAGCAGATAAAATTCAAACAACAGAAGTGCTCAGGTAGATAAGAGTTTTCTTACCTTCTTCCTCTAAGTGGTGCTCAGTGCCATCTTTTAAATCTTCATCTACCCATGGGCGAGAGAGAGGCTTGCTTTTAGTTTCCTGTTTTTCCTCCTCTCCATATATTTTTTTCAGTATTACCCCAATCAAAACACATATAACGGCTATAAGGACTGGGGTTAGGGAAGAAAAGAGTTCCATGACTATGGAAATGTGGAGCCTTCCTTCAAGTTCAGTAGTTTTTCCTGAAAAGGAGTGGAAGAAAAAGGAAGAGCAGGATGGCAGTACGCAGAAAGGGGTGGACCCACAGTTCAATCCTCGACCCTATCCTGCTTCTACTTTTCAGCCACCGCCCCCACAATCTCATCTGTGATGTGCTCCTCCTGTTAATCAGTCCCAGGTTTATATATTTGCTGAGAAGAAACTGCTTATGAACAGCAAGCAGAGGCACTGACCATATACAAACACATGAATGCTGTCGAGTGCAAAATAAAATAAATTTTAAAAGATCTTCCAAAACCCCAGACTAAGGCAAAACAATATAAGTAAGGGGGAGGGGGGAGAAGTGTGATGGTGTTTCCAGTAATCTTTCTTGTAACAACAATTATGAGAAAGAGCCAAGTGGGAATGTGACTTTTAAAAACTGATGGCATCTCTTCAATGTCTAACTCATAAAATTAGTGATATTGCGCGTGTCCCAGGAACTCAGAATATCACCAATTGAATATCAGCTTGCAGCACCACCCTTACCTCCGTAAATGGGTCAATAAAACAGACAAGTGGCAACAATTCTCCCGTATGAAGCATCAATGAGATGATTCACAGAACCCTGTATTCATTCTGCATGTTCTGGGGGAAGAAAAAAGAATAATTCAGGGAATCAAAGTAAGAAATATTTGAGGGTTGAATATCTAAGCTGCAGTGAATTTTAAAACTGTGAGTCAGCTGTCTCGTCAAAGGAAAGATTAAAAAATTATAGGATCCTGGTCTAATTCAAGAATGGTCAATGTCTAAATGCTTAACCCATTTTTAACTCCAGCCGGCTGCTTGGGAGCTGAAACAGCACAGCAGCCCTGAACTGATCTCTTTATCTGGGACTGTCAGGACACACCGGATAATGAAATGCCAGATGATGGTGAGTGCTGGGGTATGTGCTGGAGAGAAGGGTACAAGGGAACCGAATGCATGCAGTCACCAGCACCCACCAGCCTGTTTTTTAGTGCTGGCTACATACCCTCCCTGCCAAGCCTCATCTCATGCTGCACTGGGCCAGCTTTGAAGTCTCTGCATCCATGTCAAGTCAATCTGCGTTTTGAACAAGACCACCCAAGATAAGTGGGAGCATTCGTAGCTGCAACCATTCCAGGAGATAGTGTGACCCTAGTAGGTCAATCACTGTGACAGGCAACTGCTGGGGGACATCGCAGGTCCTGCCCACAGCGTCCCCTGTTTCCTTAACATGGAAACCAGGATACACAGGGGAGAGAGAAGTTGTCTCATGCACAGGTTTCATCCTGACAGATTCTCAGTCTGTACCCTAGCCACTCATGTCTCTCACCCAGCCGGTTTTGCAGCACTGGGCAGACCCTTACTGGTCCCACTTGACACTGCCACTCCAGAGGGTCCATACCTTCCCATGCTTCAGTAAATACTGCTGGCTGACTTGAGGAAGGGTCTCTGTGTCAGGAACCACAGATTAATGACCATGTTGCCACACAAGAGGAATGTGTGGCTGTACTGGTTGGCTGGGCACAATGTTAGTCTGGCTGACAGTCTGGTCATGTATCCTCCCTTAATACAAGTTCCTTGTATTAAAAGGGTCAAAGCCAAGAAAATTGCTCAGCTGTGCACATATTGTCTAGATGTGTCCAGAGGCAACTGGTAGCCAGGCTGGGCTTTCTCAGCTGCCCGGCTCAGATACAGAATAAATACTTCACTGCTATTGCAGCACATCCTACTCCAACACAGTGTCCCCATAAGTCCTGGTCATTCCAGGCATTGTATGGCATCTGTACCCCCAAGGCCAACCAAATACTTTCACAAGACCATCTGAGGTGAAATAAAGAGAAGATGCAAAAATTGTACTTAGATAATCTAAGCCAGTAAAGTTGGCAATAGACAGACACTTACCTCTGGCTAAGAGGGCAACCTGCTTGAAAACCCAAGACAGGAGTCTTCTCTTCTCTACTCCCCACAGTCAAGTTGTGACCTGGGACACCTGTGTGGGTCATTGATCTTGGGTCTGCATGTAAAAAAGCCCCCAGATCTGTATAGGAATAGAAAGGCTGACAATTATCACATGGGAAAGAGTTAAATTTATCCTCTCTCTCCTTGATTCAGAACAGATATTCAGATATTTAAACTGATTTTTGCTATCTGTCCAGTCATGGGGTGAGATACGTCACCTAATCTGTGAGTAGAAGAGGAACCTGAAGTTTCATCAGACACATTGTCAACAGCCTACTCTATGGCAAGGAAGGAAGAAGGAATGCTTTCTGAATGGCACTGTTTATCCCCCAGGGAATATATTCTTGTTAACCTTGAATATTCACACAGGTAAATTAGGATCTGGATGCTTTGCAGCCACGAACACATCCTACGATGAGACACATCTGTGCTGAAAGAGCAAGAGAAGCAACATAGAACGTTCAGTGCTATTGTTTAAAATAACTACCTCTGTTTGCAGTGCTGGGAACTTTGTAATCTCTCAGTCTTCTGGAATAACTTTGACTTTTGTAGAGGTGATGAGATATTAATTTTTCTCCAGTACAGCAGAGAAAGAAAACAAGCTAAATAAAAGTCCCTTTGGTATTAACTTAAGCAAAATCTATATTCGGTGTTATATATTCAAGACTATTAACTTGAACTTCAGCCCCACAGAAATCCCACAATACCATGTTTTATTAAAACCTGATTTAGTTTCAATAACTCCATACCATAGACATTTGAAATATAAACACAGCGATGCCCAGAGGAATTGTGGGAAGGAGTGGGTGGAAGCAGTCAAATTTTATATGGTAGATTTTAATCAGTTTCTCTGTTGGATTTTCTTCAATCCAAGCTTTATAGAAATGTTATCATTATCATGACAAGTTCAAGCAAATTTATTGCCATTATTTCTTCTGTTCCACTGCAAACCCTAAAGCCTAGCAGCTGGATTTATTTTTTTTTTTTAAGTTTCAAAAAAGTCAGAAGGAACATTACAAATAACCCTACTTCTAGGAATTGATGAAGCTTTTCTGACATATGTGGAAAGAAGCTAGAAAATTTGACAGATATACAGCTGTTGAGAACAATAAAGTACTGCAACATTACTGCATGAAATCCATGTAGGCACTTTTAAAAGATACAGACCATCATACTAAAAGCTTTTTGGACAAAATGTTCTTTAATATTTCCCATTAAATTCTGTGCATAGTTGTTATTCTGAAGGAAAAAATACATGTACTCAAGTATCAAATATAGCCTTTTATTATTCTCAAAGCAAAAACGTGTGACAAGCAAGTATCATTGATAGGCTACAAGGTCCTATCTAGGTGGTACCATGCAGTGTGTTTGCTCTGCACTAAGCTCATGGGACTCTGCTGCTGAGGGTTGTGGGGCTGTCCTGCTATATGCAGGTGATTGCAAAGCCACCTTTCAGCATCCAGCCATGAGCTCTAAGTTATGCAGATCCATCTCTGCTTCTGATACTCCTCACTGGTTCTTCCCATCATTCCTGCAACCTCAGCACACCCCTCTCATCCTGCCTGGAGGAGTCCTACAGCCTTATTATGAGATTGTCTCATGGGTAGGCTGGGACAAAACTCCTGAGGAGTTCTTATGTGCATGTAGGGTCTAGCAGAATAGTCACAGAGAAGATGTAAGTGATAGGAGAGCTCCCAAATGCACAAATTATCAATGAACTTATTATCTGCATAGGGTGAATGTGAGCTTCATAAATGCAGAGGGGTAGAAGGGGAAGAGAGAAGGTTAGAATGGCTGGGCAGAATCAAAACCATCAGCCCCCACAGTCTTTCCTACTTATGATTTTCTATCTGTATGTCATTGGAGAATTCTTAAGACTTCTTACTGGATGCTATAGGAAACCAATAACATCTGGACATTCAAAAAGATGTTCAATACATCTATTCAGATAGGATTAACTATCAAGAGCCCAGTATGGTAGTTAAACCACCTAATTTAGGAAGTCTCTGAGGCTTTAGAAGATACACAGAAGGAGGGATCCTTTCAGTCCTCAACCTTTTCAGTTTTCCTAGTTATCTACCCTTGGGCATGTACAGATACAGGCTCTAGCACTAGATAGCTAGGACTCGGTATGAGAATTCTTACGTTAGTCAGAAGAAGATCTGTGTAAAGCAGAGCAGTAGCAGAAGAGGAATGCTGGCAGGGAAGGCACAAGAAAGCAGAGTAGGGTGAAGGAGGTAGTTGTAACAAATACAGCACAAGTCTGTGAGAGCAAACACATTTTTGGGTGCTAACTACAGTTACCATTGCACACATCTCTTGCTGAACATTATCAATTGCACACCTACAAGGGACACATACTTTATTTCTGCTACTAGCCAGTGCATAAGCCACTGCTGGGACTCTCAAGTGATATACCAGTATGTGGTGGTGAAAGCATCTGTGCAAAAAACTTGCTGTGTTTATAGTTACATAGAAGCTGGAAAAAGTCACCAGTGGATATTATCTAGAGATGCAATGAAATACTACATTGGCATCAGGGACAGAAATGAGTTTCAGATTAGAGTTGGTGTTTACTGAAAAACAAACAAACATACATAAAAGGCTACTTCAATGCCATCCATGATCAGCCCCCAGCTCAGTATGTGTCCAATATGGGCAAGGTAGAAACCCACATGTACTACGTAATCCAAATTCCCAGTCAGAACAGAGACAAATGTCTGGGATCAGTTGAAACTTATACATCATCAGGTACTGGCATTACTAAAAATACCATCAGCTTGGTAAGCGTCGTCTTCTCCATCATAGATTTAGTCCTTGCCCTCCTGCCTCTGTCAGTGACCAGCACAAAGTGCTTCCGAGCAAGGTGACCCCTCACTTTTCTGCTGTCCCTTGCCCCTTCCACCCTCCACACATACAACCGCTCCCTTCCCTTCCCCCCAGTCAGCTGTATGATCTTTTTGTGACCCCTGGAGATACCAGATATCTTGCCCTGTGGCACTAGATTTGATTATCTTTTTCATTAACTTAGCTCAGATTGCCACAAATGTTATTACTGCTTATGAACTAGCCTTCTGAAATCTAGCAGTACAGTGGGTAATACAATTACATCCCATAGCAATGAAAGCACGAGACAACAACACACAGTGCAATAGAATAATTTTTCCTATTCGTCCTCAGTATACCACCCTCCAGTTGCAAACTCCATGTATTTATACATTGCAGGACAGAAGAAATAACCTATATATCGACAACACATTTCATTAATAACTTTCTAAATAGAATAATGATGTTATTAGGATCTGTGGTACCAGACAAACCATTAGTCATGCCCAACAGGACAATAGTAGTCCTAAAAAGATTACCAATTTCAGAGAAAAACTTGAATTTTAGCCCAGAGACTAATTTAGCCCCAGATTCATACCAGAATGAGCATTCTGCTACTGCTGTGCCAGTGTTACCACCATGAACTTGAGTGAGTTTCCCCTCAGCAGGAGCCTGGTAGATGTTAACAGTAATGTTGAGGTAAAGCTGCATCAGTGAGCTTGTAGAAACTCACTAAAACTTTCAGCTCTTTAAGAAGAGGTCCTGAAAACATCACTGAACTTATGTGAAGAACCACCAAAGGTCTACAGATAACACAGACCTTGAAAGTTATTTGCCCGAACTATGGGGATACATAAATACAGAACGACAAAATATTATTTTTCCATTAATCATTTTTAGGCACAGACCCATAACAGGCAATGTTAAAACCTGTTTTATTCTGTGAATATTACTGGGTTACCCTTGATACCAGCTTGCAGGGAAAAACAAGACAAAAAAATAAAATAAAAGGCAATTTCTGAATAGCCATGTGGTAGGTGGGAGAGCACAGTCTAACAGAGGCTGCTATAACCCCTTCAGGGTAGGGATGTTTAGGGAAGAGAAAGCAGGGGTAGGCAATGGCTCCCTCCCAATTGCCAGCAAGTTGAGAGTAACGTCTCCCAGATAAAATATCACAGCAAACCAATTCTCTGCATATCAGGCCAAAGAGGTGAAGTGGAAGGCAAAATGCAGAGACAGAAATACGCATATCAGATCGTGTATGTCCATCCTGCCTGACCTGTGGGGCCAAAGCACGTGTTCGGATACACCTGAACCGGCTCCGTTCTCAGAGCCACGTGGCTATCAGGATGCCAAAGGGATGAGGTACCGGCTTAGCCGTGACCCTGGGCAGATACCAAGGAAGCTCCCCACACCAGCATCCCTGCAGTTGCAGCTCCCCAGCCTTCCTCCCCAGGTACACACAGCCTGCACATGCTCCGCCTGGGCTTCTGGTTAAAGCCCAGATCTCTCTTCCTCATCAGTTCGTGGCATAGGAGAACGAGTGTGTTTACAGTGAATTTATAGCACTGATCAGGCTTTTCAAATCAGGGTGTGAAGTCAAATAACTGTTAGCACTAGAGAAACAATAACTGGATGTCCTTTGTAGCAAAAAAAAAAAGAAAAAAATTAAAACCTCCTACTTTTTAGAGGTGGATTTTTATTTGCAATTGTTAATAGACTTTTTTTTATGTGCTTACAGAGAGGGAAATTGTCTTTCGTTCCATACTGTTACGACAGGACAGCTGAATGGCAGCATGCAGCATTTCAAATCAGCATTTCAAAGCCTCAGCTATTCCTAGAATAGCTATTTCTATTACTTCAGTTCTTATTTGCACCAAATCAAAACATGGCTATCTTATTTGAAGATTTTTCTTAGCTGATTACATCTGAGCTTCTAAAAACTTCATCTAGGAAAACAGTTTCTTGCTATGAAAGTGAAAGGAAGACTTGAATTCCTGTGTAATCATAAACAACAACGTTCAAAGGGTTTGGCTTTTTTGTAGATATTTTTTTATTTTTTTTTTTCTTCTTTACATGCTTTGAATGAGTTTCATCTTCCAACCTCCTGAGGAAACCCATCACAAGCCTTGTCCTTACCACAGAGGGCATCCACAGCCTCCTCTCTTTGATGAGGTGGGTTTGCCCATCCCTAGCCACAATCCCTCTCCAACTTCTCTCCTTTCACAGGGGCTCATTTGCTGTCTACAGTGTTGCTCGGACAATGGATTGGCCACACAGGCTCCTGACCCAGCCTGGCAGCCAGCACTTCCCCTTCTTTGCTCTCTTTAAGGGGCCTTTGCAAACATGGCTTGGAAACTCCTCAAAAGCAAAATCCTTCCTCCCTTCTGATCAGTAACCAAGCATTAACTGTCACTGTGACTCTGGTTCAGTTGCAAGGATGATGCTGTTCCAGTATTTCCCTCTCCCTCTTGCTCCACTACTTGTCGTTTGCAAAGGGAAGCTGGGAAGTGAAGACGGCCATGCCCATGTACATAGAGTCCCCATCAGCACACACGCTGACCCAGCTCTCAGGTAAACCACAGAGGCATCAGACAATGGGGGAGACATTTTTAGAGTGTCTGTTAGTGTGAAGTCCAGGGAAGGTGAGATAGCTGGGTGGTCAGGTCAGCATGTTCCACAGAGGCCCTGAGGCTGGAAAGCCATATGCCAAGGGACCCTAGGTTACAGATCTCCTTCTCATCTTGAGTTACGCTTTTATAGAGCAATCCCAAGCACACAGAGAATTTAAAAAACCACCAGGAAAAACCCAACAAGGATATTTTTTTACCCTTTTCCATAAGGCCAGAAAGGAAAACCTTCCACCCTCCACCTCCCCCAAACTTCTGATTGAAGGCTTCAAGAGATGCAGATCTCTTGCCTAACTCTTCTGCTACTTTTACCCCTGTGTGTAAATATTTATTTCAGAACCTGTCACATCAGCTAATCAGCAAATCACTCCTCTCAGGTTGCAGTTCAACCACCTAACAGGTTGCCAAGGTGTGATTAACGTTTACCATCTTCCTCTCGGAGAAAATAGCTGCCGCTTTCTCTGGCTGGTGCAGAAAACAGGCAGGATCTCTCTCAATGACACTTAGTTCAAAATGTTCAAACAATTCACTTTACTCAGCTAACACTTCATTGCAGACAGTCACTCTCCAAACTGAAACTGGATATTTGTGGGCTGCTACAGCTATGTGGCACAATTAAACTGCTTGAGGTTTGCTACTCCAACCAGCCAGTGGACTTTATATGTGGTTTGTCCAGTGGGCTTAGATCGGATTTAAGTAGGCAGGACTTGGAAATGGGCTCAGATGAGATTTTTCCTTGGGATTTAAATTCTTTTAATAGCTCAGACTAATTACATCGGCAAAATCCACTTTCCATCCCACTGTGAAACTCTTCCCTTTGTTGTCTCATTAAAACAATAAAAAAAGCTCAGGTCATGACAGCCATTTGAAAAGATCTGTTTTCTGACTGAAAAATATCCTCTCATTCCTTAAAATAGGAACAGGGTCCCTGACACCAGAGGAGAAGTTCACAAAGGAAAATAATGATCAATGTTATCTGAAAGACATACAGGATCTCATGTTGCCCCACTACAGATATATTATGGCTGGTACAAGGTGGAGGAGGCTCAGACTCTATAGAGGTTAGTTTACTAAAAAAAAAATTATGAATGGATATTTTTAAAAAAATACAATGGATACCATGACTGAGTAAACTCAGAGATCCAGGCATTCTGCCAACATCCTTACCCTCACTTTGTCATGTCATCGACATAGTGACAGAACTGGCTGCTGCCCTCCCTAATGCCCCCAGATTACCTTGAGCAACAGCAGAGTTCCTGTTTAGTGCACCATAAGTTCAGTTTGGCACAGCTCTGCATGCGTGGCTGATGTTCTCGTAAAGCTCACCAAGGTGATGCTCCAAAACCAAATGTCTTCCCACCAGTGATCAATCACGTTTTACCTTGCAATCAGTGCACCGTAGTCCATTACAGTTAATCAATGCTGGAGTATCTTCTATGTTCCAAAAAAATGAGAAAGCTCATTTTTCAATATTATCTGAAACTTTTTTTTGGGTTTGTTTTTTTTTTTTTTTCTGCGTGATATCACTCCAAAATTAAAAAATAATTGGGATCCATGTACCTCTTTCTCTGTGCTACGGAGTCCCCCTGCCAGCCATGAGGCAGTCTCTCATCGTGTAACACGCTTTGCTATCATCAGGCACACACACACAGAGGATCCTGCTTTAGCCTTTTGCCAGTGGATTTTTGTAGCTTAAGAACCCAATTGCTCATTTTAGTCAGGTTCTTCTCCGCAAATTAAAAAGTAGCAGAGCTTTATCTTTGAAGCTAGGCAGGGGCCCTTGTCCTGGCCCTGCTGCTAATTGAGGTGACCCCTGAGCAGCTTTGCCTCACACCCAGTGTCAGCTACCTTTGAGGTTGTGCTGACAGCAAAAATTGAGTTGGTATGTAACCAGCACTCAGTTATTTCCCCCTTCCTCAGCTGATGCCTTATTATAAAAGGCTCTGAGGGATGTGGATGTGCAACCAACAATCTGTGAAAGCATATTTCCCCAGTGGTTCCTTCTGAGCAGCACAGAAGTGTCAGATGAGGACAGAAGCTGGCATTATGCTACCAGCATGACTGAATCACAACAGGAGCTCTGTTGTTAACCATTTAACAGTCTAAACCTATTGTACAGCACTGTCCTGTCTGGTTTCTGCTCAGCATTATTCCTATTACAGAAGGATCAGGAAGCTAATTGTCCAGCAAAACTGTGTGATGAAGCTCTGAGAAGACACCAGACTGATAGATCTAAGCAATGCTCCAGCTATTCCAGCATCCTAGCAATAGTGGCACAAAATGTCTCAGATGATGCTAAATTCTTATCTCCTTCAAAACCAGATCATTTCATAGTAGTGGTTCCTGCAAGTAACTCTCATCTCTGAAAATATGTCAGTCTCCCCTTTAGAAGGTAAATATTTGAATTGTTGTGAACTTTTTGTTGATGAGCTTCTTGTGCTAATAGGTGGTACAAGAAAAGGTTTCTTTTCCACACTATTCATTACACTTGTATCAAACCCTCCTGTGGATACACTGAGAACACGCTGACACAAGTGGACAACAGCACTCATAGTCCAGGGGAAGGTAGTAAGTTCAGGCCTTCCAGAGACAAGTTTATCTTCTGCAGTCCTGTCTTCTAGGAGCTGCTTGGTAACAAGCAGCTTGGCTCATTTACTGTCTGCCTGCTCATCTGCTCTGTCCCCCATGCTGTCCTGCTTCTCCATCTTCCTCTTGCTTCAGTCTCCTGCCCCTTCCCTCTCCTTTTATTCTCTGCCATCCAACTCTATAACACGTTTTCCTTTTCAGCCTCTGTCACACAGCCAAAAATTCTTTAACAGAACAAACAGTGCTTTCCTTTCCAATTACGGCTTGAGAGTCAGGGAGATCCTAACCTGAGCTGTCTGGGTGCTGGAAGAGGACTTTGCCTTCAGCCGTCACCACCCATACCTCACATGCCTTCCAGGAATCAGTGGGTTCCCTAGAGCTGCACCATGTGGCAGGAGACCTCCTCTGAGTAAAAGCAGGAAGATGACACTAATGAAATGCCTCTCCTGTCATCAGTCCCCCATTAAATTCATCCCATAACTCAATAGGGTAAATTAACAGTGACATTCAGAGTGTGATGAGGCAAACTTAAGGCAAATTCTCTTGTTGCTGTTAATTTGGGGACCTCTGTTGGTTTCTGGAGAGATTATTCTAATGTTCTGCCAAAAAATGTTCTGACAAGTAATATGCTGCGCTCTCCTTTGTTCGGCCTCCCAGTTTAAAATTAAGTTGGTCTCATTTTTCCACAGTATTGTTGCTTAGTGCATTGCACTACCTCCAGAGTAGCACCACAGTGAGATTAAAGGTAGTAAGAACCTTAATCTTTCATTTCATTGCTCTTGTCGGTTCAAGTTACCTGCACAATGTCATCATATTTTTATATAATACAGAAAAACAAGTTGATTTTTTTATTATGCCTTTGAAGTAAATTCATTCCTTCTCTAGGCAGCAGATAGTAAAATTAATGTCTGTTCTCATAACATTTTATGATCTTGAACATCAAATATACCCTGGCCGCTGAATCAATCAGGAGTCATTGACTCCTATTAACTGTTAACAGGGCACTGTGGTCTTCAATCAGACATTCATAGTAAGGCTTTGACTCTGAAATCATGCTAGATAACCAGGAAGTCATTTAACTTACATGCAAGATCTGGTTTGCAGGAACTAAGAAACATAAATACTTTTATTTTCTTCAGTGCATAGATGTGGAATATCAGCTAAAGTCTTCATAGCATAACATTAAAGTATGATGTCCTTAGCTTTATCACTTTCATATAGTCCTTTTTATTACTTGGTTGTGCTTCAGAGAGACACAAAGGCAGACAATCTCTACGATCATCCTCTATCACAAACCATCAGAAAATTCAGGATCTGTAAATTTTGAGGTAATATTTTTAGGAAATACAATTCTGCAAGTGGAACATTCCCACAGGCAATTTAAATGGATGCTACAAGTGATAATAGTGGCATCTTCATTTACAGTTATATTCACAGTTGCACGTACAATTATACAACCTATCATGAAAGAAACCTTAACCACCTCGCTGGATACTTTAAAACCAAAACCAGCTCTATACAGAAACCCATACATCTGTTGTTGAAATATGGCAGTAATAGATGACATTTTATGTTCTTCTACTTGTAAAGTTGAAGCAGCAAATTAATTTATCTCACACGTGTGAGCAGCATCACAAGCTTCAGCGGCAGTTAGTAGCATAAAGCAAATAAGGTTAAGATCCCTGCACACTTTGTGCTTCTCAGAATATGCATTTCAGAAATAATTGCTCTCTTGAAAGAGTTAAAAGCCTCTGCCCCTTTCTAAATGCAGCACAGTAGAAACATTGTACTCTCTCACTAACAAGTATGGTTCAGTAATTGCAAAGTCATTTTAAATTCTAATTCAAAGTAATTTGATTTGCAGTAAATGACAGTTAATTATTCATGCAAATGCCTCTGGTAGGTGTGGCTGGACTAATGCACAATCCACACAGTAGGCGAGAGCACATGCTCCAGTGTTCCTCAGACAGGGCTGTGGTATCTTTCATAATACTAAAACAGTTGGGGTTTGGGTTTTTTTCTACCTGCTGAAAGCAATTTCCATGTGGAAGGTGAAATTAGAAATGTAGTTCAACACAAGGAATAACTTAACCCCAGCCAGTTTTCAGTACTGTTTACAGACCTGCAGCCAACCTGCACCTCTGAGACAGTCCAGACCTGCTGGTCTGCATTTCACAAGGCCTGGCCATGAAGAACTTTCTTCTGATCGCCAACATATCCAAAGGTATGGGTTTATGGTCCTAAGCAGGGCCCAAAAATTCACATACAAGGGGGTCAAGTCAGACAAAATCACCTTTTTCACTAAGTACCACCTAAGGCAATGCTTTGACAAGGAAAACCAGCACCTTTTGCATGAGGAGAGGCTGACCCTGCTGTGCTCAGCCAGGGTTTTCTGACTTTTCCCTCCCCACAACACTTTCCTCACACATTAGCCCTTGCTCCGTCACACACAGTTAGCGATGCTTCACTGGCGCTGTGTGTATACTCTCCCGTCTATTTTTGGCTCTACTATGGCACCAGTTCCTATAGTAAATAAGGTCCTCACTGTCTGCAGTTTATTTATCCAACACTAACACCGTGAGCTAGGGAAATGCCACTACGCCCACAGCACACACAAGGGAGAGAGAGCGAGAGAGCGAGAGACCACGCTGCAGCACAGTAGGGTCTGAACACCTCCCCTCCCCTGTGAACACCCTGCCTATGCTTCCTGCCTGTGCTTTAAGATAAAAGAGGCTGCACAACGTGCCTGTAAAGCCCTTCCCTCTGAGGACAGTTTTTCCAATTGAGAACACTGATGTGTCCCCAGAGACTGGCCAGAAGCAGGGTGCTGACTTCCTGGAGACCATCTCCTCAGCTTCAGGATGCGCTGCAACATTCAGTCATGGCTATGGGTGCAAGTCACACCAATTTTTAGAAAAGCACCAGAAGAAATATGGGAAAGGACTTTTGAACCAAGATGATTAGGGGAAGCTGTAATAAAGACTAAAATTAGTGGGCCTCTAGAGAAGTACAATGTACTTGGGATGATCATATCAGGAAGAGTTAGTATGGTTTTTATAATGAGAAGAAGGTCTGCCTTGCTTTCCCTAGAGATCTGCAAAACGATCAGACCTGTGGATATGGGTGGCACAGTCTGCCTGCATTTTCAGAAATGTCTACCAAAGGGTTAGAAGAACGCAAGCATCCATGGAAAAATACAGTAGCAGCATTTTCTCAATGAAGAGTTCGCAACTGTTCAAGAGGTGTTAGTGCTGTTCAGCCTATTTACAGGCAATTTAAAAAAGGGTGAATTAAGAAAGCTATCAAGTATAGACAGTTATTCAGGGTAGTAAGGACTAGCACACACCACAAAGAATTGCAGAGGAATCATATGCGACTGAGCAAAAAAATCCCTCAAAAAAAGTTTATAGCAGAACTGGCAGATGTTCAGAGAAAGGCAGGACAGAAGATCAAAGTCAGGGAAAGCTGCTGTACAAGGAACAAAACAGGTAGGACAGAGCAGTCTGTGAGAGGTGACTTCTGGGTACACAGGAAAAGTCTGCAAAGCTGTGAGGAGGGGTAGGGAGGGTGGGTAAAGACTGGTTGTGCACTTCTCTAACAGTACCAGCACTACGGGACATCAACTGAAGGCTGTAGGAGCCAAGTTCAAAACAACAATAGAAGAGCAGCAGGAACACCTTAACCAAGAGCGCTGCAGATGATATAAGTTTCTGTGGCTTCAAAGGAAGGCTGAGCATATTCTGATAGAGGACAACTCCCCAGGGATCACATCTGGCCATGAAGTCTCTGAGCTCAAAAAGGCAAAGGCTGGAAGAACATCGTGTATCACAGATCCATGACTTGCTCAAACTCTTCTCTAGGTCTTCACCTATGGACACTGTTAGGAGCAAGACTGGGCTAGGGTGAACCTTGGGTCAATGCTCTGGCATTTAAATGTTATCATCTAAAAGCACTAAAATCTCTCATACAATAAGCTTTCAACACTTTTACGGATTAACTCACCTCTAGAATTCTGTGTTAAATCTGCCATTTTCCTTAGCTCCTTCCCCAAACATTTTATAATTCTGCCTGAATTGCACATTTTTAAAGTGTTCGTAGCAGAGGCAAGCTTGGCTGGATGTCCCAGGTTCAGAAATAAGAACACAAAGACAAAAAAGCACAAACACGATTTTAGCTTAACTCATACCTTCTAGGCTACTCTCCTGATGATTTTAAGGTTTGACAGCAGCAATAAAGCTCTATGTAAAGTTCAGTTTAAATTAAAAAAGACCTTACAGCCAGAAAAAACCTGGCACTGTGACACGTTGTCTCAAGGATGCAAAAATGGTCTGAGAAAGAACATAAGGACAAGGGAGATCTCCAAGATGACCAAGACATGATTTGTGAGCTCTATTTCAGTCATTCTTGTCAGCTAAAGTTTGAAAACAGGAAGAAATACTGTTGAAACATGACACCATTTCACACAAGAAGTGGTTTGAGAGCTGGAAAACAGAAAAAGAAATGAAGTGGTAGTAAGAGTTCAGTCAAGATACAGAGCTGAGCAAGGCCTGCTTGTACTTAATTCTCAGTGATTTTTTTTCCACTGAATGCTGCCGGGATTCTCCAGCAAATCAGTATGCCAGACGGGAGAAACCATACTGCAGCAAGAAAAGGAAAAGCAGGCTGTTTCTTTCAATCTGCACATTTTTTTATGCAAGAGGAGAGATATCATAGAGGTTATCCCTTAAAGCAGAGCTCACTTGGTATGTTTCGTTCCTTTCTCACAGCCTTCACAGGGAAGATAACAAACAAAACAGCAATGAGCAGAGCTTCTGCAGGAGCAGCTGTAATTGGAAGACACCTTGTTCCTGCTGAGCAGCATCATCCCACCTTCTTCCCCTGGAGGCAAAAAAAAAAAACAAAAACACACAAATATATTTAAAAAAAATCCTAAAGTAATTACAGGTCATGACTGTGGAACCAGCTGACCCCTGTAACCACATGAGGACCCTGGTGGCAGCCTTCGGGCCAGTACAGCACTGGCACAGTGTCTGAGGACTATTGTGCCAAGATGCAGGAGAGCTACAGTGACCAGGCTTTCCCAGGGTGCCCCCTGCACAGCTCCAGTCATGACCTTCTGGTCCTGTCTGCTCTGGTCTAATATCTCCCTTTCTTCTTCATTAGCAGAAGCAGAGGAATGGGCTGAAGGGGAGCAAAGAATTATTTTGTGTTCCTCAGTCCCGAGTCACACATGAAAATTGTCTACAGAAATGCACAGTGATTCGTTTCCCGTCTCCCTTCCTTCAGAAAGCATTGACAAGTGAACCCATTCCCAAGAATAATTAAGTTGGTTTCCTCCTGGTTGAGGTCTACAGCTCTGGCAACCTCCTGGTCCAGCCCACCACCTCCAGCCTGTGGTCCCCAACCAGCGATGCCCTGGAGCCTCCACACACCCTCATGGCAGTCTCCATGTCCCCCCACCTCATTCTGCTCCCCTCAGGCAGCTGAACCAAGGGCACAACCTGCTGCAAGGGGTTAGAGCCCTGTGCGCTCCACAGGGTAGCCACTGTGTTCCTGCAGAGCCTCTTCCTTCCCCCCTCCCTTCCAACCCACAACCTTCACAAAGCTTGGAACTACTCCATGTCTTTTTAAAAACTGTGTCTCCACCAGATTTGCTCAAGTGACCAGTGGGCTTAAAAATTACACCTGAGGAAGAGGGACAGGCAGCCAAGAAAGACAGTGTAACTGCACAAGCTACATTTCATTTGGGAAGTTTGGCTGATGTTCCCACCTTCTAGGTCTGAAGGTTTCATTCAGCGCATCATCCAATATTTAGCACTCTGAATTTTTTAAGGCTATTCCATAAACTTGAATACTTTCTGCTTCACTGATGCTTGAATATACTCTGACTGCTGAGTTCAGATAAGGTTACATTTTGGAGAGCAAGAGGAAATAAAAAAAGAATTGTCCCTAGTTTCCCATTTATTTCCCTTTAAAAAAAAAATCCCAGTAAAAATAGAATTCCCTCAAGGAGGCTTCAAGAAACACTTGAGGTCCTTTATTATGAATTGAAAGGACCTACAGAAAGAGACAGATATTTTTCATTTAGGAGAGAAACATGCAAACCTGTAAGCAATCAAGCCATATGCCCTTAAGGCCATGATTACACTGTACCTAACTTCAGCTGAAGACCACTTCACTGGGATATCTGATTTCCTCCAATGACTACTGCTTAACTTGAGTAGCAGCAGTGGAAGTCCCACATAATTGAGGACACATTTATCTTGAGCCAATGGACCGTATAATGTTTCACCAAGTATTTAGCAAGTGAGGAAGCTTAATCTCTTTTTGATTGATACAGGAAATAAAGATCAACAAAATAAGCACAGGCAAAATACAATGATTATTATTATACTTTTACTCTTGATTTCTTTTAAACTCATTATTTTAATGACCTTCAGGCTTACTCTATAGGGCTAAGTCTGAAGTGCAGGAGGTCAGACTAGATGGTGTTTTTTTGGAAACTGATGTCTGCAAAGCCCCAGAACACAGATTTCTTACCACACTCCTAGGCAGCGGTGGGAAGGATTTGCATGCACATAGAACTCAGACAACAGGCTGGAACCCCCACTCTTGTAGCACCTGGCAACTTCACCAGAAACGAGGGGCTTATTCTGAGAAGTCCAGATCTTATGTCCCTACTTATGTCCCCCAAAACCTCAGTGGTGGCTCAGCAGATAACTGGATCTAGAGCCTCAAAAGTTCTCCCTGTGCCCTAAAGAAACTGATTTGTAAACTTGGGTAAATCAACAACAAAAGAAGGGACCAAACCCTGCGGGCAGGGGGTAAAGAGAGTCAAACCGGGCTGAGGTATCATCACATTATCTTACCACTGTAACAGACAGTGCAACCGGGAGCCAAGAAAAAGCTTTTTTGGCAGCTTTTTCAGATTCAGCACAAGAAGTCAGAATGTCACTATGCATTAAAAGCACAGCCTGCTTCAACCCACTTTCAGACAGGGAGAGAAAACACTTTGTGTTTCTCTCTTTTGTAGAAACCTTCCTTTTCAGGCCAGCCACCAGCCACTGATGGTGCGTCCAGGTCCACATCCCCCTCTCCTGAAATTGTTCTTTCTGGTGCTGCAGCCCTCTCGGGCAGAGCAGGGCCCACAGCCATTCCTGCTGGCCCCAGACAAGCAGCAGAGCCAGCACCAGCCCCTACAGCAGAGCCTGCAGCTGGCAGACAGGACATGCCACCAGCTGTGTGGAAACAGGGAACACGGCAAGCAGTATCAAAGAAAGAGAGAAAATTTACCGTGAAGCGGAGAAGACTTTATGCATCATTTTTAGAGATTTCTTGTCTGTGCTGTTGCAGTGAGTGTGAATGGGATGGGAATGCCACTGTGAGCTACAGTTGTGGAGGAATCACAGAATTATCAGGGATTGGAAGGGACCTTGAAAGATCATCTAGTCCTTGAAAGGGACCTTGAAAGATCATCTAAATCATCTGGAAAAAGGTGTCCAGAAGGCAGAGATACCTCTATTATGAGACACTTGGAGTTACCCTCGATTAATGATAGTCCTGCAGTCCGGAAAAGAAAAAAAAAAAAAAAAAAAAAAAAAAAAAAAAAAAAGAACATAANGAAGAGCTTAACACAAAGTAACCATTAATACACTGCACATCACCACATCAGCTCTCAAAAAGGCAGTGTGAATGCCATGCATGTAATGAGCAAGCCTAGACCAGGACCCAAGAGACCTTTACTCCAGCACACAGGGCAGGTTTGCTCCTACCCAGAACATCTGCAGAGGTGTCCCCCTTAAGCTGCCAAACAGAGGTCAGCAAACAGCACTAGTTCTTTTTAACAAATCATTTGAGAACATGCAAATCATCATTGGATGCAGTCAGAGCATTCTTGGAGAAATATCTCTCTCTCTCTCGGTCCGTCTCTTCTTTCAAACTTCTTTCCTTCTTTGTTCCAGTCCTCTCCTTTGACTGATTATTGTCCTCTTCTCTCCACTCACTGTATTTTTTTTCTCTCATAGCCTGAGATTTTTACTTTATCTTCCTTTTCATTTCCTAACCTTTTCCCGCCTTAGTGCTTACACCTCCCAACCCCAGTATCAACACACAGAGCACAGCAGGAAGAGCTTTCACCCCTCATGGGCTCCCTTTATAATAAAAACTTGCCAGGTTTGGACTGACTCTATTGACAATGAGGGGGAGGGATGGGGGGGAAGGAAAAAACAAAAAGAAAAAAAAAAAAAAGAAAAAGCCCTCGTTCCTTCATTCTCCTTAGTCTTATCATCCATCAAAGCAGCCAGCCCTTTATAAAATGAGCCATGAGGGGAGTCTGTTGGCAGGGAATCTGCTCTGGCTGGGAAGCTGCCAAAGGCTGCAAAAGCACTGACAAACATCACGGGAGAGCGAGAGAGAGAGAGAAGGAAGCTGTGCCCAGTGTCTCAGAAATGGGTCAGTATTACAAAAGGGAAAAAAGGCATAGAGATGTTTCAGAAAGAGGTAGTGTCTCTGATGCAAAGCCATCACATTTTGGAAAGAGTGATTTAGAACTGCTTTTCTCAGCAGTTCCCAGTCCAGAGCTAACATTGCTCCTCTCCCCTCCTTCCAGTCTCTAATACAACCCAACAGCTGCTGTTCAAATCCCCACAACATTGACAAAGTAAGAACTCAGCATCAACCAAACTCTCTCCACTTGTAAAACAACCTTCTGTCAATAAGTATTTCTGAAAACAGACATATAGAGTCTCCCAGGGGTAGCCAAATTATATTTGACTCTCTCAAAGTCCTTCTGTGCAAAATTCTACTTGAGTGTCCATCCAAAGTGTCACATGCTGACACCCAGAGAGAAGTTAAGCAAGTTAGAGAAATAATATTTGTATGTAAGTACTAAGTATCATCCAAAGCCACCTGGTTACATTTGTTTCTGGCCTGTAAAGTACGGCTGTTCCCATGGCTACTTTTTCCATCCATGCCTCTCATTTCCTTTCAGCAGTTTGCTCTGTCCATTCATAGTGTCTTGGCTTCATTAGGCTATAAACAACTTGGCATCCACTGCCCAGCACCTGCCAAACTGGGACTTCAGCACTGACAGGAGCCTGGGGTGCAACAGCTGTATAGACAAAAGAAGAAATAGTATGACATTTATGACATTTACTAATGAAAAGTTCTATTTAAACAATAGAACCTGAAACCATTTAAGCCCACACCGTTTCTTTTTCCTCTCTCTTTATCAACATGAAGAAAGAGACTCCAGTGAAGCACATTTTTGGCCTGCACCTTGAGAACTGTCTGTGCTCTTTCTCCCAGTGTCTAATCAGTGTGAAGTGCTTCTCTGTCAAAATGGTCTGCTCATTACCACTAGCAGCTGCAAATCACTTTGCCCCAGAGGAAAGGATTACATGAGATGAAGGCTGGGGACACTTACTGGGAAGAAAACTCATAGTAACTTTGGGGCTTTCACCTTCTCAAGAAGCTGGTTTGAAAAATACCAACATGTGCAGGGGTTACCCAAAAGACCATAAGCCTTAAGTAGGAGCAACTTTAAGTGGGGGTTGGAAGCCAATAGGACTTGATCTCACTTTCCTCTCTACGAATAAACTCAAAAATCCTCCATACACACACAAAGCAAAACAGGAGAAACGTGGTTGTGGATCCTCCAGACAAAGACAACAGTCTTTGGTTGCAGAAGTTGTGTACTGAGTAGATGTTCACAGGGCACTTGAATCCCAGACCTTGTTGCTACATATAACTAGCTTTGTTATAGCATAGTTATATATGACTGGGCATTTGTAGTATTTCTTTCTATCCCTTAGTTATTCCCAAACAATTCATAACTTCCTGAAAATAGTCATGCTTCATGTTGGCCACCCTCTTCAGGCAAATGCTTGTTCAATATGGTGACTGTTCACCAAGACAGATATAACCTACTTCAAGTTTCTCAATGGCAAATCCATAACTGCCTAAGCCAGGAGTATGGGGTTTGCCCTTTTATAAAATATGCTGAATCTTTTTAAAAATCTTCTAGCAAGTTTCTGAACAAATATCTCATGACACCATCTAACAACCTTTCCCTTCTACAAAGACAAATGATCATGCCGATTTTTACAATATTTAGACTATTTTTTCCTTCAAATTACAGTTTTTATTTAAAACAAAACACTGTTTTTCTACATATTTAATATCTGTGATTCAAATAACCTATTTCTTCTGGGTGGAGTTTTGGGTTTTTTTGTTATTCTCATGCAATTTTGCAGCTGTTACTTTTGGCTACCAAACAAGCCTATTTTGGTGAGGAGAGAAACCTTAAATCTTCTGGACATCACGAACATTTTAAGAAAAGTTAGTGTTCATCCAGGTATATGAATAATTCATAATGCAGCATCATTTTTAGCACCAGAAGAAAGTCAGCCTATTAATTTGCAAATCCATTTTTGCATTATTCATTTTCTTCTAATTGCAGAAATTCTTAAATAAAATAGGGAAATACTGCAGCACTAGTAATTGTTAGAAGTTAGAAACAAACATTTTCCACTTAGAACTAAGCCATGAACAGAAGCTCATTTTCCAGTCTGTGATGTTTGACCTCAGGGCTAAACACAGCTTGACCTCCTTAGCCCAATTTTCATGGAAACCTGGCTAGTGCAATCACACTCTGTGTGGCTGAATTGTGTGTATATGCTAGAGATCTCTTAAATCCACAGGCCAAATTCAACCAAATTTGACAAAAGAGCAAAGTGCCCTCAAGAAAGTTCAGTAATTTTCAGCCATTTCAAGTTGCTTGAAAATAGATAGCCACAAAGAAAAGGACACATTTACTTGCTCTTGCTTGATATTAATTTGATTATAAACTAGGGAAGCCCTCTGGAACAGAGCTAAAACATGCCCCACTTACAAGAAAAGCTCATTCAGCTCTCTCTTTAAATTTAAAGGCTGCTGTCTAGGTCAGAAGAGAACATGTATATTGGCAAGCATCAACTTTTAAACATATTCAAAAACATCTGGGTTTGTGCTACGATACTTCCATATTCTCTGGAATAAAGCAAGCTGCTACACATAAAGGTAATGCCAATGAGTGAACCTCATTGAACCAATGTGCCTCAGCCTCTGACTTTAGTTACAAGTATTTGTTTAAAATGCAGGCATCAGTCAAGCAGTTCACAGAATCACAAAATCACAGAATATCAGGGATTGGAAGGGACCTTGAAAGATCATCTAGTCCAATACCCCTGCTGGAGCAGGAACACCTAGATCAGGTCACACAGAGATGAGTTCTTATTATTCTTCCAATGTAATGACCCAATAAAGCTGGATGTTCCAGCCAACTGCTGCTGAAGGGAAGTTCCAGCAGGCCAATGACTCCCTATAGGTCTCTCATTTGACATTTTCCTTCAGTCAAGATAATGGCCATTTATTGTGGCAGTAAAAAAAAACAACAAACCAACCAAAACCACCCACACCATCGCAATCAAAGCAGTGCTTCTACTATAAAATGGTTTGCAAAGATATTTGTCTCTCACAGCACTACTTCAGAATTCCACTGTGTAGAGATTTTTTGCCCCCTGCAAAAACATTTCACCAAGAGGCCCTTACAGAAAACCCACATGAAGCTTGCCGGGAAGCCTCAAAGAACTCCATGCGTTGCTTACAAGAGGGATGACAAATACCAGTTCGACTGTTGCAATTGTTCATTGCCTATTTATCAGCATCTCAGAGGAGCTGGGATGTGTGCTCAAACTCAAACAGGACTGTGGCTGTGTTCAGCTATTTTGGCAGCCAGCCAGAGTTACCAGGAAATATTGATGTACATGTACTCACATGCCAGCTGTGAAAAGCTGTTGAAGGCATCAGGGTAGGTATCAATTGCATTTTATATCTGACAAAAAAAAAAAAAAAAAAAAAAAAAAAAAAGAGCAGNAAACACCAAAAAAAAAAAACAACCCAACCCAAAAACAGAACTCAACCCCCTAATAATTTTAACAGACCTTGAAAGCTAGACCTCAGCCCTGCAACTTTGTGCCAGTCATGGGAAATTTTCCACGCAGGTTGTGCAGTGCAGTCCGACTCAGTACAGCCGCTGCCTGTGAAAGGAGGCCAGATTTCTGCCATTCATTATTTGTGCAGATTTTGCATATCGTGCAAGCAGTTAACCTTTTGGATTTCTCTCGGATGTTTCATGAAGAATAGCATATAAGAACATATACTAAGAGAGGCTGAAATCTAAATGAGCTATATGGGTGTATATCTAATAAGTAGTACAATATTTGGAATCTGGCCCTGTAGGTCTCTTCTTTAAAGAAATATTTAGGCTGGGAAAACTTAGGAGGTAATGGGATTGTTACATGTACCGTGTTGCTGCAACGGTACAAGCGTAAGGCAAATAACTTGCTCTTTGTTCCCTTCAGGGAGACCAGAGACAAGAAGTAGCACTAAGTGCTCACAGTCCTGGGCTAAACTCCCCTTCCCTGCATCCTGGTCTCTTCCAGTTAAAGCTATCACTGGTTTCCCTCCAAGTGAATATTAAGCTTATGCTTTGAGAAAGCTTTTGGAAGAAACTGAGTGCAGTTCCAGCATTAGGATTTTGAGGATTAGCCACCACATTTCTTAAAGACAACTCTGCACAGATCCCACCAAGCCTCAAGAGACACATTAAGAATATTCCTAAAGTGGTGCTGAAAATCCAGCTCCAGCTACTACAAGGTAGTAGGAAGGCTGCACCCTAGACATTTCCCAATAAAATCTTTAGGGATAAACACAGAGTGTACCATCCACGTTGTCCTGCTGCTTTCTCCTCAGGGACATCAGTAGGGGGTAACAAACTCTGAGACCAGCCCAAATGTGAAGAACACTGCCCACCAAAACGACTTGGAGGGCATCCAGGACATAGTGTGTGTGCGCACACGTGAGAAGAACTGGGTCACTGCTCCTCCTCCTTCCCTTTTTCCTTCTGCAGGCGTGCTGCAGCATGAGGTAAAATCCTGCCACTAGATCTGCAGGGTAACAGCATTACAAAACCCATCGATAGATCAACTGCTCAGGGACACAGAGGTCTAAAACACATTGTGAGAGCCCTTTCTTAGCCAGCAGTTCCCCATTCATCTTATCTGCAGTTCATTGAAGCAAAGTATT
Source organism: Nycticryphes semicollaris (assembly GCA_013400055.1). NCBI lineage: Eukaryota > Metazoa > Chordata > Aves > Charadriiformes > Rostratulidae > Nycticryphes > Nycticryphes semicollaris. The sequence goes on along the minus strand of VXBJ01005418.1, from coordinate 1,119,641 downwards.
CAATCAGAATTAATTCTTACTATATTAAAAAAAAAAAAAAAAAAGACAGCACATTTAGAAAGCTAGAAAGCCTTAGCGGAGCTTTATATCAATAATAGAGGCAAGCAGAAGGAAGTTTCTCTGCATTAGATGCAATTAAAAAAAAAACCCACAACAAAAACCACAGGCGTCTCATTGTTCTTTTGAAACAGCCCTTCAGACTAACTACATTTGGGCAAAGCTGAGGTCATAAAAGTACTCTTGCCTCATAATATGTTCCATCACCATCCACACTAGAAAAAACCCCACCAAGAGTAACTTTTCTCCCAGGGGGAGGGACAGATAATCTCTTTCTTCAAGATTTTAGCAATTTGGGATGAATTTCTATGGATGTGGAAATTCCCTGTGCTGACCTGCAGTTGGAGGTTTTTGCCAGAAGACTGGGGAAGGAGAACTGTTAATGTATAACACAAGGGTGATTTGGGTTAGCCATCACAAAAATCAGACTTGTTTTTATTAGCAGAAAATGAGATACAGGGTCTGGGCTACACTAACTCTGTATGAATAGATCAAGCTTTTATGCCCAAAAGTCTGAATCTCACTGCAGTCTCCAAAACACTGCGAGGCCCTAGGTGGATCCCACTGTACAGCTGAGGACGCTTCATCCAGCAGTAACACCGCAGCCTCAGCTACCAGGGATGCCCAAGAAAACAGGCAGATTGAGAATAGGGTTTTCCCACCTCGAAACCCTGCCCTTCACATTTCTCTCTTCTCAGGTCACACCAACTTTCCAAATCTTTGCTCCATGCTTTCTTAACAGACCATTCACCATTCTCCTTCTTTCAAAATGCAGCCTCTTTTCTTTCATCCTGTAGTTGAGTGGTTTCAGCAAAGCTCTGATTCCTTCTTGCACATAAGGAGAGGTAAACCCATGCCTTTTACACCCCAGAAGATCACCATCATGACAGAGGTTTCTAGGAAGACAGACTTTTAATTTTACCTTTTCATTTAGCTCCATTTTTCAGGAAGCAGTTGGATATTCACTGTGCCACAGGCAGAGCAAGGCTGTCTTTCACCTGCCCAGGAGCTCCATGGGTTCCTCCAGCCTCCTACTCCCTTGTGGTGGTGAACTCAGGTTTCAGGCTGGAGTGCTCTCTGCTGCAACTTGGTTAGTCACTGTTGCCCACAAAGTCTGGTCTGTGGGCAGAACTCTTTCCTCACTAAGTGTCAAACTGGGAAACAGCTTTTTGCATGACTTCCAACTTTTCATCCATTGTTATTCTGAGGAGGAAAAAAGCATGCCATGTTGGCTTAACCATCTCCATGTGACAAGTGACAGAAGGAAACAAGATAAAGCTGAGGGATTCAAGGAGGTATAAAACCGCCTGCTAAAACCTAAACTCCAACTTGGGAAAGATCAGCAAGAAGAAATCCTAAATAAAACTGAAACAGGGCTGAGAAGGTAAAACCTACTTGCATTTCTTGCTTGGCTGGAAAAGAATAGAGCTCCAAATCACAATTGTTGATACCGGTATTGGGGGGGGGAAGAGAGGAGCAGGGACACAGGACGGGACACAGACACAAGGCTTTTTGAACAAATTCCTTCAATCCACCATCCTTTCTCTGTGTGTATGTATTTTCTAGGCGATGTTAGGAGAGTATGTTTTAGCCATGTAAGTAGCATTTGCTGAATTTAGACCAGTAACTCACATTTAAGGCATCCCAAGGGAAAGCTAAAGGCTGAACCAGAATACATCAAAACATGCCCCTTTTCATCCTCCTCAACTCACCCCTGCACTCAGTAAACCTATACTGTATTTAAAAAAAATCAATTTTTTTAATTGATTGGTGGCTACCTGGAAGCCACAGTCCTTTGGAGAGTTATTGGCAGTAAGCAAATACCAAAACTTTGGTGCTGGGCTGTTCTGAAAACTCATCCGAGTAGTTTCTTAACTCTAATTTTCCCTCTACAGTAAAACTACCATCCAGGAAGAAAATCTTATGATTCTAACAAAAGCAGAAGTTTCACATTTGAAATCTCTTTCAATTATCTACAACTCCTACTTTTTAAAAAAAATAAAATATATATATAAATATTCAGATTTCTGAAGGGCTGCCTGGTGCTGTTCAGTGAGCGTCCTCCACATAAAAGCAATTGACACCACACTGAAGGGATGCGTTGGACATCTGTCTCTTGCCTTGCTGCAGTTGCTTCAGGCCAAAACAAGTCACTGGTTAAAGTCTGAATATGCATGGGAGGAAGGATGTACAGTAGTGGGCTGGTTTCTGTTCAAAGATTTTTGTTTGTGGTGGGAGAAACTTTCTTAAAATACTACTATTCAGTTACCAAATCTCTTTGAAATTTAGTAGGACGTTAGTGTACCCCAAAAATGCCAGCCATGGTTAATTAAATCATAGAATGATTCAGGTTGGAAAAGACCCTTGGGATCATTGAGTCCAACCACCACCCCTACTCTACAAATTCCTCCCCTACACCAGATCCCCCAACACCACATCTAAACGACTCTTAAGCACATTCAGGGATGGAGACTCAACCACCTCCCTGGGCAGCCTATTCCAGTGTCTGACCACTCTTTCTGGGAAAAATTCTTTCCTAATGTTCAGCCTAAACCTACCCTGTTGCAGCTTGAAGTCATTCCCTCTTGTTCTATCACTAATTACCTGTGAGAAGAAACCAGCACCAACCTCTCTACAATGTCCCTTCAGGTAGTTGTAGAGAGCGATGAGGTCTCCCCTCAGCCTCCTCTTCCTCAAACTAAACAGTCCCAGCTCCTTCAATCGCTCTTTATAGGATTTGTTTTCCAGGCCTTTCACCAGCTTTGTTGCCCTCCTCTGCACTCACTCCAGCACCTCGACATCTCTCTTGTGTTGAGGTGCCCAGAACTGGACACAATACTCAAGGTGTGACCTCACCAGTGCTGAGTCCAGGGGGACAATCACCTCCCTACTTCTGCTGGTCAGACTGTTTCTAATACAAGCCATGATGCCATTGGCTTTCTTTGCCACCTGGGCACACTGCTGGCTCGTATTCAGCCGCTTGTCAACCAGAACCCCCAGGTCCTTGTCTGCCAAGCTGCGCTCCAACCACACTTCCCCATTCTTGAATCTGAGGTAAAATGTGATTTTATATACCCGTCCCTCTGCTACATGGCACCAGGTACACAGAAACAGAAGTACTAAACAGTTTTTTATAATGCCAGTGTCAAATATACTGAAGAACAACACTCCTTTACAAGCTACTCACACAACAAACCTCACTTATATACGCATCATTCAGGAGCTGAAATATTCAATGCATAACACGAACATAACATTTGAAATTACTTCATATTGTATTTGAGGAAAGCACTGATTTTTCTCCCATTAGCAGTTCCCATAGTAACTAATGTTAGTGAAGAAGGGAGAAATCCAATGCCACAGGGATGTAATGTTTTAACATAAATAGGCAAAAGGTGTGAAGAGGAGGCAAAGATGGAGAGCTTTCAATCAAAGCTGTTTGGAAAAGCCCATACAGCTCACTGCCAGTGAATAAAAGATTGCCAGGAGAGTTTAGTAGGGGAGAAAACCTGGTCACATAGTCCTGCCGCCAGCACAAGGTCACCCCCTGAGAAGGCTTGGTAGAGCTTTGCCTGAAGGAGCCTCCAGCACCTTTCCCACTCCCAAGGGTGCAGCACCCTATTCCAGTCACATTCTGTCACTCCTGGCTACTGCTTTAACTGAAGTCTTAAAAGGCTATAGGTGACCTTATGCAAGGATCATTTAAAAACAGAGCAAATGTAATTGCTTCTGAATCTACACACTTGTGTAATACACTTCTACTACTAGCCATATTGAGAAACCCAGTGTTGTGGATGGCCTTCACCACAGGGTCTAGTTACTCCTACCAGAAAGCTAACCTCCAGGAAGCAGACAAGGAAAGAGACCATACAGAAGTAGACAGAGATTTTGACTGGAACGCAGCTGAAGTTAAGGGCTAGTGAACTCCAGGGCACAGGCCCATAAAACAACCACATGCTTGCTTTTGAACAGGTATATTTTTCCAGTACCCACAGAGAGCACAAGCCTGGAAGCTTCATGCAAGTCTTGCTTCCTTTCCGCTTAAGCCTCATGCTCACACACAGAGCATCTGGTAGGTATTGGCTGAAAAAAACGAAAACCTAACAGCCAAGCAAGCTGAATAATGGACCGTCTCCAGACGGTTTCTCTTGTCAGAAAAATGCAGCAGAGCAGTCGTGGAGCAAATCCTGGCATCTGAGCATGGCTCTGCCACAAGCATTTTCCTGTCTTACAGTGCTGACTTCAACAACTGCAAGAAGTTAGGAAGGATTATCACAGAGACACTTCCATCCAAAATAATTTACTACTATTTTTTTTTTTTTAAGAGCAGCCAGCTACCATAATTAAGCTGACAGCCTATTACTAGGATTTAATTTATCTAATAATGGCTTTGTCTATCATATTCTGCACTACGTTCAGCTCAAAACCCACCATACAAATGGTATTGCAGAATTTGGAAGAGCTCACACTTACTGTGAGGGGAATTACAGCCTCAATAATTTAGCAGTCATCAACTCAATATACAGCTCACAGTAATTTCGTGTAGATATTTAAGTCTAAAGCACTGTTCTTGGGATCAAGAAAAATGCACTGAACCACACGGTTGTAAAATGCTACACCACATTTAATACAGAAACAAATTAGACGCAGGAACTTAACAGAAGCTAAAGGCCACTAACAAGGTGATAAAACTCTGTATTATTTCTTGTGGATGAAGCTGGCAGAAGCTGCTGCAGAGGTGTGAGCACACCTCACTCCTTCACCTGTCCAAACATAATGAAATACATAGAGCAAGCATGCTGTTCCCTCATTTGGCTGTGTTTTCTCTTCTGAAGGAAAAGCCTCCAGACTCTTCTGTGCGTCTCAAGGTCAATGCACAGCGAGTTCTGAATATGCATCAGCCCTCAAACACATCACTGGCTATCCCTGTTTCCTATACATCCACTCGCCTGCGCTCACAGGCACCCCCTTCCCCACCTCTCTTGGCTCCCAGCAGTGGCTGGCTGCTGGCCCCACAGCTCTGCCCTACCGCACAGAGCGAGCCCCACACACCCTGCACCAGGCTCCTTCTCTCTCAGGATTGAAATCTGAACACTGGCACCCGGTTCCTTTCTACCACAGACAGAAGCAAGCCTTCAATGGGAGCAGAGCTGGTTAAATCACACGGGATGGCACCGGGAGCAGGAGGGATTATGCCTGGAATTGCAACGAGTCACCCAGAAGAGAGCGCTGCAAAGTGCCAGTCCAGTGCTTTTATGAATGCAATCCACAGAGTCCCCCAACTTCTGGCTTTTTTGAAGACATGCTGTAAATAACTGCCACGTAGTTCAATGCACACGCTGAGAGAAAAGGTCCATTTTTTTCTTACAGCACTGTAAGAAATTTTCTTACAGCACTGTAAGCATTTGGCTCCCGAGGGCTAAAGCAAGATATAATGCATTCATGCACAGAAGTATTGTAATGGAGGCTAACCGAAGCAAAACACAGAATGGGGGCACTTGCTTGCCTGAAATCATTGAATGAACATCTTGTTATAACACATGAATGACCTAGGGTATTTCCCCTCTCAAAAAACAACAACAAAAAAAAACCAACAAAAAAAAACCCAGAACAAAAGACCCCCAAAAAAACAGTGAGAGAAACAGCTTCAGTGTTAAAGAGCTCACAGAATGGTTTCTCAAGCCAATTTAAATCATATTTAATAATGGATCTTAGAGGGGAAAATGCTCTGACACCACTCTCGTATGGTAAAATGCCATCTATAAAAGACCACCCATCTATTGAGAAACAGGGTTGTGTGGAGGGAAATATGTCATGTTAAAATGATGTTGTTTGAAGTCAGGGTGGGGGGGAAGGCCTTGTCTATTTTTAGGATGTAAGGAAGTAAACTCCCTGTCGCAAAGAACCAAGCAACAGAAATAATTTTCATTTCCCCAAGCTCAGACGTTTTGATGCCAGCTGTGATGTCTATAAGAATTTCAGCTTGAGAATTCATGTCAAATGCTACTTTGCTATCCCAGGTTGCAGTAATTTAATTTCAGCTGCCTCTGACTGCTATCCTCCAGCCCCAGAACCAGAAAGAGTCAGAAGAGTGGACTCACAGAAAAGAGATGCTCAAAAAAACCCCTCTCCAGAAAAGGTTGTACCAGTTTGGCCTCTGTGCTCCCATCTTGCCAGCGCACTCAGTGTTCTCACCCCATCCCGGCCCCACACTGTGATTCCCTCTGTTCCCACCAGCAACAACCCAGGTGTTCCTGTTCTCTCTACAACCTGCTTTTCTTGCACGCTCTGGGGTGCAAGGATGCAAGTCCCTTCCTTTGGCAGCTATCTATTAGCTTGCCTCTGGATAATAATTGCATACAATTGATTTGCATTTATTAAGCAAACTAAAGGTCACTACCCATCAAGGTCCATCATCTGTCTTTCACACTTCTCTCTACAGCAGAATCTTAATAGGTAAGAATGATTCCTGCTTTATTACTGAAATCATTGATCTAGCAATAAGGAGGGCATCAGTGTTAATGCTCTTTCCAAGACAACAGCATCTGCTGAGCTGGTTCATACATCCCCCTCCGCGATGAACATCACCACTGCAGTGTGAAGACTAAACAGATACAACCATACATCGACACCAGAGCCCTTTCTGCATTCAAAGCCATTCTGCTGAATCTTTTGTTGGCCTGCCTTCGGCATAGCTGTGCAACAAACAGTCCGAGCAGAGAATAAACCAAGGAACAAAGCTTTGGAGCTGCTGCCACTATGCTGGAAGATACAGAGAGCACGATTTGACTTAACCCTCACTCACTCTCCCAAACAAGTTAAGTCAAATCTCATAAGGACTTCCCACTTGCTTCCAGAGGCAAGAAAGCCCATCAGAAGTGCAAAGCAAACAGTGTAGGGCTATAATTTCTTCATCTGTCCTGCAGCAAACTTTATCTTCTATAGTCCTCATTAGCACAGAAGTGTATCTGGAGTTGGCCATCCCCAAAGCTGTCAAGGAGACCAGAAGTGGCAGCAACTCAAATCTTCTCACCAGACATATAGCTGTGCTGTCTGGGGTGCAGATGCAGTGAGACACCCTCCCATGGCTCTTTGATAGTCTGCTTGGAACAGGTGGCTCTAACACAAGTTCTTCCTGTTTCACAGCTGAAAATATTTTTCCTAAGTCCCAGCAGAACCAAATGGTTGAACGGATTTGGAAGCAACTCTTCCAGGCAAGGTTTCTAGATTATGATGATGGAAAGAGCTAAAGAAATCTTGAGGAAAACTCAATATTTACCCGCAGAAGACAGAAATATGTTGTCTCACTGCAACAAAAGGGAGAGGTAGAGGGGGCAGGCACATGCTGGTTAGCAAAGGAGAAATATTACCTTGAGTAAGATGATGGACACAGGAGACCAAAAAGCAGCCTTTTTTCCATCTAACGTTCCTTCTGCTCAGACATAGATACATCAAACACCCAAGTGAGCCCCAGTTACTAATGATATTCACCAGATAAATACCTGGGGTTCCTCCCTTACTTGTCCCAGGCAACACTGAGGGAAACAGCACACTTGCAGAGAGGTAACAGGACTGTGCAAATACAGGAAAATGAGAAATTCCTTGCTAATAAACTTACTGGCTTCAGAGAACAGAATACAACAGGAGTAGACAGAAGAGATGAAGAATAAAATACATGAAGGGTAGAATCCTAAAAAATACCAAGGAGTACTCAGAAAACAAGCATTGATGAGTATTCCTAATTCCTTAACTATTTGCTGAGCTTTTCATCAAGGCAATTGTGCTCCTTGGTGATTATTATATCAAGTATCAGATTGTTTTTGCAAACTAGGAGTGTCATGCAGACAATTTTTTCAGATTTTTGAATCAGATAAAGCAGATGATCAGAAAAGTATCAGTGGCACCATTCAAAGAAAGTATTACATCAAAGAGAACAAAAAATACAGCACAGAAAAAGGGAAAAAAACCAGTTTAGGAAAGTTTTTTAATTTAATAAATCAGAGCAACACAAGATTGGAAGAAAACGGAGTCTCGGTAATTTTGTTCTACAGCAGAATCACCTTGTATCTTTATCTTTTTCAGGACAGATTTGGCTAACCTGTCCTAACAGTTCCAGTGATTAAGCATCATCAATATTGCCACTCTGGAATCTATTCCAGTTCTTTGCTATATTTTAAAAATATTTACTGTCTAATTTGAATCATCCCTGCTGCACTTCCAGTAGGGTCAAACCCTCGACCTCTTATTCCAGCTACCATAACTATAGAAATATTTTATTCTCCACCTCCTCCTCACAACAACCTTCCAGATATTCAAAGACTGCTCCTTTCTTCGCCTTCATCCCCCTGCTTCAGATTAATCAACCTCATTCTTTCATCCCAGTAGGTGATGTTTTCTAGCCCTCTAATTATTCTCCCAGTTTCTTCACATTCATCTTACCAGGCAGTTCTCATTTTTCTTTAAGCTTCCCACCCAAAATGAGATACAAAGCTCTAGCCTTGGCCTGGCCTATTCAGAAGCAGCAGCAGGATTCGGGCTGATCCTGGTGTTTCACCTTTCTTCTCCCACCAACTGTAAGGCTGGCCTTCTTCACATGGAGCCATTGACCCTGTTCAACCTGTGCTTCTCTATAAGCGTCAAACCCTCTTCTGGCAGGCTGCTACCTTGCCAGTGGCCTCCTTTCTCATACCTGCATCAACTACTGCCCATGCTGACTGCCTGCCTCAGGGCAAATATTGACTGCTTCCACCTATTAACCACCACTGGGTAGCACGTTGCACTTGTTCCTATTGAACTGCCTCCTTTTATTTCCCAGAAATTCCAATTCTGATGCATTCAAAAAACACTAGCATCTCAAGCATTCTTTGCAAGAACATTCAAGTCTTAGGGTGGTGGGGTTTTTTTTACATTCTCCTAATTGCCTATTGACCCATCAATTTACGGTATCTCTTAATTTGGGCAATTTTCCCATTTTTTAATATTGATCCTCTCTTAGCCTCAATTTTTTTATTAAGCCTTAAAGGGACTTCACTGGATTTATGTTTTGTTTTTAATTGCAACACAAAATCTACCTAAACTTCTAATACAGTAATTTTGAGAATGCTCCAGTTTTCTCATTTCCTAGACTACTGCTTTCAAGGTGGCTTTGTTCTCTTTTTTTTTTTTTAACAAATTGCCTCATTTTTGGAGTTTCCTTTCTTGAAATTGAATATTCATGTTCTGCATTCATTTGGCTTGCTTTTGTTGAAATCTAGTCATGTTGAGACACCTGTTACAGAATAGGTCTCTCGTGGCTACACCTTGAAGCACAACTTGGGACCAAACACAGATCAGCATCTTCTCTTGCACGTTGCTCTAGAAAGTAGTCACACAGCATGTCAAAATTTTTTACCTCTACACTTCACCCTGACAAGAGCGACTCCAGTCTATAGATGGACATTACAACTACCAACTTTATAATCTGCATCTCCTCTCATCTCACATAACATTTCCTAGTCATACCATGATGATCAGTCCCCATCGCAAGCAGTGGATCATCAGTATGATCCTGCCATGACACCTTGTTATTAGGGGTTCCACCACACACCTCTTTTCATTGGAACATTTTTCTGCCATTACACTTCTTATTATCCTTCAAATACAACATCACTCCCCCGCCAATATGTCCTGCTTGCTCATCTTGGGAGGTTGGCAGCCTGGCAACAACCATATTCCACTTATTATCCTCCTCCCACATTGTCCTTAGGATGACTGCTCCATCAGAATTGCCATTTGAGCCCAGCAATTCTCATTTCTCCATCCCATTGTTTTTCAAACACCAAGAATCACTGCAAAAGCATGGTTATGTTCTGCCCTAGCTATATCACTCAGCCTTGCTGGCCAAGGGGGACCACAGGCAGTCTTCATTTTCCTTTTCATTACAATTGGGGTATTCATTTCTCTCCCATCCTTTTCAGAGGTGCACAGCCTGGCCTCATTTTAACCATAGCCTGCACAGGTCTCTCTTGTCCCAGAAGCTTCCTCATTTCCTAAAATGCTTCAATCCTAGCTTTTTGCCACATTGCTGTCTCTTTGCCTGCCTCCTAGGACTTCTTTATAACCCTGGTAATATTTCAGACAATGCTACACAGCAGAGGTGTGGGATACCAGTCTCCTGGGTTCCAACCTGAAGACCACTCCCAGAAGATCCCTTTATCAGTACCAACAGGGACAACAAGAACTAGCTTCTCCCAGTACACTCAAGTGGACAATTCAAGACTCTCATGAGATCCCCTACCTCTGTGCACAGCAGATAGGTTATGATGCACTTCACTCAAACATCACAGATCCAGTTGTTCATTTTGCTTGATATAAGTCTTTCATTCCATCATCTGCCTCTTCTTAGCCCTAGAGGCCTCCTGTGTTGCAGAAGCACATAGTGATGCCAGCCAGAAGTCTGGTCTTCTCTGTAGGGTTAGACTTCAGCTAAGAAGTTCCTTGTCACTCCCACTTTCTCCAGCCTAGACTCTGGAGAAAGAAGCTGCTCTCCCAGGGACATGTGCTTCCCACACTGACAAAAACTGCCCCAAGAAGCAATCACTTATAGTGCAGTCTGTACAACCCCATGGGAAGCCACCACTCTCCTTCTGGCCCTTGAGCAGGAGGGTCTGCTTGATTTTGAACATTTGTAGAAATTTATCTTCTCCCCTTCAATTAATGCACTCTCCCTGTACCTTACACCACAGTAAGCTAGGTAGCAACAGGCAAAATACACCCAGATATGAAGGTCCATGCTAAGCCAAGAAACTCAAAACTGAGTCCTCATGAGCAGCAACTGCCCTACTCACTGTACTCCCCAGCTGCTTGGCTACCGGTTTTACCTTCTCCAGAGCTGGGTGCTGCCTCCCCTTTTCCAACACCCAAGAGTCTACTCCATTTTCCTGGGCTTGCTCACTCCACACTCTGGGAGCATCCACCCAGCACCATCCCCAGTGGCTCAGCACTCTCCCAGATACCACCCTGAAGCTCCCAGCCACTCCCAAGGGACACCCCACCTATCACAAAAGGCAGAAATTCAACAAGCTTATTTCTGGGACCCGATCACACTTTTCTTCTTCCTTCCTCCCTCCCAGCTGCAGACCTGGATCCACCAAGATAGGTTGGGTCCCATTTGGCTGTCTAAGTACAGGGGTCTCAAGCCCCTTGAGATAGCCAAGTTTACCCCACTCCATTCCAGTTGTCCCTCAGCAGGGTACAGGCCACTGGTGGTCTCCCCATCACTTCTATTGATGTTGTGAAATCTGTCAGAAAACTTAAAACACTCAAACAGCACTCAACAGGCTGTTGTTTAGGCAACTGAACTGAGCTCCCTATGAATGTGAGATTTGCCCTGTAACAGCAGAGAAAGGGCCCCAAACTGGAAACACAAGAGATGTTTTCGCACAGCTAAATATAGTATACAATAGATGTTACTTCCTCTGAATAAAGTAAGGAAGAATAAGAAAGAATGAAAGATTATTTTTTTTCAGAGCAGAGGTTTTCAACTTGATTCTATATGCGGCTGCTAAAAAAAATAAAATAAAAAAATTGTCCTACAATAGCAGTGAAAAAGCAGCCAGAAGTTCTGGGTTTGGTATTTTCTTTTTGGCTGCCCCCAGTACAGACCTCCTGGCAGGAATCAGCTTTTCTAAGTGGGGCAGAGGAAAAGCAGAGGAAAAAGTCCCCAGACTCTAGGTAAAGCCAAGAGTTCTCTGGGGTTTGACATCAGAGTTTCAATTATTGTTTTCCAGCAGGTTTTATATGCTTGAGATCAAGGATGTTGTATGCTACATATTTTGTTATTAGCCATAAATTATTTGCCATGAGATTTGTAGTCACTTTTGCATTGTATGTTTCAGCATGAAATATGGGAACTCAAACAGAATATCAGTGATAACTATTTCTAACATCATAATTGAATATCCTTCAAACCCTTAAGTATACAGAGAGCGAGGGCTTCGTAGGATAACTTCTATCTTTTTGGAGGTATTCAACATCCACACAAAAGCATCAAAAGAAGGCAATTTTGCTGAAGAAAGGGTAATTTGCTTTGCTTTTTTCACACAAGTTAGTTTCTGCATGTCACTTCCAAATACGATATAAATTCAAAAATATGTTGGTTTTTCCCCCCTACAAAAATGCTCTTTTGCATGACCAAGGACGTTCTCTAGTGCCACAATTCATCACACCACACTCTCATATATTGTGTAATTCCTTTTCCATTAAACCATTGCACAAGCATTTTCTTTGAAGTCTAGCTCCAAGGCCAGTGAGAGCAGTAGACAGGCCCTGCTGGGTTTTCTGCCAGAATTTCATGGAGTATTCACTGCACCTTTCAGTGGTTTAAGATGTCATTCACTGATGTCTTCAGCTGGTGTCTTTACAAAGAAGCATGTCCTTATTGCTTGTGAAATAGCCCCTTTATGGGATACTCAGAGCTACACATCACAAAATATAGGGCAACTAAAGGTTTTCCTTCAAATGATGTAATACCACCGAGTACGGGGCAATTCACACTTAAATACAGGTTAATAAAAATTAACTTAAATGCGGAATAAATGCTAAGTACTTCTGCTTTGAATATCACTGTGCTCACAGATTCATGGAGACAAAATACAAATTGCATGGCCACCTCTGGAAAGTTGATAGGGCTACAAAGCAATGACTCACTGCACATATCACTGATGCAAGTTATACTCTTCTCAAACATATTATAATGAACAAAGTAATGCGCAAGAAGACTAAGCTCTTTGGGGGACTATTTTGCAGTGTCGGCCTTTTTTCTTCCGTGAAGTTATTCCTGATCAACATCAACTAAACAAGAATCCTGCTAAGGGTGGGCCCTGTATTGCATGAGAACAAATGGAGCAGAGAAGAATTTCAACAAATGAGCTCTAGCTATCCAATTCAAAGAACACATATTCATGCACTGAGCAGAGCTATTAGAGAAGTCTAGCAAATATTATTTTTGCCCTAAGCCAACACCCAAAGAAGTAATTGAATATTTTTTTCATCAGTCTTTCATTTCACAGAATTTTTCATTAGCAAGGACAAAGAAATTGCAGTACTACAAAAAAAAAAAAAACCCCACCACAAAGTAAACCCCCCACACACAAAACCAGAACCCCCACAAAACCAGAACCCCCACAACCCTGATGTTAGTTGTTCAGCAGCTACCTTTCCTCCGCATCTATGCTGAACCAAAGCCAGGACAAACTCTTGTTTGTTGTCCTCTATGCTGAGAGGAGTTAACCCTAGTGCCTTGGGAAAATTGCAGCTCGAGTCATTAACATTCAACCCACACAAATCCTCGCTGTCGTTATGCTTGGGCTCTGTCCTCCCTCCACCGCATCCCACGAACTCCTGTGCAACGTTGCAGCCCAGTGTTAACCACCGGCCACATCCCTTTAAAAAAATAGTTGTATTCCATCAGCAGATGAAACATTTAATATAAAAGCTTCAACACAAAAAATATATATTTGACCTTTTCAGAGTGAAGAAGGATGCATGGGATAGCAGTAACAAAATGCAAAGCCAACCAGCTAAAACTCAGAAGGGTTGCACTGCATTTTACTTTTTCTTACACAAATGAAAATAAGCCTATTTTAGCACATAGGAACACTCTCTTATTATTTTTAAATAGTGAATAGCCTCAAAACCTAAATAAACCCGACTTTCAAGCCAAAGAGATATTATATTTTTTTTTAAATTAAAAGCATAAAGCAAAAAGAGAATGTTGTGGGGTTTTTTCCAAGTTACATGAACCGTGGTAACCAGAAGCTGCACAATGCAAGATTAGAAAACTGCCTGAAGTGGTGAAAGTACGTGCATAAAACTTCATTTTACACAGCTCCACCAGGGATAAAAGTGCTACTTCGGTGAAAGATATTATTAGAATTTGTAATGCTCTTGCCATGGAAATAGCTGTCATGTCACCCACCAGGATTATGGCCGGGTGGACAAATAAGAAGAGCAGATGATACATGAAAGCAGTAGAGATGGAAGCATTTCTCAGAATTAGACAGCAATGACAAGGGAAATGAAAATGACATGTAAGGTCTAATTGGAATTCCTTTAGTCAGTTGGAAAGGATATTTTAAAAAAAGCCTCTCTCAAAAGCACTATTATCAACATTTTCTTCAGGAATTAGAGTACAGCATAATTTAGACAGCGCATAAGCATATTCATTTTTCATTTTGTGAGCAGGTGGCAGAAAGCTTGCAGATATTAACACCAGCCCATGAGCCCTTGTTTGAGCCACAGCAGAGAGCAAAGCTCTCTGGGCCCTGGTTCCTGGGACACTGTTCTGCCACAGTCCCCATCCACAGTCTATCCACAGCCAGGACTTCACCATGCAAGCTCACTGGCCTGTGAACGCTCAGGATCATAAGCCCAGGGCTCACCAGCAAGAAGCTGCAGGAGCACGGCTGGGAGGCTGAGCTGGGGGTCTAGGAAGGGACACATTACAAACAGCACACTTGGAATTAATTTGTGCATCTTCACCCTGTTCAACAAGCCATGCAGAACACACACAAAAGAAGTACATAAGATATAATCATGTCTACTGTCTTTGAACACCCAATTGATCCACACACACACGCACTGCCCCTCAAACCCAAGAAAAACCTATGCTTGGAAGCAGCAGCTACCACAACAGCAACAGAGGTTAATAATAAGTGACAAAAGCTGGGGTTTTTTCCCACCCAGTGAGAAGTTTCACCTACAGCTCGCATACTAATGAGCTTGTTTGGGAGACAGCAAGGCCCAGAGGTTGTCCGTATTCATAGAATCATAGAATGGTTAGAGTTGGAAGGCACCTTAAAGGTCAAGTTCCAACCCTCCTGCCATGGCCACAGACACCTCCCACTAGAACAGGTTGCTCAAATCCCCATCCAGCCTGGCCTTAAACAATTCCAGGGGTGGGGCATCCACAACTTCTCTGGGCAACCTGTTCCAGTGTCTCACCGCTCTCACACCACTTCCTGGTATCTAATCTAAATCTCCTCTCTTCTAATTTAAAGCTGTTGCCCCTTGTCCTGTCACTGCACTTCCTGACAAAGAGTCCCTCTCCAGCTCTCCTGTAGGCTCCCTTCAGATATGGGAAGGCTGCTATAAGGTCTCTCTTGAGCCTTTTTCTTTTCCAGGCTGAACAAGCCCAGCTCCCTCAGTCTGAAGGACTGAGGACGATACTTTCAAGGCAACCAGAGAAAACACTCAAGACAGTCAGTCTGGATCCAGTCAGGGTCCTCATTCCACCCAATGTCTGGGAAAGAACCAGCTTTCATGGACAGAAAAACCTGCTAGTTTTCCTCAGCCCTGTACAGGGTACCTGGGGGTCAGTCTTACCCAGTCATTTCTCTGGCAGGACAAATCAAGTGTCAGAAACACTCTGCTTGTAGCACATATTTGCCACTGACTCTCCCAACTTAGGCAGACAAGTTATTTTTGTCATTTTATCTCAACTTCTTGCATGAACTGCCAACATCACAGTCTCAATAGAAAAAAAATTTAAAAAAATGAAAAAAAAAGCAGGTAACATGAGTAGGTACAAGAAAAAAAAAAAAACAATCTAACCTTGTGAGATTCATTTCTTCTTCACAACCTTGACCAAGACAGTGATTCACATTGGGATCATTGCACTGGGACGGGCCTACAACTGAGCGGTGAAAGAGGAACTGCACAAAGCAGTGGCTGAATCACAAACAGGACCTGACCAACCTGATGTGACGTTGAGGCTAACTCTGTTTTTGACAAGTTATTGGATTAAATGATCTCCACATATTCCTTCCAATACAGCTGTTCAACTCTATTCTTCCAATAACTCCTTACTGTAACTAACCATTTCTAGCCATCCCATGTGAGCTGTATGTCCATCCCAAAAACTAACTGAAGATTCTCACTCTTTTCTAAGCTCATCCTGAGCTATAAGACCACCTCAATGTCAGTTCTCACCCATATTGACCTTACTGCAATTAACAGGAATCCTGACGGTATTTGGGGTGAGAGGAACCAGAGTAGGGACTGCTGAGCTCCCTGCCACAGCAGTTATTGGAGGGCTCATGTTTTTCCTTCACACGATGCAAAATTGGCCTCTTTCAACAGAGGAAAATTGACAGGACATACTGGGGGAAGAAACCCTTCCTTTATTATCCCTTCCTGCTAATCCTCACTCTCAAACCAGGGAATGACAAAAAGGCTGTGCACACTCATCATCCAGCCCCTGAGAAAGAGTTGGAAACCAATTTAGTGAAGGTCAGAGCAGAAAGTGCTGTTTTAGCAGCAAATACTAGATTTGGTAAAGTACCCTGTTTGCTGCCTACATAACACTGGAATGAGGGCCACGCAGCTTGATTTGTCATGAAATGACTGTTCGACGCAGATGTGCTTTTAAACGAGTCAGGAACATTTAGAGCTAGTTAAGACATTTCAAAATAGCAATTTAAAATATAATTATAAAAATACTCAGTATAATTCTTTAACACGTTTGTCAATTTGCATGAGAAACTTGTACTCTCTACTGAGATGGCAAGCGCTAACAAGCCTAGGGTCTGCACCTTGAAATGCTCCAAGAGATAACATCAGACCAACTGCATCAGATCAAGAGCCACCTGGCCCAGAGACCCCCCTCCAAGCAGTCACCATAAGCAAATACTTAGGGAAAAATAGGAGTAAGACAAGCTTATATGATTCTTCTCCCTAAGTCTGTTTCACCTTTTCCTTGGTTCCAGTTCAGGCTCGCCCTGAATCAGATATGTAGAGTGTTTATCTTTTGTAGTAACCAATGAGTCTCTCTTCCTACTAATCATTCAATCTCCCTTGAACTTTTGGCGCTGACAACATCCCACGGTAAAAACGTGGCTCTTCAGGTCAGTCACTGGTTGTTTGGAAAACTTGATGTTTTTGTTTGTTCTGAATCTGAGTTATCTTCATTTGACGCCTCTCAGTACTCATATTAGCTGCGTTCTGTCCCTACCTACCCTCCCCATGACTTTGTACACTTCTAGCCTATCCACCCTTACACACCTCTTCTCTAGTCTAGCATCTTCCTTCCTGTAAAAGAGGCTTGTCACAACTTGGACCATCCTTGTTGCCCTTTTTTGAACCGTTTCCAGGCCTACCATAACCTGTTTGAGATGAGACGATTAGAACTGCACAGAAAAATCAAGGAAGAGGCACAAAACAAAATAAAAGGCATAGAGTGGCACAACGGTTTCTTTTGTTCCCCATCAGGTTAATAACTCCTACATTTGATATGATGGGTTTTTAACTATCACAGAGTACTGACCTCCACTAATGTTTTCAGGTATTGGATATAACCCCAAATCAAGCTCCTGAATTATGTTGTCCTGCTCCCTCAGCTCTCACCTGGGATATGATTTTATATATGGAGTATAATTGGTTTGTTCTTATGTGCATTCCTTAGCATCCATCTGTACTGAATTTCATGCATAATTTTTTGCTGTCACCCAGTCTTAGGAGGTTCTTCTACATGTCTTCACAGCTGGTCCTGCTCCTACTAATTTAACACCATCAGCAATTTTTGGCAGCTTACAGCTGACCTCCTTTTTCCAGGTCACATCTAAATCTGTTGAATTGCACAGACCCCCCAGGAGCTCCTCTGGTGATTTTTCTCTGCTGCAAGAGCTGCACATTTTCTCCTGCCCTAGCTCCTGACTTTAAACCCACGTAAGGGTTTTCCCTCTTGTGGGGTGGCCAAGAACGATATTCTGGGAGGCAGCAAGTGAATATCCCCTATCCTATGCAAAGCTTCAGGTCTTCAGCTTGTTCAGCTGGGCTCTGCATCTCACACCTTGCATTTGAAACCACATCTCTGAATACCTGTAACTACACCGGTAACATTTCTGCCCAGCAGACAGCAGATACACTGCCTGCTTGACTGCACACATTCCTCACGTAGTGACTGCCTGCTGAGTTAGAAGGGGGTCTACGCATACACCTAGTAAACCAGGGCCTGGTGTGAAAGACTGCTGCAGAGGTCTTTCCTGCTTAGCCCTGACTGCCTGACACCAAGTACTACAGGGGTCATCAAAACCTGACAAAGAGATATCACTTCTGCCAGATGTTTTAATTTACTATACAATCTTTATGACGTGACCCCATCTTTTTCCCCACAGGCCTCTTCCCTTATATATTGCACAAAATAGTTGAGTTTCACTTAGCAGTTATTCAATATTTTGCTTTTCCCTTTATTTTTTCTGCATGAGGCACAGTTTAATCCCTGCTCTGGAGAAAGAATTAGTCACTTCCTCTTGTGTTTTTCAAGGCTGTCATCCCTATCAGATCTCCAAGCATGTCAGAAACATTCAGATGTCAAATGGGGAAAAAATATGTGCAAACCCTGCCAGAGTTTAGACACGCAGCTGACTGCTGCCACTCAAAAGAGAAACACAACTGAGAGCCAAACCTGGTTTGCTTCTTTTATCATCTGCGGCACCAGGGAAGATGCGACATTTTGCCCAAGGCTTTCCCACATGCCTCCTGACAGAAGAGGAAGAGTAAAAGAGAAAATCTTTGGTTGTCATTAAAGACTTAGGAGCAAAGGGCTGCTTAGGCAGATAGTGCTTTGGGTCCTCTACCCGTGAGCTAAAACCTGACCTAATTTGCCTCTCAAAGCTAAAATATAGAGACACTAAAGCCTCTCAAAATAAATAAATAAATAAATAAATCACTAGACTTTTTATGGCATAGTCACAGCAATATTTTCTACCACAACATCAAGAAGATGCTGGTTGGGAGGCAGTCATGGCAGGTCTATCAGCAAAGTCACATCAAGCCAGTCAGTTTTGTCTAGCTCGGTCCCAAAAAGCTCCAAGAGCCCTCTGGGTACCTTTTTCTGTGCAGCACCACTCTCTGTTTTTTCCTCAGATCCAACCCAAACACTCCATGGCACAGTGTGTGGGTATCACCCCTTGGTATACTGCCCAGCACCATTGAGGGGAAATTGGGTCCTTTATCTTCATGACTGTTTTTCAACTACTTGAGCACCTCCACCTTTTCTGTGTCAACCATTGCTGGGCTGCCTCCCCCATGTGTGAGCAGATTTATATTTACCCTGAATTTCTTTCAGCAGCTACTATACCTGCAGGACTCCTCCTTGTCACCCTTAAAGTCTGTCTCAAGTCTTTGCTCCAGCTGGGCTTTTGTCTTCTTGGTTTTGTCCTTAGGCACACCACTGATGCTTTTGTGCTCCTTTTCTATTGTCTGTCCCCACTTCCATCTCCTGCATGCTCCCAGTCTCATCCCAGTTGTCTTGAAACTATGTTTTTCAGAGACATTCAGCCTGAGGCAGACAGCTGGTATGGAAAATTACAGCCCAATCATAGTTGCTAGAGATATAAGTAACTGAAACAACAATCTTATAATGAGCAGGGTCAGGAAGTTTTAATAATTAGTAACTCTAGCCTTCTCACCTACAATTATTTACTGTCACACATTACAGCCAGAACACACTGTGCTCTTGCCAGAGTCAAGTAATCCTTCTAAGCAACCCTGCAGTGTATTTGTATTACCCAAATAAATACAGCATTTATCCTAGTAAATGAGTGCACTCCTGCTCTATTTAATATCATTGTATCATCTTCCACCATTTCTGCAATCCTAACCATTTTTACCTTATTTCCATGATTTTAATCTTGTCCTCCAGCCACACCTCATTCATGCACTCTGGCCCTTGCTGAGTTTTCTTTTTGGATTTTTGTTATATCTAATATTACTTGCCTGTACTCTGTTCCACTCTTTCTCATCTGACCTCAAGCCGTCCTGTGCCTTTCAAGCTCCCTCTCCTTATATTTCCCCTCCTCTGCCTCGCACACGTGCTGCTCCCCTACCCCTCCCTCTCAAACACACAATCAGTTCCTATTTTCTCAGACATGGCTCTTCTGGCTTGAAAGAGTCTCTCATCCATCACATCCATTTAATTCCCATGCAATTCAGTGTCACACGTTACCTTCCCTCTTGCCACAAGGAGAGCTCAGGCTCAAGTTCAGTATTTCCCTCAGGTACATTCACTCCCTCCTGGACTGCTCTAACCTCACCCCTTGTCCCCATGGCCAGCAGCTGGGCCAGACAGCCTGCACTCAGCAGTCCAGCCCTACATGCAGACATGCCCTCATCCCACCTGCAGAGCCACCAGCCTTTTGGGGCTCTGGGAGAGCTATTCCTGCCCCTTGGCTTCAGTAGACAGACAGAAGATGCTCTAAGCAGAGCTGCCCCTGCATCCAGACCTGAGATGGGTGTTGGGTTTGGGCTTTTTTCTTCTTCTCAGCAAGGATGCAAGATTAGTGTCTTACCTGCAACAGAAGTCATCATCCTTTCCTGAAGAACTGAGATCAGTAAGTCATACCCGTTCCTCCCACCAGTAAGTCAGGGCAGAGATCTGCCCCTCGCTGTTTCTGGATGCCAACAGCAACAGCAGGAGGCACGTTGTGCCGAGCTCCTGCAGAATCAGCCAGGGAGAACAGTTAATCCAGCAAATTTAGAACCAAACCCCCTGCCCTGTGCTTTTTGCATGATCTTGGACAAGTTGTTCAGTTGTTTCGCAATCCCTAACAAAAACTGCTTTCCTGAACCTATTTTGTCTCCCATTGGCCTGTGAGATACCCTGAAAATATTCAGAGCACCATGAATATTGATAAGTTAAACAGGACTTTGGAATAAGGAATCGAGAAAGCTGCTGGGGAAAGTTTTCTATTTTCTTTGCCTGAGGGAAGTGTGATTGCTCTCCACTCACTTTGGCAACATCCACCCATGCAGAAGGGAAAATAGAGGGAAGCTGGCAGAACGAGAGCTCCAGCTCAGGTCTACAAGGACATACCACAGTGAGATTTGCCCACAGCAGATGCATCTCTAGAAAAGAAGGTGCCTAGTTCTTTAGTGGCTGACTGAAAAGATAAATCCAGGCACTGCAGAACAGCTTTGTCTACGGGATCGTTGTTCTAACAGCACTGCCCATTGAACTGCTCCATCACCCCCACACGGAAACCCAGATCAGCCAGATGGTCTCCTGTCGCTGTGCAGATCACTCGGTATGAGGCAAATGGCCTTTGTGCACTTGTCTTCTGAAGTGTTGCCTAATTTGTTTTTAGCTGTTTAAAAATTAAGTGCATCCTCAGCCCTTCAGCTACTCATGTTTGTTTGCTTCATTCTGTTAGTAAGTACTAAATATTTTAAAAGGTCTTACGAGGTACCATCTAACAGCAGGTTTAGCTCTGGCTGTACTGCACATTAAGAATTTATCCCTCTCGAAATAAAAATGAAGCCTGAAACAGTGCATTGGTATAGCCTTTATATTATACCTCTGCACCCAGCCACACAGGAGACTACAGCAGGGGCTTCTGACGCTGCGCTGAGACACAGCTTGACAGGTAAGGACATCCCTGCTCATACCTCCCCCTTCTCTCCCTCCGACACCTTCTGCCCCAGTGGAAGTCAGTCATACCCATGACCCTGAAAAGGAGCTGCCCCCTTCCCCCCTTCAGCTCTTCCCCTTCTTTTTTCGCTCCACACACCCGGGAAGGCCGCTTGTCACTCCGGGAACACAGCACCAGGCAGACAGCCTTGCCTCCTCCAGGTAAGCAAGGCTTCATCTGATCGGCATCAGACACATGGGCATCAACCTGCACATTGAGGGGGTAAGAGACAGAGTTACCGCAGAGAACAAGCTGTAGATTGACCTTCCCCACTCCTACAGAAAATTTCCTTTCTGCTCAGGGAATTCTGATGAATGTTTCAGCTTTCCCTACAAATAACTGGCTTGTTTGCTCCTTCAGCCACAACCCTTCCACAGGCATCCTCACAGTTTTTGGTGGCTACCACAGGTGCCCTTCCAAGGGGGCCAAATTCCCACAACAGCTCCACCAGCAGTGCAGAGGCTCCACCAAGCCCCACAGCTCCCCCTGTGACCTTCCACCAGGGACCAGGGAAGGCATACAAGAAGGAGTTTTCTGCCTATAATTATGTGCCTGTACGTGTTCAGTAGTGTTTGCACGAAGAGCCTGACTGGGAAAGCATTGACCCATCAGGGAAAAAATAAAAAAATAAAAAAAAAATCACAAAAGCCATTTTGTGTGCCCACAACTGAAGTCACAAAGGCAGGCAGAGGGTGCTGGGACTCCGCAAATATAAGTTTGAGCATTTGAACCAGAAAAAAAGAAACCCTGTCAAATTCAAGTTTCTGGCTACAAGGTTGTGGTGGTGTTTTGTTATGTTTTTTTTTTAAATGTACAATACCATAAGACTATAATGTAAGTAAAAGGCGCAGGGAAAAGGCAAATGAAAATTAATAGAAGATTAATACAGACTTAAGTGGAAACACCAAAAACTTCTCCTCAAGTAACCTGGCATCGGGAGGCAGTGCTGGGTAACAAGGCTAGAAACAACACTGGCAGAAGTTTAAAAATAGTAACATGGGAATTATTAGCACACCAGCTTGCTATTCCCCTTCAGCTCCGTAACCTGAGAGGGCTCTGCTTCTGCTGAGCAAAATGCAAGGCACGTACCATGGGGAGCATTAGCCTTGTAAGTACAGCACTTCCCACACCGTTAAAAATAACCTTTCTTGTCTCTATACACTGGACTTCAGGCAGTTGGTTTTGTTTTCCGCTTTGAAATATTGAGCGGTTTTGAGGCAAGCTAAGGAAAAAAAAAAAATACTTCAATGATAAACTATACTGGCGGGTTATGCATCCTGTTTGTTGTGTTTGATACAAGGCAGTCAAGTGGCTTGTGTCATCACGACGCTTTCCTGCCTCAGCTTCATTTATCCTGACAATACCCCTGTGACACAACCGGCCCCAGACCCTTACTGCAAAGGGGGGGCTGATGTGCAGAAGTGACTTTCTCAAGGCCACGCAGCAGGCTGACAGCAGAACAGGAAGCTTAAATCCCAGTGCGCAGAGCTGGGATGATCCCTTATTGAATGCATTTTTTTCCCCCACCCCCATCGCAGCCCAGCTTGTTTGCATTGTGAGTGCCTCCCTTCCAAAGAGGTGAAAAACTCAGAACACAACCCATGTACCTCATGGAAGAGCTTGGGAAATGCCCGTAGTTTCTCATGGGGTGGTGCTGTGCAGCCTCTTGGCTGAAAGCAGCAGCCCTCAGCTCAACCTGGGACCTGCAGGACTGAGATGCTACAGCTGAACAGAGCGCTGAGGAGGAGGAGGGGGTTCAGAGGCAGGCAGCAAGTCATGCTGCTCTCCCCCCTCTGGGGCAGAGAAGGGCTCCCAAAGCAAGAGAGGTCAGGGCCTAGGCAAAGGAAGGCAAGGACAGCTTCCAGAGCCTGGGGAGGAAATGGGGACACGCAGAGGTGGGTGCGCTGAAGGGACAAGTACAGCAGGGTCAATGCGGGGCTCGCTCTACACCAGGTCAGGAGTATTTTATCTGGCCTTCCTATTGGGCCAGGGCTTGATCCAGGTCAATGTGGGTTGGCAACATCTGAAAGGAGATGTGCCAAGGCAGCAATATNGAAAAAAGCAATGCATTAAACTAAAAACAGATCAAGCACCCAAGAAACCCCACACGTGCTACTTCCCAGAGCAGCTGTAGTGTTTTAATAGTGCATTTGAATCATCCAGCTCTTTTCAGGCTGCCCACTGGGCTGGAAACCTTGCAGTCAGACACTCGGGTTTCTTCTTCCCTCCCAGCTGGGGCAGAAAGAGCACACACACACCCCCCGAGGCTTTCTGCCACCTCCCAGCCAGGCAAAGCCAGCAGGACTGCAAAACCAGGAGTTAATGGCTTCATACAAGAAAACACTTCAACAGCTCTCAGGGTCCACCGTTTCTTATTTCATTCAAGTCCATTAGAGCCAGCTCACACAGCAGCTCATCTATTGCACTCGTCAGCAGACATTGTTTGAAGCTGACCTTCACTCAGGCCACAGCATCCTGAGATCCAGTAACAACTCTGGCTTGCTCCAAGCCTTGCCCCGAGCTTAGAAATGCACCATTTGACTTGAGGATTTCAAGCTCTGATTGCTGACAGTGAACATTACATACTCGAGGCCCTTCTCTTTATACTTAGCTAGTTACCACTGACTGCTTTTGCTTGGTTCATTGATTTATTCCCTTCCTCAGCCCACTGCAGATGACCTTGCTCTGCTCCACACATGGGGAGGGCCACACTCTGCAGCAGAGAATCACGGATGCCCTGAGCTGAGACACACAAACACACCACAACGCATCTCCCCGCTTCAAACAGTGGAAAGTGCTGCACACACATTGGGAGGAAGCAGCTGTCAGTGTTAAACTTATTTTTATAATACTGCCCGCTATACAAATCAGATACTAACATCACCCTGTCAGAAAAAGGCAGTTTATGTAACCATAAAAGCTAGGGTTTTAATATTAATTTTTATTTATTGCTACAGCATCAAGCAGTCACAGGCACTGCCTAAATAGGTGTCCACTAGTCATTCACCTTGTCAACATCCAGAAGACTTTGTGAATCACCAGTGAGTTTAGAAGACTCAAATACATAGTGTTCCAGGTGAGAAACATTGTGAAGAGTCACTTTTTTATATAAAGATCATTTTGAAATGCCTCCTGTTGGAACACTGAGAAATGAAGGCCCTTCAAATCAGCAGTTAATTATAAATGTCTCAGGCACTGGCCTTAACAAGCTCACAGTAGAATAAGCCATGTGCTTTGGTAGTAAGAAAATCCTCAGCCTGGGTGAGCTCCAAACTGGACTATTTAGACTGCAGGGACTTTATATTTGGCCATAGGGTACTCTTCTGTAGCATAAAAAGTGGTGCATCTCTAATGTTCTGGAGGAATAAAGATTACTTCCCCTGTCATAAATACCTTAATCCTATTTAAACCTTTGAAGTAAACCCAAACAACAACAACAGTCCCTCAGCAGGATTCACATGTTTTACAACTGCCATAGCTTCTCACAGGCAATCTTACACTACAGAGTTCACATCAGTTATTTTAATTTTTTCAAATGTATTTTAAAGACACTACATTATGGCTCCTGCCAGTGAAGAACTCAGAGGTGATGGAGGAGAGGAAGAGGTAGAAAAACACGAGCAAGGCTCTTCAGCATTCATCTAGGGTTCGCCTTTAACAGTAAGATGCATTAATCCTCAGAAATTAAAGAGGTCAATATGCTGCTTCTGCCTCTGATGTGTTCAGCCTAGACAAGGCCTTTGCTGCCAAGAGGCAGGTCCAGCTGGTAGGGAAAAAATGTTAGAAAGCCACCGAATCATCCAAGAGACTCCCTGCAGATTTGCTTCATTTTTCCAAGTGACTGCCAGCTTCCTGTAGTCTCCTCCCGGATGCTTTTGACATGTCAGCTGCTAAAAGGACTGACTCTGCTCTTTTAAGAAACTAGAAATAAGGGAATAAGGAAGGAGAAATACTGATATACCGTTAGGTACTAGCAGCGCCTTGTTTAGGAAACTGCCATCCTGAGAAGCTCTGCTATAAAAGCTGTGAGGGGCACAGGAATTGAGATGAAGACTTCTCCTTTCCTTCTTCAGGGAGAATCACCACAATCTGCTTTGACAATGTGACCCAGTATTAGATGCAGGAGAGTTCACGTTTGTTTTCCTACAGGCAACAGACTGTCTAGTACACAAAGCTTCCAGTACATTGACTGTTAAGGGCTCCGTGCAGAGGAGAGGAAGTGCTGCTCCTTGCTTTTTGACACTGCTGGCGACTAAGCACCGGTGACATCCCCATCTGAGACATGTACAGGGAGGGAGCGCTACCCGCATCCCAACTTTTAGCTACAGGACTTGCTGACACCACTTTAGGGGACCCCTGTGTCAGCACATGAAGGTCTGTGTGTTTCACCTGAATCCCAACAGAAACAAGGTAGGCAGGCTGTGGTCACTGGAGTGATGGAGCCGTCACGATCCAAGTAGGGATAGTGCAAAAAGTAGGAATTAACAGCTGGTTTCTGTCATGTCACTGGGTTAATACAAGGTGCTGTATAAACCCTCGTGGAAAACATTTCTCCAAGATCTGCAAAGCAGAAGACAGACAACAGAACAGCAGACAGTAGGAGATATTTAGGTCAGAACAGGATGGATGGGGCAGAAGCCTCAGCCTGTGACAAGCTGAGAGAGCACCAGAACAATAGATTAAGTAGAGAACTCAATTTTATTTAATTAATGGCAACAAATAGAGGAAAACAGTATTTTGTGGGACTTAATTTGAATATAGGAGTTCACTCATTTGTTATCCTTAAGTAAGTGACTTCAAGTCTTCTGTGCACTCTCACAGAAATGAGTTACAACCACTTACCTCTGCTCGACTCCAAGTTGCCTAAAATGATGAAGAGGAGGGACAACTTGCACTTCCACGCAGCTCTGTTCTTCTCTGGAAATCCCTCCAATTCCCTGTGTTACCCTGAGGCAGGGGGTCCCACGCCCTGCTGAATAACATACTATTTCTTTTTAATAACTCCCAGCGGCAGTCACGTACTTGGTTTGTAAGTTGATCCATGTCCAAAGCTCCGCACGGAAAGCAACCACTGGTTATCGGTCTTGTCCCTCAGCAGTGTCACAGTCCCAGACTGCGTGGGAAAGATGTGTGGGTAACTGAACCACACACCTAATCTGTCATTTACAGACAATGGATATCATGAAAATACCATTTTAGTCTGCTCCCTCTAGCCTATGAATACACAGCATACAAAGCTGTGGATCCATCTCCCAAATGCCATTACACAGCTGTGAAACCTCCTGCCAAATTTTGAGCATCTACTACCATTCATTTATTAGAGTTGTTTTGTTCTCAGTAAGTGACCATTTTAACAATGAGAACTTCTCAAAGACTTCCACGATTTGCTGACAGCCCAGCACTTGACAGCCTTTTCCTATCCCCAAAGGGCAAAATCTGGAAGAATAATTGGTTGGGGTGTTAGCTAGGCTCCACTGCAACACGCTTGCAATCTAAACATATATTAAAACCCAGCTTGCCTCTCTCCGTGCTCAACACTGCATTAAAAAAGGCACACACACACAAAAGCTGTTTGTTTCTAGCACCCACCCAAGAACTTCTTTTTCTACCAGGGTCCCTACATACTACAGCAAAGAGGAGTGATATATGAAAGCCCCCTATCACTAACCCAATTTCAAGGAAGCTTGCTTTCTAGTTAATTGAGTAGTCTACATTTAACCCAACTGATACCAGCATATTTCAACTTTATCTAGCTTGTCTGCTCCCTGGGTTTCTGTGCATAAGCAGACCTGGGGTTCTACCAGCACAAGAGGCAGCTCCACAGGCTACACAGGATGCACCAAGAAGGGCACCATAGCAGAACTGGAGCAGAGTCAGCTCCAGTACCTACAGCTGTTATTTTCCTGATTGTTCCTAACCTTAATGTTTTTATCACAAGCCCAGCATCCTTCCTAAGATTTCTGTTCCTGAAATTGCTGGAGACAGGAAAGGAATTTTTAGATCTCCATCAACAGAGTGAACAACTTAGAAGCGGCCCCTGAGAAAGCATCTCACAAAACAAACAATCCAATACTCATCATAAAAGATTCAGGACTCTGTAGTCTCAGAGTGCCATCATTACTTACCTCATGATTTTTGAGCATTTGAGATTAGCAAGGTTCAGACAGGGAGCAAACTTCAGAAGAAGTGACAGGTCAGCATATTCTTGTACCATCCCTGCTGCTCGATCCGAGTTCCCAGCCCTGGTGCATATTTGACAGCTGCTCCTCAATTTCTAGTTAACAAGTCAGTGCTTGGATGCAAAAGCTATGAACAGTCACAATTTCTTATTTTTTTTTTTAAAGGTAACCTCATACATGAGCTTGACCTGAGCTATTTGTGCCAGCTCCCAGATTAAGCACTTTCTTTCACGTACTTCCTGCCTAGAAAAATAAACCCTCTCTCCAATTGAAGATGCTGTTTTTATGGGGGGGTGGGGGGGAAGAAAGAAAGAAAGAAAGAAAGATGATGTGAAACTCAAGACTGGGGCTGAGGATAACAGCCTGACTTTCTTCAGCAAAGAAAACACGGCAATCCTGTGGGTTAATCTGATTTATTTGATCTATCTTGCATCCCTGCCTAGTTATCTTTGCTGGTGCTGCAGAGGTGGCATAATTTTGCCATACTTGAATTTCTGTTGCAAAAGGGATGAGAGCACTAGAGAGGAATTCTGAGGAAGGAGGAACAGTTAGAGCAGATAGCAACTGCACCCATCAATAAGAACTGTAAGAAATACAAGTACTAAATGAATTAGGAAGCAGCTAACAAGATCAGAACTGAAAAAGTCAAACTAATTCCCGGAACTGCTCAGATTTTCACATGTGAGAGGGAACCTGAAGGGGAAAAGTTAAAAAATTATCACTTCACTCAACCCTGGCATTAAGGCTTCTAATTTTTGAAGAGTTGACATGTATTTTTAAACACATTGTCCTTGTGCCAAGGACAGAAAATCCAGCCTCGGAGTGATTAAGTGCTGAGCTGAATGTACAGCTTCATAGATGAAGAAATAATCAATACAATATGCTAAGTGGCAGCTCTTGACCAAGGCACATTAGAGGACAAAAGAAAGAGAAGGCACTTGAGGTATAGACTATTAAAATTCCAAGGATTTACCATTATAAAGCACGCACTACTGTGGTGCACTGTTGATATGGAAACAGAAATACCTTTGAGACAAGTATAAAGAGGAGAATCTTGCAAACAAGTTATAGCTAACATAGCCTTTTTCCAATATGGGATCGTTTTGTGCTTCTTTTAAGCCTAAACCAACACCAGAAAAAAATCCCCAAAGAAATATGTTAAAGTATTTCTGATGACTGTGAAAGTTATATTAAAAGGACAGCTGGAGTTTAGGAGGCACGATTTAAATGGGTCCAGATAAAAGAACATTAAACTGCTTCATTTGCTCTCAAAACCAGACGACGTCAGTTGGTAATAGCATATGCACAGCTACACTTATTTGAAAGACTTGCTTTTTAGGTACATGTAGAGAGGAATGGAGTTATTTTTATATTTGGGCTGGCAACAAGCTCCTGTCCTTCCCAAATGAAAAACATGCTTTTCCCTATTTCAAAGCTGAAAAGCTGCCATATTACTCACTGGCAGTGGCAGCAGAGACTACGCAGCTCACAGCCACTGCAAAATGGCAAAGGGTGACCCTACCAGTGCTCCGCCTGACACACCGGCTTATTAGCAGCCAAAACACTGGATTTGGGGTTGAGCAACTCAGGTGGTACGTGATTACATGAGCGCACTGTTATCTGCATTACTCCTGAAGAACCAGTACTCACCTCTCCACAGGGCCACTGCCTGGACCCCGTGCAAAGCCCAGTGGAGACTGGAAGTTAATCTCTGCAAGCGCTGAGCTCAGGAGACACAGATGGGTTTGGGTTGTTTTTCTTTTGCAAAGGACACAAAGATGATCTCCATTTGGCAAGTTGTGCGTCTGCCACCAGTTACGCCTTGTTTTGTTACTTGCACTACACCCTCAGGTTTCTAAACAAGAACATTTCTGCAGCTCTGCAAATGCAAATGAAATGTCTTCCAGGTATTTTGGGGAAAAAAACTTAAAGGCCACATTTTTTCTTTTCTTTTCCCCCTAGAACATAAGAGAAATTGTTTGATTAGCTCCAGGAGCTTTGTTCTCTCCTTACAATACGTGGCTGAGCTGCATTCACACACTGATGAAGACTTACATGAGAATATAAAGAAATAAGGCAAAAAGTGAGTAAGCTCCAGCGGTATGAGACCATAATTCAGAAGACACTAAGATTTACAGCATCCTTTCTAGTCTTTTGGATTGATTTGGTATCAGCAGGAGAGCCTCTGCAGCAGAAATAGCACCAGATGACACATTCCTTTTTCCACCAAGTAGTAAAACGTCCTCAAGAGAAATAATCAAGCTGGAAGGAATAGGGAAAATTAATGCAGACAACGGACAAACACACCACGATAGTAGTGGAGGCAATGGATGCTAAAAACAATTAAGCAACAACTGCTTTGGTAGGCTTGAAATTAAGACTGGAGAGACACAAAGAACTGCATGTTTTCTGTTGAAGACTAAGTTGCAGGAACAAGGTACAAAACCACCCAAGGATCCACTTTAGCACAGGTTGAGTCCAACTCTGTTTTTGGTGCGGTGTGGTAGTCAACCAAGCCCTGTGATCCATTACATTTCTACAGGTATTAGGCAGTGAACTGACCCCTTCTGCCCACTGTGCTGTCCAGGTACACTAAAGTAACCCACAAGCATCATCCAGAAGCTTCTTTCTTGTGGCAACTCTTAGGTCTGCCCATCTAGCCTACCACAGTAGTCAATTCTAGAGCCCTTGTCCCAAGCACCATCATGGCACTGTCTGTAATCTTGTCATGGCTCTGACTGGGTAACGGTTGTTGGACAAGCCTGAGGCATCCGTTGAAGACTTTTCATTTCATTTTCATGTGCTTCATGAAGGTACTTGCTACTTACAGCAGTAGCAGATGCTGCACAAGTCAGAAGGAAAGCCCCGAGCCAATGTCAGGTTCAGACATAGCTGTGGAGAGACCTCCCTGCAGGGTCAGCACAGCAACCACTGCCACAAATTTTCAGGAAGCTTCAGCACAGTCTCCCTATTGGGATTCCCTCAGTATTATCAACTAAGGGGTTTTTTCCAGTCTGTTTTTACCTCAGTTCAAGCAACATGAAGGGAAAGACCAAACTTGGATAAGTAAAATCCTGTCCTAGACCTGCATGTTCCAGGTATTCATATATCTGATAGTACAGTATGACTAAGGGCTACATGAGGGTACGCAGAGTCAGCCACAAAGCCAGACACTGATGTAGGACCCTCCTTTAGGAGGCAGGAAAGTTTCTTGTGCTTTAGTCCTCCTCTGCCCCCTAGGAGGGGTAGCCAGACAAACAAAACCTACGTTAACTGCACCACCAAAAACAAGTTTCAAGTCCTAGATGAATTAAAAAAAAAAACCAAACCTCTCATGTCAACTATTGTTGGAAAACAGAAAAGCCTAAGTAGTGTAAGCTGATGACTCAGAATTTGGTTCTACTGGAAAAAATAAAGCAAATAAAATCCCATCAGCACTAGGTAAGATTATTATAAGTAGCTATTTCAAAATTTCAGGAACACTGTATTTACACTGATGGCAAGAATAATTTTGCAACGCTAAGTACTTTCTAGGTACATTTTCTCTTTCTCACTGCAATTTCTCTCTCTTTCAATAGCAACTTAAATTACATTTCACAGAATCACAGAATATCAGGGAATGGACCTTGAAAGATCATCTAGTCCAATCCCCCTGCTGGAGCAGGAACACCTAGATCAGGAACGTGTCCAGGCGGGTTTTGAGTGTCTCCAGAGAAGGAGACTCCACAACTTCTCTGGGCAGCCCCTTCCAGTGTTCTGTTACCCTCACTGTGAAGAAGTTTTTTCCTCATATTTAAGTGGAGCTTCCTATGTTCCAGCTTGCACCCACTGCCCCCTGCCTGGCTCCATCCTTCTGACACTCACCCTTTACATATTTATAAACATTCATGAGGTCACCCCTCAGTCTCCACTTCTCCAAGCCAAAGAGACCCAGCTCCCTCAGTCTTTCCTCATATGGGAGATGCTCCACTCCCTTAATCATCTTTGTGGCTCTGCCCTGGACTCTCTCAAGCAGTTCCCTGTCCTTCTTGAACTGAGGTGCCCAGAACTGGACACAATATTCCAGATGGGGTCTCACCAAGGCAGAGTAGAGGGGGAGGACACTTAACATTTGCTTACTGTCAGCAAAAGAGAAGTAACATGGAAGTCAAGTACAAAACGGTAGAGTTGTATATAGTATATGTAGCTGGTACTAGTAATCTGATTTGACCAGTATATAGGCACGTAGTGACATGTCCACAACGCATAAATATATAAATCTGTTTGTTTTCCCTGCTTCACAAAATTCTTCTTAAAAAAAAAAAAAATGAAGTAGATACCTAGACTTTTAAGGCCTTTGATTATCTTGACTGAACTGAATAACTCAACTAATGGAGCTTATCTAGAAAAGCATCCTATTTTAACTTTGGGATACTAATAGACAGTGATCTCACCTATTCCCCCAGTAGTGGGCTCAAAGGGCTCCTCAACCCTCACCATCGAGCTGCTCTATCTTCTTCCACACTTCAAGTTTGCTTCGTTCATCTTCCAGGCATTCTTCCTCCTTATGGTTTTCTCCAATACATGAAAACTCTTAGATTTTTCATTTTCTTACCGCACAGAAATATTACAGAATCATGGAATTGTCAGAGTTAGAAGGGACCTCTACAGATCATCTAGTCCAACTCCCCTGCTAAAGCAGGATTGCCCAGAGCACATTACTCAGGACTGCATCCAGGCAGGTCTTGAAGGTCTCCAGAGAAGGGGACTCCATCAACCTCCCTGGGCAGCCCGTTCCAGGGCTCTGTCACCCTCAACATAAAGAAGTTTTTCCTCATCTTTGTATGGAACTTCCTGTGTTCCAGCTTGTGCCCATTGCCCCTCCTCCTGTCACTGGGAACCACTGACAAGAGTCCAGCTCCATCCTCCTCCAACCCACCCTTCAGATACTTGTAAGCATGAAAAAGGTCTCACCTCAGCCTTCTCTTCTCCAGGCTAAAGCATCCCAGCTCTCTCAGCCTTTCCTCAAAGTTGCAGCAAAGCAAGACTCCTTTCAGTTTTAATAGCTAAATATGTAACAGGTAATTTTCTTAGTCATTTTTTCCCTAAGATTTCCCAGCACTTAACTTTTTTTCCATCTCCCTCCCTAAATATCAACATCCTTTCAAAAGCAACACATGCAGTTATTCGGTACCTGCTTAACATCTGTGCATGATGCTGGCAATGACAAGCCTTATGTAGCCATGAAGCAATTAATCCTTTTGTTACAGCACTTTGCCAAGTGTTTAAGTTCAACTGTTTGTTCAGAGTGAGACCTGTATCTTCTCGTTTCCAAGCAACAGGCTCTCTGTTGATTCGGCCCACATGATTTATTTTTTTACCCTGGAGGTCCATGTTTACTTTAAAGCTGTCTTAAATCAGCAAAGTTATCACAAATAGATTGCTGAGTAATTCCAATTTCATATACACTATTATACCTACCAGGGTGAAGTGCTAAAGGCTCTTACCAAGATTCAGCGTCAAAGAGTTTGAAGTGGACAAAAAGGAGCATCTATTTTGCTCTCGCTTTTCTTGGTCAAGTTCTCTGAGAACAAGAAAAGCTTCCCCCCCACATTTTCCTCACATGTTCCCTGCACGAATGGCAACTTTATGAGTAAAACCCACCACGGGAATAATGTGGGGAAGGGGTGGCAGAAGATCATTTCCTTTCCTCTGTGCCGCAGGAATACACTGTCTTGTCACTGCAGCCTCACAAGACACACTAAATATGATTAAAAGCACTTTCTTCCTCTAAGCCAACTGGAAGAGCAACCACAGGAGACATCATACTGTCAGCCTTTGCTGTAAAACATGCAAAGGCTGATTATGCCATGAAGCAGACCCCAGAAACACCCACTCTTGCAGACAATCTTTGTACACTGGAGAGGCACTTCAATACCAAAACAAGAACCTCAGCCTCACTGAGGTTATAAGAGGGAACTTCAGTTCCTTTCGTTAGCCACTTAAAAAGCCCAGAGGAAGCTCTCATTGCAGCCAGAGCTGGCCCTTCTCATGAAAGCTGGCCAGCCAAGGCAGTGAAGAGCCTGAGCTGTAAGATTTAATTTCAAGTTGTTTCAATAACAGTGTCCTATTGATATGCCCCTCGAATACTGCCCAGAGCCAAGAACACCCACAGCGT
Organism: Nycticryphes semicollaris; assembly: GCA_013400055.1. Classification (NCBI taxonomy): domain Eukaryota; kingdom Metazoa; phylum Chordata; class Aves; order Charadriiformes; family Rostratulidae; genus Nycticryphes; species Nycticryphes semicollaris. The sequence goes on along the minus strand of VXBJ01005418.1, from coordinate 1,085,802 downwards.
ATAAAGACATAAAGCTCAATGAAATCTTAAGTGAATGAGTCAATTCTACCCTCACACCAAGGCCAAGAGTACCTCGATTGAAGTAAAAAGTAGAAAGAATGAGATGCTGTAAGTCTCCAGCAAAAATCATGCCAGCTCCAAACAAAAGCTATTTAGAGTTCGAGTTTGCTCACTGTCACTTTTAAGATAGCCAAACATGTAGAGCTGGAAGAGAAGCAGCCCTTCAAAGAAGGGACTGTCCCAACCCCATAGGACAAAAAAAAAGGACCATCCCAGCCTGGGATTTATCACCTGGGATACACCCAGGTGATACATCTTGTTTTTAGGCGTATCACCAAACCAGTTTTAAAACTGGCAGACTGCTATTTACCACAGCTACTTCAGTGCAAGATGAATAGGACAGAAGATGCAAATGTGCGATGCACACAGCTGGGTGGGCATTTTTTAGCCAAATAACACAAGGGGACACAGATTATTTTTTGGAGTAGCATTTTGCTGCAGGAGGTGAGAGAAGTGGTGCAGTTGCCGTTACTCAACATTTCTGATTTTGCACACCATTATTATAAAGGAAGAAAAACAATTATATTTGAAGTTTTACTTTATCCGTTGTTCTGGTGCCCACTCAGTAAAAGTAAAAATGCACCCGTAGATGTGGAAGTCACTACAACCTTAAATGTTATTTCTAAATACCACCTGCAGAATGTAGGCAGCCGTAACCACCTCAGCAGTTGAAAAACGTGCATTGCATCCTCTCGGTTGTTTCAGCCCACACATTAAACACACGTGAATAAATTTATGAGACAGTGAACAGTATCCATGAGCAGAGAGCATTGCAGACACCAGCTCAAAACTCTAAATACTGCTAAGAAGACTCAAAAGGTTGGGTGTTTTTTTGTTTGGTTGGGGGTTTTTTTGCTTTACATTTTGGGCAGACTTGATCACAAAAGGCTCTCAATGATTTACAAACCAACAGGCTTTTTAAGGCCTGTGAAAATATGCACCCAGTCAAACATCAGAAGTTTGCTAGTAACTAAGACTTCTTTACTAACAGCACTGATTTCTGCCTGAGTTGAGTGACAAATCTAACGAAATGCCTCTTACCTCAGGAGGTCAGGAAGCTTGTCTTGTAACTCCCTCTTCTTCAAAGGGGTATGTTAATACAAACTTGGTCATTTAGATGTACCTACATGAGTTCCTCTGCAAGGAGCACAAACCAAGGAGAGACAATCTCCTCGTGGCAAGACAGGTCATTCACGTGGGCCACTTCCAGAACCAAAGACTTCCCACAGATAATGCTGAAAATGATAGTGGGACACCTCCACACAAGAACAGATGAAATGACCAGCTCCCCACAATTTCACTGGAGCACAGATATCACATTTTTTTAAAAATCTGCTGGAAGACACCTTAGAAAACCAGAAGTGAATTGCAACTTCAGCAAGGTACAATATTAATATGTTGCAGGCAAACAAAACAAGTCTTTCCCGAGGGCTGCTGGAATTTCTTGAGGAGAATTCAGAGAGGTGCAGAAGGGAGGAATGGTAGAGGGTCTCCTCCTGCTGAAAGACCTCCTTCTGCCACAGCATCAGTAGAGAACTGAGTTACTCAGTGTAAGCCCTCCCCTATTCTCATTTGTGGTGGAAGAGAAAAAGGAAGCAGCAGCATTTACCTGAAGATTTTCCAGGCTTTTTTTTGGTTCATTTTTAAATCCCCCACAGCACAGGAAGGCAGGCCACATCTGTGTAAGACTTGCAAAAGTGCACCAGACTACAGGAGTTTGGCTGAGTGATACTGGGCACATTAAAAGCCGACTGGGATCTGTGCAGCTAGGTTCTCATGTACTTACCAACTCACAGGTTTCTCTATTTGAAGAGCAAGTCCATTTACCAACCTACTCAGCACCAGTAGTCTTGTAAAATGTACATGTAACAAGTCACAAGTTGTTCCATTTATTTGAGTAAATATCTGGTAAATAAAATCATCGGTAAACATTACAAAATTAAATACATTAAAAAAGCTTGCCAGTTTACATAAAATTCACAAACATGTACTTCTTTCGAAAAATAAAATATGTTCAGAGCACCCTTGATATAAAATGGCCGACTAGTGTCACCTACCAGCATATGGTAGCTTATTGAACATTTCAGTTAGGACATTTTCTAGGAGGGAGCAGGGATCTCTCTTCTGTTCTTGCTTTTACAAGTAAGAGAGCCCAAGTTAAGAAGTCTCCCCGCTTCTCAGGGCAGAGTCGTAAACAGAGGCTACAATATTCTTTGCCTACCTTAACAGGAGAGGAATCTGCATTCGATTAAGACCACATCACTAAATGCAAGACAGTGCGTGTAATTCGTTTTCTAAGCACTGCATTTCCTCCACTGTGAAGCAGCTTTTAAATGGTGACGGACATTTCTCTGGATTTCACTGCAGGCCTTTATTCGGTATAGGTTAGCACAGTTCCAAGACACCATGAGGTGGAAAGGAAATGATCTGGCAAAGCATCAAAGTCAGTCAACTAACTTTAGGTCTACAAATTAAGCCCTTAAAATTCCCAATTCTCATATGCTGCAGTCTAAGCAAGGAGATATGATGAAATTCTTCATCGGGCTGCTTTAAGGGTATTTAGAAAAATGGCAGCATTCATTTTAGTGATCTAAATTGGTACCTTCCGGTAGCAAATTTGCAATAACCACCATTTAAATAATTTACTGTAACAAACTTTTCCTTCCATCCATGTGAAACAGTATTCACAACCCACTTTATAATTTATGTACAGACAAGCACAAGAAACTTGACATCCATGAGTTAAATGTACAACCAACTTAAAAAGCGTTATCCAACTAGTTGCAAGGAGAAGTCTCCTAGCTCTGTAAATTTACAAGATCTTCTGGTTCGCCACATAAGCTTGCTGCCCCTCATCACTAACTCTTGGATTCTTCACTTGCTTCAGTAATCCTCAAATGAAAAGTTGAGCAGCATCCAAATTGTTGATATTCTTGATTTAAAAAAAAAAAATTGACACTTAAAAAAGAACCCTTAAAACACACAAAAGAAATTCCTTGAGTCAAAACTGAATGAAATCAAAAAAGTTGTGAAGACAGACAACTATTTTAATAGAGGTCTTCTATTCAAAGTCCCATTTCCCTTGCCATGTCTTTTACTGAGTGCTACTACTTCAAGTTATTTATATACTCTTCTTTTGAGGGGGACTGAGTTTCCTCATTCCTCTTATCCGAGTTAGCAGCTCTTTGATAAATTCCTAGGAAAAAAAAGAGATTACAAAAATATGAGCAATTTCTATGATCCCATAATACCATGATTTTGTGTTAAAATTCAAACCAAACTATACATTCCTATTTAAGCTATTTAAGCTTTTACTAAGAAACTATATACATACCCTCATCACGCACCGGAGGTGCGAACAACTAGCTGCTTCTCTGCATGAGCGTTCAGGCTGAGTCACTAGCTGTATTTCAAGCTTTTACTATACGGGGCCTTCTACCAACTGCTGCATCAAGCAAAATCTAAGGCTGGATACAATGCAAATAGTCAAAGCAGACTTTCACAGTTTAAGCCTGCACAGAAATCAGCACTCCTGCCAGAAGAGGCATTTCTTTCACCACTCTCCATGCCAGCACTAGCTTTTCTGTTGGCTGCATACTCAGCTGGAACAGAAAGCTGATCTTGCTAAAAACTCAGCTGTTTTTCCTCTTGCCATGCTACTTTCCAAACTGGCTCAGCTCTCCAACCAGGCTCACCACTCAGCCCCACACCAACATTCATGCCATTCTGAAGCAAGGCAGGAATATGGAGCCAGAGGTAGCACCACTGGCTTGTGCTGGCTAAAACTGGTGTGGAGCTCAGCTAATTACACTATTCTGAGGGGAAAACAAAAATGTATTCATAGAGCAAGTCTTTATTCAGTGATATTTTCCCAGCTTCAGGACATTCTATCTTTTTAAATTTTGGGAGAACAGAAACTGACAGAGTTGCAGCATTATCTGAAATCCTTTTGGTATACAATTTCTTAGAATAACTGCAGATACATTAAAAACTAAATCACCCCCTTATTGTCACATTGGGAGAGTAATGTTTGCCCACAGTACTATGTATACACCTAAAAAAAGGTTCTTATGTAATCATTTAGCTATAAACACGGAATGTAATTATGGATTTAGTCAAGTTGATGTGAAAGGACAAAAAGCATGACTTCTTAGCTGAATGCTTGAGGCTAAAAATGCCAGTCAACAAGATCACCACCTAAATGACAACACAGTACCATTCCAAAAAAGTCTCTTTGAAACTTATATTAACCAGGTGCCACATTGTGCATATGGAAAGTCTCTGTAAATGTGTATTTTAACTTGAGAAAGATGTCAGATTTTTTTTCTGGTGGGACCACAAGCCTGGCAAGTATGACCCCAAGAGAGCAGTTTCCTTTCCTGACAGTTTATGCACATCGATACTGTACTGCATGTGCCCTTGCATCATGGTTATTGCTGCACCAACACGAGCTGTGGATTCAGCCAACAGCAGCAAAGGCAGAGCAGCACACAACACATCTGCATGGGCTGCAAACACTCACCAAGAACCTTTGATGTTCTGGCCTCCAGTACTGAACTAACTAGATCAAGGTCAGCACAGGAATACATCTATGCATAGCAATGTTGTACTTCCCTTCTGGACAGGCTGATAGCCTGAAGAGATGACCAGAAAAGCAGATTAGTTAAGACCCCAAATAGAATCATAGAATAGAATCACAGAATCATTCAAGTTGGAAGAGACCCTTGGGATTGAGTCCAACCATCAGCCCTACTCTACAAGTTCCTCCCCTACACCAGATCCCCCAACACCACATCTAAACAACTCTTAAACACATTCAGGGATGGGGACTCAACCACCTCCCTGGGCAGCCTATTCCAGTGTCTGACCACTCTTTTGGGGCAAAATTCTTCCTAATATCCAGTCTAAACCTACCCTGTTGCAGCTTGAAGTCATTCCCTTTTGTTCTATCACTAATTACCTGTGAGAAGAGACCAGCACCAACCTCTCTACAATGTCCCTTCAGGTAGTTGTAGACTACTACTAAGTTGTAGACTTTGGCAATGAGGTCTCCCCTCAGCCTCCTCTTCCTCAAACTAAACAGTCCCAGCTCCTTCAATTGCTCTTCATAAGATTTATTATCCAGGCCACTCACCAGCTTCGTTGCCCTCCTCTGCACTCACTCCAGCACCTCGACATCTCTCTTGTGTTGAGGTGCCCAGAACTGGACACAATACTCAAGGTGTAGCCTCACCAGTGCTGAGTCCAGGGTGACAATCAACTCCCTACTTCTGCTGGTCATACTGTTTCTAATACAAGCCAGGATGCCAAATACACCCCCTCCACCCTCTAGAAGCTGTCTTTTTCCACCTAGGCACAAGCCACTGCAACAATATCTACTCTAAACTTACCAAAAAGCAATACTTATCCATTCACAGGTAAGAAAAAGGAGGGAGGCAGGTTTGCTCTGAGAATTCACACCTTTCAGTGCACTCTGCACTGTTTCTGTGGTATCCTTTCATCATTGTAAAGTCCATGCAAAACTAATATGGCATGGTGCTGTTTGAAACATAAGTACACTTTAGGATTTTTCACAAAGCCCTGCAGTGCAATCATCATAGAAGTAAACTCTCTGAAGTGATCTTAAAACATTTTTACTTGGGATTAATGCTATTAGTATTGCCTTTCAACAGCTTTTTCCATATACTCCCATTCCGAAACTTCAGAGTAAGACAGCTTTGGGAAGGAACACACTGAAGTTCAGTTCTTCCCCTTCAAAGACTTTACTAGTCATGTGTTAAAGTCACAAACGCTCTACACCACCTTCACTCACCACCAAGGCAGCAACAAAACACTGAAACTGGAAACTGTTCAATTGTTTCACAGAAGCCAAAAGTTAGAGCCCTACAGGAAAGGGCACTTGCAGAGTGGACTGGGACATCCCTGGTACTCTAACTGCACCCATTTGGGATATCCCTGTTTGAGAGGTACCTCTGCCATTCCTCTTGTCTGTTTTCTCCCACAACTCAGAAGAGTTTCGAGCAAATTCCCTTGGTTTTGAAACACATGGGTCAATTGCTTTCCGATACAACGGCACTGCAAGGGAAGAGAGTTCCTCCCTTCATTCTCTGAAGCAGTACCACAAGCACCTCCTTTAGCAAAACAAGATATTCACCTGAATTTTTCAAGCAAGTTTCACACCACCTAGAAACTTCTTAGTACTGCCAAAATGCAGGGGTAACCCCATAAGCAGACCTGAAGTAACTGAGGCTGTTCCTAAGGGAGAGAAAGGGAGTAGTATTCACTTGAAGTGCATATAGTAATTGAAAATGCTTTACCCCTCAGGAACTATTTTTCTTGGTCTGCAGTACCAAACAGTAAAACCCAACGACTATTTTATATGCGGCAGACATTTTACATAATGCACTAGGGTTGTTGTGCACATCCCACGGGTGTGCAAACCACTGCACTGGTTCAGTACATTCTGGATTTAAGTACCATTTTGCACCTGACACTTGCACGGAGTCAGTTGTGGTTGCGCCTTTCTTGTTTGCAGCTCCCCATCAAGGAGAAGCAGCATTCCAGTGAAGACACACATTTTTCCCCTCTTGGAGGCAGGAAAGGAGACTTCACAGCACTCCAATAAGCCTTAACTTTATAACCAACCAACTCAGCTTTATGACAGTAATACCCATTTGTTTTCTTTAAACATCACTCAAATATTGCAGTTTTATTCCTTGCGGACATTTGAGTTGGGGCTTAACAGAAGGCTTTAATATCCACATCTATCTCAACCTCATACACAAACATTTTACACAGAGCATTTTTACTGACATCCCCTCTAGGCGATGCGTTAAAGTTTAGCACCACTCATTTCAAAGCTGATCATGTATCAGTCTACGTTAAAAGTAGTTCTGTAACACAGGTTGGATTAGCTAGTTCTATAATACTTAATTCACAGAGATGGAAAACATTTAACAGTAATTCAGCTAAAGATTCAAGAATTTATAAGTTATTCCTTGGTGGGCTACAGCTGGAAACACACAGGACAGATCTACTTTTAGAAGAAAAAGAATCTTGTACCAGCACTTTGGGCCTTGATAAATGGAAGGCGGGGCGGGGATAAAAAGGCAAAATACTACTCAAACTCAGTTTAAATTCTTTTAGATTTTCTGCAAGGAGATCACCTACAGTTTTGTTGCAAGTACCGAGAGCCCTGTTAATTTCTAATACAAAAATCATTGTTTCTAGAATAAGTCTTTCTAATTCTAAAGACAAATTTAAATGAGAGACAGAGTCTAAATCTATAGTTCATTTGAACTCATCTATAGTCAGCCTTAGGCATTTGTCTTCTCTCTCCTCTAATACTTTCCCTTGAATAAAAGGCATTCAGTTCAGCAACAGCATTCATCTAACACAGAATAAAAAAAAATAAGGACTGTAAACAATGGTGAAATGATAATGCAGGAGCAGGGAGGAAATCACTTTACCTATCTGCTTTGGAGGTGTGATTCATTGTTTTAATGAGGTCATTTGTCAGACAATGAATTCCAGGCTTCCTATTCCAGTTTTCCAATTCATTCCAGAGAGAAATTGGACTCTGTCTCTCCAGGTTTCCCTTCCACAAACAGTACACATGTAGTAAGACTAGGTCTTAAACCAGGATTTAGGGTTTCTAGTCCTCCTGCTTCACTAGCGCATGAAAACCAGCTTTCCTTCACAGCTTTACTTCCTCACAGGCAAATTAAAAATAAAAAATAAAAAAAAAATCAAGATTGCCTTGATTGTTTGCCCACTGCTATTTGTCTGGGTGTAAGAAGTCAGCCTGGTGAGCTACCCCCACAGCTACTTGGGGAAAAAAACTAAACAATAGCTCAAAAATGTTACCTTAACAGGAAAAAAAAATAGAAGGAAAAATGACAGATGAAGAGGGAACTCTAGTGCTAAACATCTTCCCTTCCACACAGGCTCAAACCCGAAGCTGGTTGTACAGGAAGAAGAGCACTGACAAGACTTTGGGAGAACAGGGACAGAAGCTGCCTTCTGTTATCAATCACTGGAGCAGCACCTCTGTAGCATCACTGAACAACCCCATCATCAGCCTCTCCAGTGAGGCCCCAGTACCACCAGTGCCAGGAGAAGGACAAGACACTGCAGTTTAGTTTCTCAGTAAGCCCTGTACGAGACACTGGGTACCTACCACAAAGCTTAGCTATGATCAAGACATGCAGCCCAGTTGTTCTCCAATTTGGCAGCAGCATGTAAACAAGCACAGCTTATTCCTGTCAAATAAGCATTTGTTCTGCTATTCTTATAGTATTGCTATTGGTATTTGTGATTTGTATTCATGAGCACTTGCAGAAGGGCAAACATGCAAGCTTAACACTATAGCACAATATAGGGCAGATCTCAGCAGGCATATAAACAGTTTTAGTTCACTGAATTCGGAGTGGTCAAATGGATGAACAAGAAAACATGTTTTTCAAGAAATGCCTGTCTGCATTGCTGTTAAATATGCATGTTTCTTAACTTTTTTCTCTACTAGATGTCCTATTTGATTTCAAGTAAAGTGGACACATCATACAGCTACCGTGGCTTAATAATTTACCACCCATCAGCTGAGCTGCAGTAAACGTCTACAAGCTCCTAGTCTTGCCCAGATGTAAGGCAAGACACAACGCTGAGGCTTTAGGACACACCTTTAGTGACTATCGCTTCAACTGGGTATCCTGTGTATTGCTGTCTTACAATTATATTAAGAAAAACCAAAACATAGTAACATTACCTTGAAATAGTTCATAACACAATAGGACAAAAAAAAATACAACAAAACCCCTTCAAATCTTAGAAGTACCATTGCAGAAGGGCTGAGCTTGCTCTTCATGTCTGCACACTAAAAACATACGTTACCTGAAGACATACACAAAATAGGTTTTAATTTTAAAAAACCACCATGCCTGGATCACTCTAAAAAGCTGCATCACACCTCTGTCCTTTGCTCCAACTAGGAATTAAACATACAGTTGAGCAGCTGTATCTCTACCTTACTCAAAATAAAGTGATAAGAGCTGCTGAAATAGTCCAGCTATGTAGTCAGTGACTTAAATATCGGCCCAAATTCTCCAGAGAACATGCACAACAATTTAAAATAGTTTCTTTGGAAATTATATTGAAAATTGTTGTTATTAATTAAGAGTTCCCAGCAAAACAGCTTTCTTATAAAACAGAACTCTGTCTCCTTTCTCTCCCATTTTGTACTGAGTGAAGAATTATATTAACACAAGATGATCTGGATAGATTTAGTCCTGAGTGGGAAAGATCTCAAGCCCATTCACCTGAAGCTTTGTGTATTTCTACAAGAATAGAAAGAAGCAAAGAAACCTCAAATCTAATTTATCCAGTTTTCTCCAAAGATTAGTTATCTGCAGACATTGTGCAGCTCAACTGCATCTTTCAGAGTCAGTAAACACAAAAATTGCCCACTTATTTGATTTCTCTCCCACAGTAGTTTAAGAGTCTCCTTGTCGTTTCTCCTGTCATCGCTTTGGCAGTCCCACCAGCCAAAAATATTTCAGATTTTCTCCAAAGCCCAGTCTAAATGGATGGTCTTGCTGCCACCAATAGCAGAGATACAATAACACAGTTTTAGCCAGCCTCATTCAAAGTATAATTTTGGACAAAGCCTCATTGATTTCATGCCCTCAACAGTCTTTCTATTCTAAAGAAGAGTCTGCTATCCAGTATCAAAACCCTATCATCAAGATTACAGATTATATTTTAAGGTTCTTTGTTACATTCACCACTAGCACAAGACTCAAAACACCCTGTGACCTACATTATGATTCTCTATCACACAGATGGAGCCGAGATCTGAGTGGGATTTTCCACAGGTGACACATAGTGAAGCACTGGCTGCTCTGGCACAGGGGTGATGGAGGAGGATGCTCCTGCTCCCTGTTCCTTTTCAGGCACAAAAGTTCAGATCCAAGGTTTGGCTACAGCAATGATTTGGAAGACAACATACTCTTTTAAGTTTGTACAGTCCTAAACATGAATTGGTTTTCTCTCACGTCAAGCCTTGTCATCTTCTGATGTGTACTGGTTTTGAACTAGGTATGGTAGTATCAGAAGAGGAAAGGGGGAGCAGAGAAAGTGTAAACTGTCTGAAGAACACTGCTAGCACTGTTTAATCCCGCATGGTGGGAAGACCGTCATCATGTGTCAAAGCACTGTCCACATTTGAGATCCCAAAGCCTATTATGGCTTAAGCCAGGCAGCTACTCAACTGCTTTAATGACACCACTTAACTACATGGATCAAGAAGATTGTGCCTCGAGTAAAAGGATGTAAAGTATAAATACAAGTCACATATTGCAGTGATTAACATAAAAACATATACTTTACAGCTTGCGAGCTACCAACTGTATCTCTTAGCCACTTTTTTATTTTTGTGTTTGCAGAAACAGCCAAATTGGCAAATTGTGCCCAGAAATTATTTTTAGGTTTTGACATACTTTACAAAACTAACTTTTAATGACTGAATGACACATCAGTCACACTGCATATGAATCTTGATTAGCAAATCAACATTTTAATTTAAGGATCATTAATGTAAACTTAAATAGCACCCAAAAATCATACTGACTGCGTGCACTTTCCTGATTAACCTTTAGCTGTCTTGTTTGGGTAAGATACATGACACTTTACAACAAGTTTTCCACATGAAGCAGATTTCCATACAAACTAAAACAGCAGCTCTAACTGCTACCTTAGAAAAGCTTTTAAAATCCCAGAGCACATGAGCTGTATTTCCCTTAGAAGAAAAGTTTCATAGAAGTTCCTCATAAATCACTCTCAGCTACTATCTTTAGCCAATTTATTGAGGAGGTTAAGAATTCCTTTCACCTTTCAAGTGACCTGGATAACTCTGTTTCTTCTGATGAAAAGTCAATCCAGAACACATGCCCAAAAAAATTATAAAAATTAGTCTTTCCTTAACCTTTTGTCTAAATGGAAGACACTAGGCAAAACTGATTTGGGATATACATTTGGGGTGGTTTTCTGCTTGTTTTTAAACAGAAGGGATAAGAGCTTCAAGTTATTAAGCTTTCTGTCAGCACTATTTTTCCTTATGTTCTGAACAGCAGAGACATCACAATTTTTCCCCCCAGTTAGGGATTACTGCCGTTTGCAAACTGTATAATTTTCAGTGCTAAAATTCCTAGTGCACTTGATTTGCACTTGACAGTATTTGATTGGTCAGGAGAAATTCCATCAGCTCACATCCATTCTGCACAAATCTTCTAGAAATCCTTTCAAAAACTAATTACCTCAATAGTTTTGAATGGTCTGCAAATATGAAAAGATTGCAGATTTTTTTAGACAAGGTGTGGATCCTCATACAGCAAGTTTAAGCCAACTTAAAGGCTCTTCTTAGTCCATAAGTGACAGGTTACAAATCACTGTTTTTACGTGGCCTAAATTAGCAGTCATGCAGTATTACTGGGCTTATCGTGCTACAGATGAAGAGAAGTTGCTCTTGGGAAAATAGTCCTGAGAAGTGACTCTCATTTTGGCAACTATCCTCGCAGAATAGTGGATTAAGTACTCTCCTCAATTTATCTATTTCAAAGGATTGTCAAGGAAGATGGATGTTTTTCCAGGTAAAGGAGTTGCCCCTGTCCCATCAGCAGAGGACTGAAGAGACAGGTCACAAGTTCAGCATTAAAATTTCACCTTGGTCCAAGTGCCTTGAGAGCAGTCAAGCACGCTCATCTAGGACACTGTTTCCTGCAAACTGCCATACCAACTTAACTTACCAGTATGGCACAAGTATTTCCTGCAGTTCTATGACTCAGGTTTCCAGTTGGAAACTCGCCAACATCTGTCACATACCTTTATCAGAGCTCTGAAATTTGTCCTTGTGTTAAGCTTCAGAGCTAAGAAGAAGAATTCATATTACATGTTCAATGAAGGAGGAAGAAGGTTAATTATTTGATTCTCTGCCTTCCTCACCCACCTTCAAAGAACACAGAAATAAGAGGTCAGCACAGGAATGGCTGCTAAACTTTCTGCAACCTGTTCATCCTACCCACTGATGACCCCACTTTCTCTCAACAGCCTGTGACAAAAACCATGGCAGGCTCCACATGCCATAGCACTCTTCACACCTATCTTCCAAAGAACAGCGAAGGTTCAATGGCACTTGCTGAAAGAAGGCTGGAGGAGGCTGTAGCATTACCACAGTGAGACATCTGAAGGCTTGATTTTATGGCCTGGTGTCTCCATAATGGGAGATGTGTGTTATCTGCTAAAAAGAAGCCAAAGTACAACACAGACCCAAGCTATACAGGTGTTACCATGCAAGTCTTTCTAGGTTAATTCCCTGCACTGTCAAAGGGTTAGCATCAGCAACTGTAATAGCTTTTCTGGAGAATTTCCCAAATCTACCATAGGAACCAACAAAAAATGGGAAAGCCCTGGAAAAAGTATCATTTAATGGACAGGCAAGTGTCTATTTAACCATACCAGTGGTTTTTCCTGACCATCTGACTTACCTTAAGCCTCAGTAGTTTAAGCGGCTACAGCTGCAGGCATTACAGAGGAACCAAGCTATATGCAGCTTTGTTTCAGAAACCAAACACCTGCCTTCTACTCACGCACAGTTGAAAGGTCCCTGACTGAGGGAATCCTGGAAGCCACCCACTCTACTAAATACTGCCACTGGTGGGAAAGCACACAGTCTATAAATTAAACAAAAACTGACCCAAAACCTACACATTATTTTACAATGAGTTGAAGTTTTTGTTACAATATTTACTCTTTCCAGTAGGCACATATATAAGAAGTAGGCTCTATTGGCACTGGGCATAAGAATGGAAAATCAAGTTGAAAGCTGAGTACTTTTAACAAAATCCTGCTATTCCAGATTATCTCACAACAGCATTCAAATCCATTCACAAAACCAATTAGCTGAGCTGCATATCTACATAACAGTTCCCAAAGTAAACAATTTTACTCTCAGAGAGAAAATTAAGTGGCTTTGTATTGAACAGCACACAGTCTATCTCAAGTTCATATTTCATGCAAATATAGAAGAGTTTTAACAGTCTGATGAGAAATAAATTTAATTCTCTTGTACCACGACAGCTTTAAGCATCAGTAAAGTCAATAAGGACATTACAGAAAACATTATTGATACTTCAGCTGGAATGATCAGCAGTTGTTCCACAGGACCCAATCCTGTTCCTACTGTAGTTAAGTGACAGGCCCAAACCCTCCCAGGATGTAAACCCCCAAACCCATCAGTTCCTCATTAACATTCCTATGTATACTTTATCATAAGTACATAAAAAAAAGTTACTTTAGCTTTAACATAGCTACATTTTCAACACATGAGAAATATTTAAGAAAATACTTTTTACCTCTGTTGGTTTGTAGCAATCTACAAGAGTTTCCTAGAAGCAAAATATGAAAGTGTCAGTTCCAATATAGAATAACAGTGAACAAACAAGTCTACAGAATGAAACTTGGGAAAGGGAGCCGGGAAAGAAAAGGGACCGAGGACAAGGATTCACTGGATGAAGATGCTACTGAAAACTAAGTGTTACAGCAAGTCACTTTTGCTCCCTAGATGGATCAGAATGATTTGTAACAGGACAGAAACAAGCACTCCTTCTGCCAGGTTGGCAGTTACAAAGTCCCTCTCTCCAAGAAGAGCTGAAGAACATTTGAAAGGTAACTTTCTGTGAGGGCACCACAGTCTTTGTAATGCAGAAATACAGATACCAGCTAGGTTGGGTATTCCCAGCAGGATGGCTGCAGCTGCTGCTTATGCCTAAACTAGCTAAGCTATTTATGAATGCTGAGTGAGCAGCCTGGGGCCATGTCCCATGTCTCTGTGGCTGGGCAGTGGGCACTGAGAACAGGGTGCCAGTAGACACTGCAAATCAAATGTGGCACATATGAGCACCACCTTAGTCAACTCCCAGAAGTGAGCTCAGGGCAAAGGACCACTCTGGGGCAGGGTTCCTTCCTTTAGTACATCTGAAAGGATTGTAAACAGAGACCCTTATATTGGTTTTATATCTTGATCTAGATATATGTACCCGTATTAAGACAATGATGTGTCTTTCCTTCTCGGCCTCATTCTTCCCATCATTAAGTTTTACCTCAAGCAGGATTCAGAGGATTAGAGCACTGTTTTGGATTGTATAATTTCAGCAGACAGCTGTTGCTGATCATCTTATCCTTTTGTAAGACTTTTGGACAACTTACTCCAAGATAACTCAATGGGTTCTAATTTCCAGCTAGTATAGGCAGAGAAACCAAGAGAAACAATTTCCAGTATCTTAAGGACAAGGGAGGATTTCTGGTCTATATATGCACACATGTATAGTTTTTGTGATTCACTGTAGCAGAAATACCTGGTCATCATCACAATCTCAGCCACATAATTTTTCTGTGTGACTGCTCTTCATTTTTCTATGTTTTCTGTTCTTTATTTCAGATACCTGTAAAAATTAGAATGAGTCTAATCTGTTTCAGTGTATCTTCCTATATGACTGGATTCTTTGAGCTTCTATTCACTCCTGTTGTCACCTACCTTCCAGAACAATTTTTTATCCTACAGGATTTTGACTCCCTCTGTACAGTCCAGTAGATTATGCTAAACTCAGACTTCAGATCCTCCCTCTCAGTTCTAATTCTTCGCTTACAGTGGATTCAGTCAAACACAAGATAAGGACCCAGATGCATTAGTTCAGCCACATTTCAAATTAAAATGAGAAAATAATATTACCTGTAATTTGAGAGCTCTCTCCTCTTCATTGGCTGCATCAAGAAGGTCATCAATGTCTATTTCTACATCTGGCATCTCCTCTTCCTGAAAAGCAAAAATTCCCACTTAGTCCACAGAGATATCCTTTAACTAACCCCTAAAGAAGCCTAATGATAGTATACATAACCCCAGACAAGAAGGAAATCAGTAAGGGATGGTGGCTTGATTCCTTGCTCCTAGTCCAGCAGAAGGCAAAGTCCCATCCACACAAGAGGTGACAGCTTTTAAGCAACCTTTCCCTCACAGTCAGGAGTTGTGTTACTAACCCACGCCCAACAGCATGGGTCATGTTATTCTCACAGTACTGGGTAAGAGGATGGAGAGGAAGTAGAGAAAAGTTGCAGCAAGCCACAAGATTGCTTTGAAAACATTCTTGGACTGTTTACTTTGTTATACTATGAAAGGTTTTGTTTAAAGCTGGCTGACAAGGATGACATACGTGCCCCATCAGAAGATCTCAATTTTTCAGTGCCTGAGGTGAAGCACAGAGTTTAAGGCATAGAGTATTTTAAAGAAATCTGTTTTTAAACCTTCTCCACCCATACACTTCTCCCTTTGCATTACCAGCACATTAGACATGATGTTCCCTGAGTCAGGGCAGCAGTCCACACATTTTGAAGGACCCTTTAGCTCTGGAATCCCAACAAGAAACCATTGTCGACAGATATCACCATTTATTGAGCTTACAATTATGCAAAAAAATACTCTACTGACCATATTTTGCATTTTCTTACCACAAACGACACTTCAAAATGGTAAAGCAGCACCTCACTGTACATATAAAATGCCCTGGTCTCGGCCTCTCCTCCACGCCAAGTCCCATCCTCACAATGACCTCAGTGTGACAGATATATGACCCCTGCTCCATCCACACCAATCTATGGGCTCTGCAAGTCCACCCTCTTCCATGAGTACACGGTCATTAGTCAGCTCTCTCTAGGGCTGCATCACTTTGGCACCTCCTGAAAACAGGGACCTGAAAGTCTCCAAAGTGGAGGATGGATTTGAGAGTCAGGATGAAGCAACAAGACCACTGTCCCCAGCAGCAGCTGTCATCTTGTACGTCAACACTTCTCAAGATCCTTTAAAAGAAGCATTGTGACAAAAAATGTAGTGGTTCCAGTGATCTGCAAGTTTCAACAGTTGTGAAATACTTTAACTGTTCCAAGAGCAACTGCCACAGGGAACACCAAAATTACCCTTCTAGTGGATAGTCAAAACATTAGCAAGGAAGGTAAATTAGCTCAATCTAATGAAAGTTAAGTACCAAAGTGCCAAACAACTACTTATTATCAGAAAATCCAGCTAAAACATTAACTGTTCAACATTTATTTGGGTGTAAGGAGGAAGGACAGAAGCAGGATGATGAAGTTCCCTGTTCCCCACCTCTGAAGGAAAGCATGCAGGAGCACACTAGCACAGCCATGCAGGCTGTTAGACCCCAATACACAATTAGCAGGTTCACTCTTTCAGCATGCATTTTAGACAGAGAGGAATTGTGGGCAATTTGTTAAGAGGAATCATAACAATACTAGTTATTGTAACACAGTCTGGCAATAAGGGACTTTCTAACCTCATGCTATAGACTCATTAGCAGTTTAAATAACAGAGGGAAGAGGAGAAAAACCAGACTTCCACAGACTATAACGATATCCAGTAAAAGTCAGCATAATTGGAAAGGATAAAGATTATTCCCTAACATGGTACACTTAGTAGCTTACTATCCCAACTCTACACTAATTCACATCTCACACGAAGAACCAGGAATTCCCCAAATAGCCAGTAAACCTCCTGAATATTTGACCTAAGCAGCTCATTATAAATATTGTTAAGATAGAGCGCCTGGAGTCACCGTTAACACTGTAGACTTAGCAAAATCTGCATCCATGGACCTGCATAAATGACAGTTGTGCATCTGTCTACACTCAGAAGTGCTGTTCAGCACAGTGAATATTTTGTCAGATACACATTTTGAACTCTTGCCTGTCAGAGTGGCGTTCTGGCAAACTGAAACGATGTTGAGAGGTAACAGTCAGGGGGAATTCCCTAGAAGGTATATAACACTTTTTGTGATCATGCTTCATTGAAGCCAAGTGCTCCTGAAAGGTTAGTTTTACTCTGACTGCTACCAGTCACGTGGGAGAAATGCTTGCTTCTATCCCTTTTCACTCATCTTCAAATCATCTTTCTCCTACACCTTCGAGGTTTACACCATCAGTCCTGAGGGCAAATGTACCAGTAATTCACTGAAGCTTTGTTGTAAGAGGAAACACATGAGAAAAGCCATAAGAAAAAATAAATCAAGAACACTTCAGAAACAAGGGACTACAGCTGTGTCTGATGTACTGGCATTCAATTAAGTTACATTTTCTGTAAAAAAATAGATAAATCATGTGCGTCTTCATCACTTGACAGCAGATTTGAACTCTGATACCCAACACAAGTAGAGGAGAGGAAGCCCTACTGTGGCTGTATGATCTCAAGAGTTTTATGTTAGGCATGAAAAACACATAGTGAGCAGCCTGACCACTCATCAACAGTGGAGGAAGAAACAGTCATGTCTTCTGATTGGTTTTATTGGTGAGATAAGTGTGATTGATCCTACTACAATTAAGCATCCAGATCCAGATGAGCCTCAGGAAAGCCTAGATGTGTGCATGGCTGAGGGGTGGTATTTCAAGGGTCTGGTTAGTGCCATGACACTGTGCAAGAAAGTCAAAGTATTGCCATGTTCTGCTCCAGTGGGAGGGAGACAAGGTGTTGCAAATAGCAGATGGAAGGGAAAAAAGAAGCCACAAGAAACTCCAGAAAGGCTAAAATAGAAAAGGTGGGGGGGTTGCAGGTGCAAACACTCATTGACTGAAACAGTTGAGGGAGGGGAGGATGGACACTCCTCTTAAGCACCCTCTCCAGTTTACATTAATAACAAAGGAAGGACATGAGCTGATTTTTGCTTGAGTATATAGAAGCCTAAAAAAAAAAAAACCACCACCAAAGTTTCCTTCTGTGCCATTTAATGCAGCTTGAATTCAACCTTGGAAGGCAGCTCCGTGGTTATTTAGGTTGCATGAATTCTTTGCAGGCTACTGGCAAAAGACCTTGGGGCACAGTCATGCATTTAGTAGTAAATAGCTGTAGCAGTTTAAGGCATTACAACCTCCCCAGCTGCTTGCTATTTAGCCTCTGGCAGAAACTATCACAGCCCCAGCAGTGAATGGAACAGAAACAGGTGAACATCCCTTAACTGACACCAGGAAAAATGTGTGACACCCTCTGAAACAGCCTATCACAGCAGCTTAAGCCAAAGGGCTGGATTTTGCAGGGACAGCTGAAGAACACTTGCACACTCTGTCTGCACACCCTGAGGACAGGACCTCCAACAGAGCACAAGCAGGTCTGACATCATTACAAGTATTTACTAATTAAACATTTATCTGAGGCTTTAAAATTTAATGGTCAGTAGTTGCCCTATGGATAAACTTCCCACTATAAACCCAACCCTCAAATCAGTCTGCTATCCCTCATCCTCACTGCCCATTCACTGTGCTTGGAAATAATTAAATAGGTTTCTTTGTTTTTTACTTTAGATTTTGAGTTTGGGAAAGAAAGGAGAAACTAAGTGAAGCAAGGAAAGTCAAGGCCATCATTTGTACAAGAAATTCTGAAGCAATTGGAAAGAACCTAGACAATTCTATGACAGCAAGAGAAAGATGAAGGAAAAAGAGGGAAAGATGACCATGCAATTCAGATGCTTTACAGCTTCAGACTGTATGAATCACAGATTTCTCTCAAAGTCCTGGAAGACAACCAGTTTAAGTGATCAAAACCAAACTACACAATAGGACCAGTTCTCCTAGAAGTAACCATTTAATATATGAAAATATTTACTAAAAGTGATATCTGCTGGACATCTAATAGAGTTAGCTCTAAGCAAGTTCATCTTCAGATACGGATGGCAGTGCCTAAATGCAAGGCAATGGTTTTGATCTTAGGATAAATAAAATTGTCATAAATTACCAGGACTAAGAGACATTGGTTGCATCTGTAGAATGATGGGATTATGAATGGATTGCACCTAGTATGGGTAAAAGAATACTATCAAATAGTAATCTGTATGAAACAAAAAGGGAAAGAAAAAAACTGTGTTCCTTGTTTCAAAGTATTCAGTTGTATTGGGGAACTTATGGGTCAGGGCAAAAATAGGTAAAAATGAGAATAAAAAGAATACTTTAAGTAATCAAAAATTATGAATCCAGAATCAAAGAAATCTTTTTGACTTAAAGCTAATCCTAGATAAGATGAGAGTAAAAATACAACAGCTAAAATATATCTGTTTGCAACACAAAAAGGCTGCTAGCATCCATTGATTGGTATAAGGAACAGAAGATTAGGAAAATTAGTCTTTTCTTCCTGTTCTTAACATAAGTGCCAGGGTTCAGAACACTCACAGTAGGAACAAGAATCCTCAGTGGTACAACCCAATTACTAAATGACCATAGGTTTTCTCCAATCCTAAAATATTAACAGCAGTAACACCACAGAAGCCACGATGATCTAATGTTAGTCAGGCAAAAAACTTCTCTCTCTCTCATTTCTGTTGGCCCAGGCGAAGTGGTTCATGCAACCATGAATATTAGTTTGCACAGTTAATAACCAGTGAACACCTTCTGGATGCTGCTCCCAGTATGATACAATCCTTACCATGCAGTCACATGCTATTTTCTGCCATGTGAGACAAGCGTCTCATTAGCAACCAGTCAGTTGAACAAAAAGGCAACACAGAGTGCAAGGCTCAACACCCCTGAGCACATGCCATCCTATCTTGACTCCATCCAAGAGTCAGAAAAGCGTGTGTTTCACCCAGGCTGATCTAACCAGAGCAGCAGCCTCTTCCCTCAACATCAAATCTATCTTCCTTCAATTAATAAAAGTACAGAGACATCTTACCTGTGCTATTTAACATCTTTGTCGGAGACATGGACAGTGGGGATCGCGTGCACCCCACGGCAAGTTTGCCGACAACACGAAGTTCAGTGGCACAGTTGACATGCTGGGGGGAAGGGGTGCCATCCAAAGGGACGTGGACAGGCTTGAGAGGTGGGCTAGTGCAAATTGCATGAAGTTCAACCAAGCCAAGTGCAGGGTCCTGCACCTGGGATGTAGCAATCCCAAGCACAAATACAGGTTGGATGGAGAATGGCTGAAGAGTAGCCCTCAGGAAAGGGNTGACAGGACAAGGTGTAATGGCTTTAAATTGCAAGAGGGGAGATTTACATTAGATACCAGAAAGAAATTCTTTACTATGAGGGCAGTGAGGCCCATGGCAGGGGGGTTGGAACTAGATGGTCTTTGAAGTCCCTTCCAACTCTAAAGGCATATTACGAGATTTGTCCACTCATTGAGTCAATGATCCTACTTTTTCTAAATAATCATAATTTATCAGTGGCATTGTGACTATATATAGAAACCTCTCCTTCTGCACTGAGCCTGTCTTCAAGCCTAACCTCATGTGGATCCAGTTAAATACCCAGAAAGGGAGGGACACTAAGTGTCCACCTGTTAACAGAATGGCTTACACAAGTTGCCCATCATCTCACAGGAGCACCAAGTTAATCTATGTCTATATAACATGATATAATGACTGGATAAAAGTCAAGGAGACTGTTTTATCTATATGGTCGAGATCTGATCTACTCTCACCACTGGAGCCAGCAGAGGATTGATCCCTTGCACACACACCACTAGAGGGAGGTAACACTTTACAAACACAGCAAGGACCCCTTGGAGCAGCTGGCAGAGCATGGAAAAGTCTTCTCAGACCTAAATTCAGTTCTCAGGTCTGAAGAACAGTGGTCTAACTTCTGTCAAGTACTCAATTCCCTCTGCTCCTGTTCCTAAAAATTTAGTCCTCAGCTTTTAATCTCACAGATTGGCATTTGCAAAGTCCTACCACGACGGTTCCTACTTTTTGGGGTATTGATTCTATCGCCTTCCTATGTACCTTTTCTCCTCAGCTGAGGGCCAGAGGAAGGACCACTGCAAGCAGAGAAAGGAGTGACTCTGAGCTCCCAGGCACCATGACCAGGGCTCCCTGCCAAGACGAGCCAGCCCCTCCTAGTTCCCTACAGAGGCAGCTTGTTCACATAAGACAAACTTTTACCTTATTGCCAAACTTTAACAAGTTTGCACAGGACAAGCACAAGTGAAAGAGGAGGGGAGACGCTTGATTAAACTGAGAACACTTCCATAAACTGGCCACAGGCATCTCTGACACAAAGCAAGTCCACTCCCTCCTAAATTTCCAAGATCAGACATGCCAGAGTTTCAACTGAGCTGCTGAAAATCCTCATGTAGTGTAAAAAAAATACAGGTTTCCCCCACCCCTCCTTGTTTTAGTCTCAACATCAGAAATAACTGAACTCTTACATACAAGTCATTCCAAGATATTCCAGCTAAGACAGGCACCTACTGCAAATCTCTTCAGCTCAGATTATTTCAATTTGGACAAGTTTAACATCCAAAAAAAAAAGGTTTTCTCCAGTTATTAAATGAAGGGTAATACCAAGAACAATGATTATGGGGTTCTGCATGGAGGAACACACACTTTGCTGCGTAGCTGAGGGGGAGCTTACCCAGGAATCATCAGCACCCAGCAATAGAGAGGATGTAACAAACTTACAGAGGAAATTTTTGAGATAGATGAGGAAGATGGGAAGACAGAGACAGACAAGCATACACAAAGATGGTGTCCACACAGGCAGGTACAGCTGGACCTTGGCTTGATCAGCCAGTGTGCACAAACTGCATAGTCCAGAACCTATAGCTGCATTAGTGCAGCTTTCAGACTAACAGAATACACCCTGTTGGCAGAGCATTTACATTCCAGTGCCATAGTTTATTAACACAGCAATCCAGATTTCCAGATCAAAGCTTACCCACATCCACCTGGCTCAGAGAATAAAGAGCTAGCTAAAGCCTGTCTGCATCTGACAATTTACCCTATGTTGGTTAGCAGATAAGTGGTCAAATAGCCTGAAGTTTGTATTAGGAAGAGCACATCTTACTCCAAGAAAAATCTAAAGAGGAGACCTGTTGGAGACTGATGTCTGAACTCAGGGAACAGGGAGCAGGGAACTCTGAAGCGCCCAGTAACCCAACAGCATACTGGATCCATGTCAATATGCAACTTAGGTGTGTACTGTCCCCAACCAGAGATACACGATAAGAAATAGTACAGAATTACATGTTGAAGAGGATACCACCATACTCCTTGGACAACTGGAAGAGCATGCCCATGCCACCACCCAGCCAGACTTCACTGAAACAGCATGGTTAGGAGTTATTCCTTCTCCTTCCTCCACTTAACGCAGCACAAGCAAACACATCCTTCTAATACACCCACTTCAAAATGCAGAAATAACATTATTTAGTTTAAGTCAATATAGTCTGGAAGGACAACACTGACTGAATGGAGGATATGACAGTGACTAGATCTCTTTGCATTTTCTAGGCTAGTACTTTCTGTGTAAGACGTACCTTCAATATATCAGTAAGCCCATACACATAATTTTAAGCAGCTGATCAACAAGTGACTCATGAAACCACGAGTCCTATGAGCTTTAAAGCCCTGGGAGCTCACTCTTGACCACCAATGGCCAAGTTAAAAAGAGAAACCTAAAGCTCCTTCTCTAGCTTTAGATCAACTGTTCATACTGTATTCCTAGTGAAGAACTACATAGCTTTCACAGTACTATCAACTGCAAATATCTGATACAAGCACATAGGGCTGTAAAACCATACTGTTACAAGGTGACACCGCTATTGGTCTAACACACTCATCTACATGAGCAAACTAGAGTATGCTCTGCAATAGACAGCAACATGGAGTCAAAGAGAAAATCAGTTTAGGTGTGAGAAGGGCTTTTATTCAGATTTCATACAAGCCATTTGCAAGTGTTGTGGTGAAAAAGGAACTGTTTGGGGTTTTTTTTTTATAGGCTTGGTAATATCTCCTAAAGCTAACACTACTTATAAAAACACTAGGCCATGATGCATCTGAAGCAAATGGTTTCCTTGGCCAAAACACACAAAGCAGGCAGAGGAGAGGGATCCTGTAAGAACATCTCATTAACATCTTGGACTTATGAGTTTTGAATGTTCAGAATCACTTAGTCTTTTCTGAAAAGACACATGAAGGGGTGAAGTTAGTCAAGAGAAACACAGATGAAATATAAGGGCAGCCTCTAAGTGGCTCAGCCTCCTCCAGACCCACCGCCATCTTCATTATCATTTCCTGTTATACAGGTAGCAAACCAGTTTGTGCAGTATGTCCTTTACAGGCAAGAGAGGGACCCAAAGTTTGGATTTAACCAGTCTCCACAATGACAAGCTTAGAGATTTTTGAAGTTTAGACGGACACAGTCAAACAACAGGGATACGCTCCCTCTGTGAGTTACCTCATCTGACAACATAAATTGTCCACCAATCTTGCAAGCTCCCTGGAAAGCATGAATCATGAGGGTCACAGGTTTGGGGATTTGGGTTTGGGTGCTGGGAGGAAGGTATTCAGGACAGAATGATGTCAAGCAGTATAAGGTATAAGTACATCACCCTAGGCAAACTGGGACACTTAATCCTGTAAATTAGTGTTACTTATCAATCACCAAGAACAGCTCAAACCTCCTCACTCAGAAATAATTGTAGAGAAAGAATATGGTGCAAAACAAATTTAAATCAACTTCTGGTAATCACTTAAGTACAAGAGCATCTTAATGTCCATTTATGTGCCAGGAGTTAGGTACAGCTGTAATTTCAGGATTCAAATGTAAATGAAAATACTCTAATAGGGCAACGACTATACAGCACACACAAAACACTTAGAATTCTAGTTATGAACCTCATTAAAGCAATTAACAACTGATATTTTCAATAAGCAAGGGAGGAGCACCTACTCCAGCCAAGTTCTTCCATCTCATTACCCAAGCTGGCTCTTTCTCTTCCTCAGTCACTGTAAAGCGTTGTTTGTTTCAAGCTGGCACTGCCACAGATCAGCCTCTCCTCTTGGCTCTCAAGCAACTGCAGAGCAGATGAAGTGGACAGATGCTATTGCAATTACAAGTTCCATTCAAAGAGTCAGATCCTCTAAAGCAGTAGAAAGCAGCCCGAATTTTTATTATAAACCAGTGCACAAGTACACCAGAATAGCAGCAGCACTGACACTTCAGTGGTTCAAAAAGAAGCAACTCTGTTGTGCCTCTACAGCAGTTGGGGTAACTCTGTCAGCATGGAAGGATCAGGGGTACGGGCAGGGAAAAGAATATCACCCTTCAATGCCATTCCTATGAACGCTCCCTTTATGGGAAAGCCTTTGTGAAAGAGGATAGGGAAAGGACCTCCACATCCAGAGCAAGGGTCCCCACTCAGCTTCCCTGAATATCTTCACCCTCCCCAGAACACAAGCCCGCCTGCATTGACACTTGACACAGAGGCAGCTGTTGTCTTTGCAGATGCCACTACAGTTTTGCCTTTCCTTCAATTAGAAGGTTAATGGGCAGAAAAACGATGGCAACACACCACACTTTCTTCTGGACAAACTCCTTACAGCTACAGGCTGCTCAAATACTAAAGCTGCTTAGTTCCTACATCAGAACACGGTTAGCACATACAACATCTTACCCCGTGTAAAGGAAAGGTAAGCCAGCCAGCCGTGTCCAAAGTCAGCTGGAAGAGGGGAAAAGGGAGGTTAAGTTAAAGCACAGCAAGACAGGTACAAATACTGCCAAAGCATTCACTGAAGTTACCCAGGGAAAGGGAGGCAGGGCTGATTTCAGGCGACAACTCCATACAGAGAGACCATACAACTAGAGGGGTTTGGAATTGGAGCAGTGGAAAACCTGGACTGCAGTCCTGCTACTGTGTTCTGATGGATAGCGGACAGATGCTGCACTTCACATCTAAAGTACCTTTTTGCCACACAGTTATGCCAACACCGAGCTTGGAATAAAACTTGCTACTAGTAAGCATACAGCAGAAGAGTAAGTAGTTGGAAAAAAAAAACAAACAACCAAAAAACTGTTGACGTGTCACTTACTTGACTCTAGCACTTTATAACAGTAGCAGCTTGAAATAGACAAAGCACCCAGAATTTCCATGAGCTGTTTCCAGTGTAAATTCTGGCCTACCTACACCCAAGAATGATGGCAACAGAATTTTCAACTGGAGGTGAGGGGCTCTCTTTAATTAGTAAAGGCTAACCAGCCCCTAAAATTCACTGCAATGTTACCACTAGTGTTAGAGACACCCCTGTGTTTATATAGGCTGTATGAGAGAGAATGCCATTGTGATCTCAGCCAAATGCTCTAAAACTGGCTCAGCAGAAGAGGAAACCTTGGTCCTCTCTTTCCACAGCACTGCTCTGCCTCGCTAGCAGGGCCACAAAGCTCCTATTGAAAGAATAACATGTTAGGAGAGTTAAACTGGAGTTCTACTGCATTTCAAACTTTGCCAACTCAGCTGAGGCTGGGCTTGCCTAGCAGACACACCGCCTACTGTTGGTCTCCAACACACCCGTCAAGTTTTCTTGGCTGGAAGGAAGGCTTTATGTCCTCTTTCAGAAGGCCATGCCTTTTTACTTAGGCTGCCTTAGAGCCAGCATGGGCTGGCTGCCACATTTCAGTGGCTGCATTCTGCCCTCAGCAGCCGGGAGGTCACTCTGCATGTGTGGATGCAGCCTGAAACTCCCTAAACAACACTGGAGGCTTGTGCAGACACCTCAGCCAATAAAGATAAATAACAGATCCTTTTACTTCTCTTCTCCCTGCCTCTCTTCAAGAATTATTCCCCCCTCAGCTTTTTTTTTTTAATTTATAATTATATGTGAGCCAAGGAAGTAATTTGCAAAGAATGAACAAGAGTAACTTTTCCTCTAATTAACTGTTAAATGAGCTGTTGTAAAAGTAAAAAAGCCCCATATACTCACTACTTAAAGGGTTGGGTTGGGGTTTGGGGGTTTGTTGTGTTTGGGTTTTTTTTTCCCTAGCAAATTTATTTTTCAGTATCCCTTGTTTTAACAAGTTTTCAAAAGAGCCTATTATATAGGTGACTGAAAATACTTATCCTGGGCTCTGGACTTGCTATTTTTAGTTTGGCATTTATCTGTTGCTTGAATAGGTGACTGAAACACTAGTCAGGGGTCACACACTTGCGGTGCTGACTCTGGTCTGTCCATACACAGTAGTTCTTATACGAGCAGCTGTTTAGGAAGCACTTGCTCAGATCTCCTGCCACAAAGCCTCCAACAGCAAGAAACCAAAATAGGCCCTGACTTGAAACAGAACAGCTTCTAGGAATCCTATGCTGGCCAAAAAAACACAGTTTGGCAAGCCTTCCTTGGTTTGTGGCCTCATCATTTATCTAAATACTTCCATTGGTTCATTTAGGAAATGGAAGTTGAGAGCCAGATACAACTTTTTTACTCTTATTTTACTTTTGATAACTTCAGAAAAATTGTGACAGCCCTTAAAAACCAGATTGTTTTTAACTGTGACACTGATGCAGCTGCCTAGTACCAGAGAACCACATCCACTTCTCTTGAATAGGAGAGGAAAGCACAAAGAGGTATTCTCTCTGGCTGGGAAATTGTCCCCTACTCCACAAGGAAAAGTCACCACGATGCCAACACNAGACAGTGACTTTTGTCATTATTATTTTCCTTTTCTGTTATTGTTTTATTAAACTATCTCTATCTCAGCCCACAAGGGTTTTTTCCTTTCCCTCTTCTCTCTCTTCTCCCTCCCCTTTTTGGGTGAAGGAGGAGAACTGTGCAAGCAGCTGTGTGGTCCTAGCTGTAAACTGGGGTTAACCCATGACAGGTATCTTTCCCCAGCATTTCTCTACAGCCAAAATAGAAGCCAGTGCCAGTAAGAAATACACAAGAAAAGCTCCATTTCTTTACCACTTGACAATGTAATAAATATCTCATCTGAAAAGTTTGTATCAATGGAAGACAGAAAACGAGTAAGTGCTGGAAGGTAGAAGCTAAACAAAGATCAGACTATACTCTGCCATTAGTATGGGTACATTAATTCCTTTCAAAATGGAGATTTTCTATGGAAGCAGTCAGTTCTCTCTTGCATTGAAATGTCTTCCCATCTCATGTGTTAACTGGGGTTTGTCTTGCAGCATCACCCCTTCAGACTTGGAAAAAGCACCATTTCATATATGCTCAACTGTTCTATATATTATCTCATCCTATTTTAGTTAATATCTAATTACCCACAAGTTTTAGCCCACTCTTTTCCAATATCCTTTTCTTATATCCAAAGGTAGTGCATTTGAAATTAATTTAGACTTTGGGCTTCATTTTAGGCTCCATTTAAAAGCTCTAAGAAATCTGGCAAAAATGTCTTCTCATTCACTTAATTTTAAATATACACATTCACTCTCTTTCCTGAAAGTGTCTGCAAAGCAGGTTGTAAGGAGGCACTACATGCGAAAGAGTTCATTGCAAAGAAGCCCAAAGCACCACTAAAAAGAAAAGCTTCCAGCAAACCCTTCTGAGTCCCAACTCGTTCCATATTCTTCCACCCATTTCACTATGAAGCCCCCTATGTGCCTACAGGCACATTTACCTAAGAGAAGAAAACCTTTGCTTGCTGCCAAAGAATGGTAAAAATGTGTTTCTCTTCCCAGTGGCATTCCAGAAGAAGAGTTATAGATTATATGAATACCTTTTTTTTTTTTTACAGGAATAAATACTTTGTGGTTCCATAGAGTCACTTAAGACATATTGAAGGAGAAAAGTACAAAAAAGCAAGATATTTGGGTTTTTTGGCTTGGTATCCAAAAAAAAAAAAAAAAACCAAACCAAACAAAACCATGAAGTCATTCTGAAGCATCCAATTTCCTTGCAGCTTTACTTTTTAAATGCTAAAGAGCCCGTCATCTTCCTGGACATTTTATCTTGCCAGCAGCAAATATGTAGCAGACCCTTTCACATTGTATAACAAACTTGTCAGGGGCTACATGATCACAACAGTGTTCAAGTTAGCAAGCCCAAAACAGGACAGGCCCAAAACACTGTGGTGTCCCTCTGCTCCTCAGATTCACAAACAAGCAATATTTTCCCACACAACCATAAAAGTTCCCAATGTTCACGCAACAGCTGCTGGTCCTCGCAAATCAGTGTAGCCAAAAGACAAGGCAGGCAAACAGCACAAGTCCAGGACTGATGAGATGAACTTACAGACTGGCAGAATAGAGAAACTGCAATTGAGCTGAACTAAAGGGAAAGAATGCCAACAACCTGCTGAAGGATGAACATTAACTTTCCCCCTGTCGTCCCCCCCCACCCCTTAACAGCACAACTCACATTTACATGCTAAAACTCCCCAACTTCTTAAACTTGTTTCCTATGACTGAAAATACAGCTCTGGGAAAGTACTGTTTTTGAAAAGCTACATCAAGCCTAGCCCTTCATTACAAGACTGGAGCTCTGGCAGAAGGGCTATAAACCTGTTAACATACTTAAGAGTGGGCTATCACTCTCATGCTAAATAACACAGTAGGCAACAAAAATAAAAAAAGGTAGGGAGGGGAAGAATATTTTAAGAGGAGTGTAATTTTCTCAAGTATCCTGTAAATGCCAGAAGGAGCCATCTTTAATTATCAGGGACACCAAAGCTTCCCAAGAAGTGGAGAACTCACACACATACTCAAGATCCCATTTCTTAAACAGTTTCCTGGTTCTGCAGGAAAATACACCAGGACTATCTGGGATCCAAAGCACTTTGGTGTAAATCAGAGATCCTCTGCTGCTCCTGGAAGATCTGAACACAATCAGAGCAATGATGCTGGTTATCATTGAGTTTTCAGAGGCCAAAGCAAGAAGGTGTTAGCACGGGCTTTGTCTGCAGCCAACCAGACACAGCTTTTCAGACAGAATCCAAATGAGTACAGCAGTCTTTCAGTTTTCTTTTGAAGTTATTACCTACCAGGCAAAGTATTTCCAGCAGCTTAGTTACATTAAAAATCCAGCCAAACAGTAGCTCATTCAGTTTGATGTTATGCTGAATTGCAATACTATTTCATAATAGGCCATCCAACAGCATACTATATACACAGTGTACACATTATATACACTCACCCTTCAGAAGCATGTTAATAGACCACAAATATGCACCTACATACACATGTGTATGAACAGTTGCCTGTTATAGAAAGTTACCAGAAGAAAAAGCACCTGTACCCAGATTTCTGCAATGGAAGTATAGGTAGCAAGGCCTTGGAGAAGCACAGCTTGCTGTGGCAGAGCAGAGCATATTAACAAGCCATCTGTTCATTATAACAAGCTCAACAGGATTCAGCTTCTAGCTGCAGAGATGCTACCTACAGCACGTTCCTTGATCAAGCAGACAGTTGCTGGATATTGCCAAAGCCTTGCCACATCCCTTTCAGAGAACATGTTATATGTATCCGCCACCAGCACAGTCTGGATTCAAAATCTGCTTTCCCAGGAGGCTTTGCCTTTGAGCAGAATTAGTCACACTAACGAGCAGCCCAGAGTCAGGTTCCTCCAGCTAGATAGGCAGACATCGCCTATTTGCTTAAAGCTCTCAACTCCTCCTCTCAGGGTGGAGAGACACACGTTGTATTTCCAGGAACACTAACACTGAAGAACATGAAATCTGTTCGCAGAATAGATAGTGGCTCTTGAGACAAGAGCAACATTTCTCTCTAGTCCTTTGCAAGCAAGATGACTGGTCCCTCAGTCTCTCCCTCTCTCCCCTTGCTATGTTCCTCCCTTCCAACAGAGAAATTATGAAACAGCTGTTGCTTTTGCCAGCTTTGTGAGAGGCAAAAAGCAGCAGTCAGAAGTAGCAGCAGGGGAACAAGGCTGTAATATACACCGGGTCCCATCTGTTGAGAATACGTAACAGAAGACAGAGGGCAAGGAGACAAACAGGGACTCCCAACATACAATCAAAAGGCTCCTTTCACACCACCTTATATCTTACGTTCTTTGGCTCAACATCCAGTGACTGCAGCAAAAGAAAGGACAGAACTCTTCAAGTCAACGT
This sequence comes from Nycticryphes semicollaris, assembly GCA_013400055.1. NCBI lineage: Eukaryota > Metazoa > Chordata > Aves > Charadriiformes > Rostratulidae > Nycticryphes > Nycticryphes semicollaris. Next base: position 1,055,847 of record VXBJ01005418.1, on the reverse strand, counting down.
ATATCAATCAATTTAGTATCCTCATAGCATTCACAAGCAAGTCATTTAATTAATACACTGTGCAGCCAGTATTTTGGCTTAGTTGTTACTCTGCCATGTGGCAAAGTAGACAAAGCAGATGGTCAATAAGCTCTGTTAAACTGTCAGGGCCAGCGATTATGAAGAGACAAAACAGCTCTCTGCTAGTTCCAAAATTTTTAAGCTAAATCTCAGCAACCTCAGTTCAGTTCCTCCTCTTAAGAAAGCTGGCATCAAAAGACTCAAGATTAAACTAATAACTTTCCCAAGGCTCCAATCCTGAAGCTTAGAGCACACTAGGCCCCATCCTAAAAGATGTTCAAGTTCATTAAAAGGCACAAGAATGTGAGAATACCCAGTGCCATCTGCACTACTCTAACTTCAACTTGTGAAATCTGCTATTCTGCATCTTAAAAACCAGTAAGTATAGCACGTAAGTCAGGAGAGCTAGGATTGATATTAACTCCTCATCCTTTTAATTCCAAACAGGGAAGCCAGCATAGCTTAAGCCTCACTGGTTGGTTAACAAGTCAAATTTCAAAATATTTAAAACTTGTTGTCACACTTGAACTCTGAAACAAATCTCAGACACTTTACTTGGAACATACCTCCAAGATAGTACTTTGATCCTCACAACAGACACTCTGAACGAATAACCAAGCAGAGTTGAAGTCTGGTTCAGCAAACAGCACAAGCTTTGCCAGGTTAGAGGAGGCTTCTGGCAGGGTGCACAGCTACACCATGTTTTCTGCTAAAACCCACCTCTTCCCGCTACAGTAGCCTTTCTGCCTTGCTCAGAGACATTCATGATGGGGTCCTATTCTGAAGCACCTTCAGAGACAAGTGTTCTCATTTTGACAAAAACATGCATCTGCCTCCCCTACCACCTCCCCTCACAGCAGGCTTTCCTTCAAGGCCTTCAGGTGGTACAGTTTATCTCCTGTGTTTCACCCACAGAAAAGCACGCCATGCTGGTTTAGAGCAGAACACTGTTATGACAGCCCTGATCCCAGCTGCAGCAAACTCAGCCAGCAGAACACCCGACGTACTTGCAGCCCTGGGGCTGCACAGAGCTCTTCTGAAATGAAGCATCAAAAAAGGGTATGGTATCTCTATAGTGCCCAGGCGAGGTATGTTGCAGTTTCCCTGAAGATGGAAAGTTCTGCTTTCCATAAAACAGCAGCTGAACCTCGGCATCAGGAAACTTAAGAACAACTAACTCATTAGTCTCCAGTACAACAGACCAACATCTTAAACAGAGCCAACCAAACAATGAGTATGTTTGCTCAGCACAAGGTAAAAGTGAAGTTTTACCGTATTTTAAGGCAAACTTTGACCACTCAAAGGTTAACGCATCTACATCCATAGACTTCAGTCCCACCTACGTAGGTTATGATACTGATTATCACAATGCCAGCATGTTTTGTTCCCAGGGCCATATGGAACCCAGGTGATGCCACCTTTCTGTTCACAAGCGAAATAATAGCAGTTAAACCTTCTACATCCAAGACCTTTTCAAGGTCCAAATTGACCCTCATCTTCAGTATGCTACTTTGAGGCCAGTCACCTCAGAGGAGAACGTTCAACAGCTTTTGGATGAATCCTATACCAGCTCACTTGGGTGAATTACAGTCACCATCACCAGACCCCTCAGCACCACATTTTTTAGGCAGTACCATCTCTCATTTGTGTTTGCAAATATGTGCTTAACACAGTAGGGTTCTAATCTTAGTTGCTTGGCCTAGCAATAGCTTCTGCACCAGCTGCCAAAGCCATTTTAATCATAAGTTCACTGGCATCATTCAGAAGCTGCTGGCAGGAGAAATTAAGGAGTCAAGAGACACATCAATATTGTTTGTCTAAATTATCTCATTATTCGTGTAATATGGGCTGAAAATTTCTAAGTCTTGAACTCAGCCAATGCAATATATTTACAGCGAGGAGCCAGACCAGCTTGAGGAAGCATCACATGAGGCTGTAACAGTATGGGTCTCATCCTTCTGGACAACACTGGCTAGTTTTTAGCCTCTGACAGTCTTTCAAGGAACCATTCAAAGAATATACCTGGATTCACACTTCAGTTACTTATTTCTGTGAGTTTCAATTTCCTTCCACTATCTTGCATCTTGGAAGTTAGCTTTCTCCTTCCTTTATCCTCTCTGCTTTCAAACAAACATGTTGATCACATGACAATCAAAATTCATGCACATGAAGCTAGTTAGTATGTTGTCATATCAAACTCAGGAGCAGCCATCTTCCAGAATGAGAACTTTATCTGATCAAAATAATTTGTATCAAGAAACATTTTAAAGCAAAGCTACAAAAATAACATTTTTACCAAGACATAGGATTCACAAGTTGGGATTTCTGTCACCTGGTTTTCTGTGTCTACCATCCATCTACAGTAAACAACAGGAAACCTGTAAAGGTAGCATCAAGCAATTACAGCATAAAAGTTTATCTCACAGCAAATGAGTCTTACTAATGTTATCTCTCATATACCTGCATGGAAAACCTGTATCCATCCTCCTGTTATGAAACCAACGTCCTCCTTCAGATCTCGATAAAGTTAACCAGTGTACCTTGGTAAAGGTTGAGTTAGGACATGAGACTAAGGACAGACTGTCTTGAAGTCTGGCTGATCACATTACTCATACTGCTTCGCCAAAAGAGACATGGTACAAATCACAATTCATGTCATTTACTGCTTTTCATCTGTTGCACTGTATTTTGAGATTAAACTTTTTATTACGAGATCAAAAGAAACACATCAAAGTTTTGAAGATGGACACTACCAGCTGACTACTCTGACCACCCAACAAATGTTAATTTCATTGCCAAAAAAAAAAAAGCCCAAACAAACCCTAGGCTGCTTAATATTTAACTTGAACAGCTTTTAATTAGCTTATTCGATATAGTGCTGTAGTATTCTCTGTAGAAAAACATTTTCTATTTCCAGACACCAAGAAAAGGAAGTAATACAACCTGAGCATCCTTTCAGCTCCAGTTCTTAAACATGATTTAGCTTCTTCTCATTAATACACCTTAGTCAAAGAGCTGCCTATTTCACATTATTCCACCTTTGAAATCAAAGATAGGATTGGAAACGCAAGAGAAGAAAATTTCAAGCAGTTAAACATTACAGTTTAAAATAAAGTGGTGTATGACACAAAGAAGTCATTATCTCGCTCTACGCAGCACTTGTCAGGTTGCATCTGGAACACTGCGTTCAGTTTTGGTCCCTGCTATACACAAAAGATGTGGACAGGCTGGAAAGGGTCCAGAGGAGGGTCACCAACATGATCAAAGGACTGGGGAGCCTGCTCCATGAGGAAAGGCTGAGAGAATTGGGTTTGTCCAGCTTTAAGAAAAGAAGCCTTAGGGGAGACCTTATCACCATGTACCAGTATTTAAAGGGTGGCTACAAAGAAGATTGAGACTCCCTTTTTAGGAGTCACACAGATAACGCCAGGGGTAACTGGTACAAGTTACTCCTGGGGAGATTCTGATTGGACACAAGAGAAAATTTTCTCCTAATGAGACCGGCCAGCCATTGGAATCATCTCCCCACAAAAGTGGTAGATTCCCCAACACTGGACACTTTTAAGGTTCAGCTGGACAGGGTGCTGGCCCATCTTGTCCAGATTCTGCTTTTGCCAAGACAGGTTGGACCAGATGACCCTTGAGGTCCCTTCCAATTGGATGTTCTATGATTCTATGCGAAGGACAGCAGTGTTCTCACTGACACACTGTACTTGGCATGTAGATTCAAACCCAGAGTCCTTGGGTGGCAGCAATGGATGGATAGGAAACATAACATCACTATCCCCTAGGGCATAGATAAGGTACTAACCCCAAGGAATCCAAAATAAAGTCTTCCAGTGGAGCTCCTTCTCAAGTGACCCAGATCTGCAAAACACCTGAATATAAACAAAATAGCTACAGCAGGCTATTTTCATTCTAGGGACAAAATGTTAGCTTTCTGCAAACGGAAATCCCACAGAGATTGACCTTACAGTCACAGTAGAGAACTCATGTCATCAAAAGGAACCCAGAGCAGTCCTGCACATCATTAAAGTACCAGTTGTGTGCTAGTTTAATACAGAACAGCGAATTGAAAGGAAATTTGAGTTCAAAGTATAATAGTGTGTTAAACAATCAAATTGTTGTTAACTGGCTATTTTTCTTACAAACATGCAAAGTATAACATCTGAGCCCCTTGTAGAGATCAGGCTTGACACAAACATGTTCATGAGGAAGACTCCTATAAACTCTGCTCATCCAGATTCTCACAGGCCTGTTTCTATTTCCACCTACAGATTTTCTCAAATAGAAGATATTCCAGGAACACCAGAGACGATAATCAAGTCTTCAGAAATGAAAATGCATGAATGTGCACGCAGAAGCAGGTGGAAGGAAGGGAATAAGATCAAAGTCAGGCACTCCCTTTGCCTCCCTGGGAAAAAAATAATAATAAAAAAAAAGATAAAGGAAGGAAGCTCCATGCTGTTCTTGTTTCATATTTCTAGTGTTTGTCTGCTTTAAAAGATTTTAGTCATCAACAGTTTTCACCACAAACTATATTCAGCGCGTCTTGAAACACTTAACTTCCAGAAGACTTCTCGTAGAAGTAACTAAAGTGTTCACTTGGCTCCTGGGGTGATGTACAGGACCATGGGGGTCTGGTAGGGCAGTGGTTTTAGGTGCATTTTGTTATTTAGTTTGTTATTTTAGACCGTGGCACACAAAAGAGCAATGACTGACAATGAAGTGGCACAACGAAGTAGATTCAGGGGATGAGTAGCTTGAAAATAAGTTTCACATCAGTCTGACTTGTTAATAACCAGTATTTAAGACAATGTCTACGTTTGTACCTGGATTCTTCACATCTGTTTCTGCTCCGTTCTACGAACAATGACACGGGTCAGGGAGCACCAGAGCTAAGGAAGTATGGCTTTCCCAGAATTCAGATCTTGATTCTCAGGTGCCCAAATAAAGCTCTTTCCTTATTAAGACTATGTATAAAGTGGCATTCCTCAGGGGCCAGTATTGGCATGGGTGTTGTTCAACGTTCAACATCTTTGTCAACAACATGGACAGCAGGATTGAGTGCACCCTCACCAAGTTTGCCAATGACACCAACCTGAGTGGTGCAGTCGACAGGCTTGAGGGAAGGGATGCCATCCAGAGGGACCTGGACAGGCTTGAGAGGTTTGTGTTTGAAGTTTTGTGAAAATTGGCAGTTAAATCCTACAACGATCATCATGCTATGACATCATTAACTCTCTGGCCATTCTAGGTAACGTTACAAGAGTTAGCACAGCATTAGAAACACACATAGGTTTTTCTGCCAAACACTTTTTAGCTTGCCTGTTCAGCCTAATAATGGAAACAAATACACTCAGTGCCTTTAAAGTACAACCAACCCTGTTCTAGTGGCAGTCCAAACTGGTATTGGCCAGAGAAGCAGCTTTCGGGATTTATATTTCAATGGGTTCAGCAAGCGGTTCTGAGCTTGGAAAAGTAGTATTTATGCCCATAAAAATAACCTGGTTCTGCTCAGCTTTTAAGTACTTTGTAGCACCAGCTCACAAGACTTTAAGTGTCCTCTTCCACTGCAGAGAATTGGTAGTGGTAAATCAGTGCTCAGGCAGCCCCAACGCCTTTTTTTTTTTTCCTCCCCCCAAATTCAAAGCCTGAGCTTTAGAGGAGTCTCCATGCGGCATCACAATGGCATGCAATTGCTCTTTGATGAACCTATATTACCAGTTTTCTTTTACACTGTCTTTTTAGGCAATCTAAAACATGTTAGCATGCCACAAGCCACATGTTAGCCACAAGCTGCAAAGGATGCGCATTTCTTTAATATTTTCTTATATTACACTTACAAGGAAACAAAACAAGGAAAGAGTCAACATAAAGTGACAGGTGGATTTTGAAAATCACTTCAGGCTACAGCTAATAATAGAATACCCAAATTCAAATTAAAAGTTTGGATGAGTGGTCTGACACCCTCAAATGCTAAAGAAACACAACTGCTTTTCCAAGAGCTGGTCAGGGAAAGGGAACGTGCCAAAACACAGGAGCAGTGTGAGAATTTTCTCACACAGTAATTGGCCTGAATCCAACCTCCTGGATAGACTTTTTCCTCCAGCTGAGTGGAGCAGTGCTGAACACATATGCAACCTCCAAAGGCAAGCTTTGCTCCAGCAAACCCAAACCAAAGCATTCTCATTCTAGATCAGAGGAGGCACTGGCTGGCACTGGGCAAAACGTGTTATCAACAGCTCCTTCCCACCGGACTTCATTTGGTGCTAGGCTTCTTAATCATTCAAATGGCCAGTGACAGCAATTTAAAATCCAGCTCACCACTTCCAGGATGTCTCCAGAATGAGCACATGGTTAGATATGACAAATTTCTCCAGAAGCAGCAACATTTTCCACTCCTGCACATCCCTGCTTACTGAACTTCACTATCAGAGCAGCAGCTCAAGAGATGTCTGACTCCCTCCTGTGACAGAGGTCTCAGACAGCTTAGGACATTTAAGAGGTCTCTATCTGCTGGCTCAAAGACGACATAAAGGGTTGGGGGAAGAGAGAACTCTTTTCTGAAAATAAAGAAAAATGTTGAGGTGTTTTGAAGATGATTATTCTGAAATAATGTTTCTCATTATTTCCCTGAACTACAAAATAGTTATTTTTAATTTTCCTCAAATTCTTCCAGATGGTTTGGAAGACAGAAGATGGAGCAACTGTCTCGAACCCATCTTCACAGCTTGTAGACAGTACAGGTAAAGGACATTGTACCCATATTTCTCCCATAGGCAGGCAACATAGATAAGGCACAAAGGGTCCAGGTTCTGCACACATGGTGCCAGGCACAGAAGTCAGGACCCTAATAAATCCTACATTCATAATAAGCAATGCTACCTTCCAAAAGACGAGTTCACAGGTTTAAATCTACTGAATATGGAAGGGACACAGCAGCCATTGCCTAGTCATTTCAGCACAGAATACAGGCACCCAGGGAGCATTTTATGACCATGAAATTCTCAAGCTAAAGCATTTTAACTGGCCTATGGAATAGAGTTAAAAGAAGGTGGCAGAATCCATTGCCACTCACTAAAAATCAAGCATATTCAATATTTCTGTATTTAAAAAAATCCCCATTGCCTACAGCTACAAGCAGGAGCTGAGTTGTGCCGAGAGTAGTCTTATGAGTATTCCACTTTAAAAATGCTGAAGATCGTTCATATGACGACTTCGGCATCTACCACGGACAAGCCAAGTCATATGACAAAAGTGACACAAATATATTCAAAAATCAAATACAAACTTGCAACACCATTTTCCAGTCCAAAGGGATTAAACAGTTATGTACTTAATTAGAAAAAAATTAGGACATCAGTTTCACCCTGTTTCTATGCAGACCAGAATTCATTTCCTGCTGTGGTTTCAGATGTAGCTCTGGATCACTACTTAGGCAAAGACAGTGAGGAAAGCAGATAATATTTACCACCACCACCACCACGCAGGGACTTCACAAATTAAGAAAAAGTACACACAGAGGGAAAAAAAAGAACTACCTTTTTATAATTGAAGGGAATACAGGATGTATGCAGTCAAATAGGGAATGTATGTGTTAAATCCTGAAATAGTTCAAATGGAGCCAAAGGAGAAATAACAGCTGCTTGAGCTTCCAATCTACAAGGAAGATTTGAAATATACAGAGGAACAACTGAGGGTAAATTAAAGTTGTACTTAAAAATTACACATCCCTCGGTAAGTGCAGCTCAGTGGTTTATGTTACACACAAGCTCAACCTGGCAATCTGGCTCAGGTGATAAGATTTGTTTTGAGCACCTGGCCAAAGTTTTACATCAAAGCATCTTCACATTGCCCTAGCAGCCAAGGCAATGGTACCTGTCTTGTTTGACTTCTCTTTATGAATAAGAAACTACTCCGGCCTTACTTTAACATTCTTTTATAGTAAATCAGATTTGGCTGATTTGGCTGACTCATGCATTGCTCCCAAAGGAGCTCCTACCCACACAAGTAGTCCACCATGTACTTGGCACTCTGCTCCCAACCACCCCAGCCTATTTGGAGCTACAGCCAAAAGCCCCACTGCTACTTGTGGGCTAGTACTCTTCCACCTTTTGATGATTACAGCCCTTTGATTACAGCCCTAAAGCAATTTCAGTCACTTGATACTTTCCCACAATATTTTCCTCCCTTCCCCCTCAAAACATGCCTCAAGGACAGACCCGTTCCCACAATTCACTGGGAAATAAAGAACAGCTCAGTTTACTGCAGAAAAAAAAAAATAAGCTATGGGAATAAGACACCAGCAGTCCTAGCAACAGGCATATGGGACTAAAGTGCCTAGGTACACAGTGAACCATTTGGTTTACAAGTGCACCAGACCTGGAAGGCCAAGTTAGCCCATCTGCTCCGCCTCTGACTGTTTTACATGCAAGGCTATGACAACTGAACACTAATCTCCTTTATACACTACAGGATTGCTATCCAGGACTTGCAGAAGTTTACGATTCACAAAAGTGTGTTGTCAAAAAGAATGAGGAGCTCCACATTTAGGAAATCGGAATTACAGATAGTTAATGAAGGCAGTCCTGCCATTAAACTAGATGACCGAGTCCAACAACCTTACAGTAGGATCTTACTATAAAGAAAGTGTGTGATGTTGGGCAAGCCATAAAGTGACTGTTTTTCATCTCTGACGTGGAGGAAATACTTAGCTAGCCCTTCGTTCTGAAGCTTTGTTCATCAACCTTTGAGCACTTGAGACTGTGCTTCAGAATTAAAGCCGCGTAAACATTTATCTGGGAAACGGGAAGAATAAAATTCTGTGACTAGTAGTCAAATTAAAACTAACCTTAGCTTTAAAAATCTGTCTTCCAGTTGCTTGACTGTCCTCAATTGCACAGCAATGTTACATTAACAGGCTTCTTCCTTTTTAACTGCATATAATTTTTTGAGATGCGTGTTTAATACTGGCAGTTAAATGGATCATTAGGATTGGAAATGTTCATCTCTTTAGAGATGAATTGGATGGAGCAGGGTAAGTTCCTGTTTTCAAAGGTGCCATTACCCTGCTGATAGTTTTCTTTACGGCACCATTAACACCGCAGCAGCCAAGACTGGCTTACATTGCTGCAAAGAAACTATTAGCCAATGACTTTAATCCTTTTTCCCTTACCTTCATAAATCCTGGCAGAAATCTTTGCAGTCAGGCAGTACTCTGAATGTTATGAAGATACATCCAGAAAAGTCATCAGCTCCTATACTACTTTTTATTGTGTGTTGTCTGCCACTGCACTTCCATGACAAAATGATAGAAGGGGGTTGCACGGCTGACTTCTGGAAGTATACTGGAGCAGAAATAGTACTTAGGGTCTTACCATCTTTCCTCCTTTTAACACCTGCAGCCAGCCCCCATTCCCCAACAGGGCTGCAGTCCCCGCACACAGCATTCACTTGCACCCTCCTCTCCCTTCCCTTCCCCAACTCTGCCTTGTACAGCTATTTCACTGAGAGTCTGTGGCAAGCAGAATCTTTTGGGACATCAGACTGTTGTGCTATGAGGAAATTAAGATCAAAAGCAGGAACTGACATCTAAATGGGTTTCATGGCTGAACAAAAGCACTCCAAAAAATGAGTCTTTGCATAAAACTAAATTAATGGTGCAGCACACACCTTCTCATCAGAGTCCACACAGCCCCTCTGGTTACAATAACACACCGGGGTCTGCACTGACATCTTTAGATGCCCAGTCTCTGCCATACACCTTAACAGACCTCACACCTCCATGTTACAGCCTGTTTTCCAGACCTGCAGTTCTCCCCGCAAGGCTAAGCTTCCCACATTTGCCCTAACAGCCTTAAGAAGCACCCAAGACTAACAGCTTTTATACGAATGTATCCTAAAGCGAGCTTTGCTCACATTCAAGCCAGTAACTCGAATGCCAGAGCCCCAGGGGCACCACCAGCCCTGACTGTTCCTGCCTAGCCACCCAGGTGTCCCTCATGGCCCCAGACCCCACATCAGCTCCTGCCCCAGCAATGCCACAGCAGGGCCGGTCTCCAGCTCCCCACAGGCCTGCTCAGCCATGGGTCCCAGCAAGCCAGGCCCACCTGTGGGCCCACATCCCCAGGGAGGTGCCCAATGCCTGGGACTGGCCCTGCCCAGGCAACCTGCAGCTACAATATGGGGCTCCCTGAACACGAGCCCACACAGAGGCCCAATACAGTACCATCAGACCAGTGTATAAAATGACTGGTGAAAAGCTAAGATCTTGCACCAACACTATTTTGGCACCGAGCAGCAGAGCCATTCCCCCGAAAGACCTCCCATCCAGCTTTGGGGAACCAGCCACAGGGCTGCTGAAGCTGCCCTTTCTCCCTGGGTGCTCAGGTTTTCTCTCCTTCCTTTGCTGCCAGCCAGCCTTGTCAGCAGTATCACTGCTCTGCAGCCATGCTCAGACCAGAAATCAACATTGGCATCACTGAGGCACACTGAGCATTACAAGATTTGAGTGGGAGGGGATCATAAATTAGGAGTGAAAAGAGATCACACTCCCTTTCCCCCAGCTTCCACTCCATGTCTCATTTCCTGCAGTGTCTCAAACACTAAGTCTAGGGTAACGCCAAAGGGCATTCCCATTCTATAAAACACACCCTCTATTTGCCACTACTCTTCCCCTTCTCCTTACCCTACAGCAAGCAAAGGCTCCTCATTTACAGCAGCAGAGCTGAAACTCAACTGCTCCGCAAGCCGGTTTTTAACTCCTGGATGGCTTCCCTTCTTTGTGACTTGTCTGTGTATTTTTGTCTTTTGGGGCACGAAATTCCCAGGCTAGGCTTTAATACAGCTTTCTTCACGATGATTTGCCAACTGATCGCTTATCAAAAAGAAAAAAAAACCACCCCACACAAATCAGAAGTCTGGATGACTGCTAAAAGAAACAATCATACAAGATGGAGTCACTATGAAAAACAATGCAGTGTGGGAGGATAGAGCCAGACAAACTCTAAGTTCACTGCTTTTATGCTTAACACTGCAGCTGTGAAAATCAGAAGGGAAGAAACCTGCTTTTTCAAGGCATAGCTAGCCTGTCTGCTGCAGCGTTTCAGAAGCACATCCCTAGTGCTCATGTTCAGCACTGTGGAAATAATTGCATGTATAGCTCAGGTTTCACCTTTTTGTAAAGACTTTTAAAAAAAGTCAAAAGGATGAGAAAATAGTTCTAGCCTGAATAACAGCAGATGCCACAATGTGACAGGGTGAACAGGTCACTTTGAAACTGATGTTGAAAGGCCACCACTTTCTAATACTAACTATTTGTACCATAGCTGGAGTATTAAAGTTAAGTGTTAAGCGGGGCTCGGCAAGTGGAAAATTGCTTCTATTACAAACTTGCCTCATAACATGCCTCTAAGAGGCACAGAGTGCAGAAAGTTAGCTCAAAACAGTCTATTTTCGCTATAGCCTGTACTTGAGACGTTTGGACCTGGTGGTTCCAGTTCCATGAGAAACTCCTTAAGGCTGTCAACAATTTATCTTACTGAACACCTGTCAGCCCAGAAAGTCTCAGGAAAAGCCCTTTACAAAGATCAATTCACCCATTAATGGTAGGCTTGGAGTGAGGTGGCAAGTGCACAAGTCTATTGAAGACATTTGTCCAAATCTGATGCACAAGTTACAAAAAACATGGGAAAAAAATCTTTAGAAGCATTTGGGTACATCATGTGCCTTCAGAGCTAGATGCACAGACCTCACTTCGTTGTAGAAACATCAGTAGTTGTTGATAGTGTGATCATATTATTTATCCCTCTAATCCACTTCCAACTGGACCCTCCAATACTGGCATTGCTTTAAATATTATTGAAAGAAGTTTTCCTAAAATACAAAGTCCCAGTACACAAAAGCAGCCTGTAGAGTAAAAGAATCTAACTTGTAACTACTGCCAATTTCATTGTCCCTAAAACCCCTGACTTCTGAAGTTCTTTTCTCTACTACTGCCAATATTTCTGTGAGTGTTTAAAGTATAACAAAGAAGAGAAAGACAGAGGGGACAAGCTGAATCAGCGACTTGGGAGCATAGAAAGAAAGCAGGCTGCTGTGTAATTACTTACATTTATCAAACTGGCACCTTCTACTGCCCATACTCCTGCTGCTAGAAGCAAGCCAGCAGAATTTAGGCAAGGCGACATATACCCACACACCTGGATCAGAAGTACCCGCTAGTGAAAGAAATAACACGGAAAAACATAGACACAGGGCAGGCAGCCTGCCATAGGCTTTCTGTATGTATTCTACCATCTCTACCTTATTTCTGCCTCTCCAGGTCCACCCAAATTTCTATTTTCTCTGTTGCTTCTCCCATCTCTTTCTGCTTGGCTCTGATAACCCAACACTTCCCATTGGTTCAGAGGCAGTAGGTATCCTGCCTACACCTACTGCAGAGATGGACAGAAACAAGCTCTGGAGGAAAGAGAAGTATTTGTTCTCCACTTATAAAGACACGGTGTTCAGGACAGCACAGAACTTGCTGGCACAGAGCTTGTTCTCCACTTGCTGGCAGTAGAGAAATAGGTAGATGAAGGGTGGGAAAACCCTCATATCCTCAGAGCCCTATCAAGAACTCCAGCCTTTGGACTTTCTAGGAAAAGGGTTCACAAGTGTTCCCAACCACTCCGTTCTCTGAAGCACTTATATTTGAGAGCAGTTCTCAAGGCAGAAGGTGCGCCCCTGTGGTATGCATCTTAAGAGGGTAAATTACGCTAGACCATAGGCAGTAAAAGCAGGGATGCAGCCAGCAGGTGGAGGTGTGGGCAAGACACAAAGTGGAGCAGCAAATTCTCTGGGATTCTTGCCGTTGCTACTAAATTATGGAAACAAGCACCACAAGAAATACAAGACCAAATTCCATGAGATTCTGAAGTCTTAGAACTCTATGCATCATCACATCCATAACTTCAACAATAAAAGCCAACCCCCTGTTACGATGGCTCTATCATCTATCACAACACAAAATAAAAATCGATTGGGAAGAATATGTATTAACAGTAAAAGATTTTACAAGACCAAAATACCTGCTTCCCCCAAAAGAACCGTCAATAGTAATACAACACATCAGGCATTCCATTCAGACATCAGTTTAACTTAAAAAAAAAAAAAAAAAAAAAAAAAAACCAAATCCTCAGACCTCTGCTCATTATGCAGGGAAAGTAGAGAATCTTATACTCTGCAACTGCCCTGTTATTAATAAGCACAGAAGAGGAACTGAGATCCAGTTACAGTACAGTTTAGACTTCATTTAGTCATCTTTAGTACTAACACTGGTATTTTACTGTTTTCATAACTGAACTGTCAAAACAACTTCAGCTTATCCTAAAATATCCATAATGTGCTGGTTAAAGAATTGTTGTCCAATTTGTGCAGGCTTCTTTACAGAAGTCTAAAGGAATCATTAGAGTGTGAAACTGCTAAATGAAGGAGAGGCATTGATCAGAAACAACACTGAGCAGAGGAAGAGAGAAACATTCAGCACTTCCTAACCATACCCATGACATGGATTCAATTTCAACAAAACATTTGTTAAAAATCAAGTGCTGTCTCCAGAGCAAGTGAGCTGTGTTCTCAGTATAAAAATAAGACATGTTAAGTCTATGCTTGGTTGTCACTTCTGCTAAAACACTCCAAAGCATATAGGGAGGATACATCACGGTTTTTGTCATCATCCACATTCACAGAGGGCAGAAATAGTTTGGTATTAGCAAATACACATTGTACGCTAAATCACAGTCTCACCTTTGAGAGGGTCAGGAAGTTCAGCCATCAGGAGCTTTTTAAGTGTTAGTACTGTGAAGATTACACCAGTGGAATGACTTTCTACACAGCAGTCACAGGACATCCCTACCTCTGCCTGACTCATAGCAACAGGTCACTCTCCAACTGCAAATAACAGAAGCCCAGTTGGCTGCTGTCCTGCAATTTGTACATAGTTCTGCATCTTGGAAGAATGCAATAATTTGATAACAGCTCAGCCTATACTGTGTTGTTCTACCACATGTTCAATGGTGAACCAGAGAAGCTGAAGAGTGGACTTCTTGTCAAAAAAAAAAATGCTTGTGAGAACAAGCTGCAGTACATGGAAACAAATTTTGAGTGTGCTCTGAGCTCCATGGCTAGATAACACAAGAGGAACATGCAGTGCATTTTGCCAGTTACAGGTTACCATTCTTGCATTTCCATGCTAATATAGCTTTACTTAGAAGGCACATACCATGCTTGGAACTGACCTCCTAGCCTTTAGATCTGTTTCCCTTTCATAAAGGAACAGAACTCATACAGCTCCAGCTAAAGATTCCCAAGTACTGACTTAGCATTTCAGAGGAGTCCTCAGATTGATCAGTTTTCTCCTTCACTCTCACCACTGCAGTACCACATTCTCCCAGCATGACCCCTGATGACAAGGGCCATTCCATGCTTAGTCAAATTTAACAGATTGACTACTTTCTTTTAAGAGTGGAAGTGAAAAAGACCCAAGGAATACGCTTTAAGAAAACACGTCAACCAAACAGGATCAACACTAGATCTGCACTCTGAGAGTTTAGGCTAAACAGCAGTGCAATTAAGTAGGTTAGCCTCTTGGGCAAACTCCATTTGGCAATTACTCCATCAAACCACTTGGATGAACACAAGGAAAGACCATATGAGATTAATGATGTTTCAAAATGGCTCTCCTCACCTCAGCTTCAGAAGTCCTGTAAAAATGATCTGTTGGTCTCCAATATTGATTTTCTCTGCGCTGAAAAGCTGTGTGTAGATTGACTTCTGCAATAAGAGCCATACAGTGTGGGTACAGCAAGTGCCTGACACACTCGTGGCCTCCTCACTGTATTTTTGTCTTACCAGGCAATCAAAGCATTACTGGTTGGAATAACAGTTTTCTAATGCCAATATTTCTTCAGTGAGGTCCTGTCAGATTTTACATGGGAGATTGCCTTCTATAGGGAGAAGGGAATATTTTTTTAATTTATTTATTATTTAGTGATACCAAAACAAGTGTTCTTGCATCCTGCAGAATCTAGGAGCAACGTAATTTTCTTGTTGAAGAAAATTAGTCTGTATGAGATCGGGAAAGCTTCTCAGAGCTTGTAGCAAGACATTCCTTAAAGTGGTGCCCAAGCTCAGCAGTGTGCTCTGCAGAGTGATGGCTGCCAGACCCCTCCCTCCCCCAAAATGCTAATTTTGAGCAGCAGGCAGGCCAGGGACTGCAGTCAATGCATTCTGGCTCTGGTCCACTTGTGTCAAGAACTATCAGCAGGAGTTCTAACACGCTTTAAAGCAGACACTCCTCTTTCCCAGGGGCCAGAGACACCGCTTCGCTCCCCAGGCAAGCCCCTGGACTGTGAAAGATAGAAGAGTGCCTGAGGGATCTTTAAAATGAGTTTGCCAAACAGCTTCAGATCTAGGAAGTGGGATAATCTGCTATGACTACCCCACCGAGAGTGACAAACCCTGGGAGAAGGGAGCTAAAGATTGTATGGGACCCTTGTCTGATTCCAGTGCCTCCTCTCACTGTCATAATACCAAAAATACACGTTGGCACACTGTCTTACCTGCTTCCAATTGCTGCCTCCAAGGCGCTGCAAACTACTAACCCAGAGTAAGAGCTAACTATTCTAATATCCAATATAGTCATTACATATTTTAAGGTAAAATCGGATATAAACGTAAAAAGAATGAAAGTGTTCGGAGACCTACTGAAAAAGACAAAGGGGACAGGTTGTTTAGGTGTTTGCTTTTACAGTGGTAGTCCCAGAAGCCTCCACTGCAGGCAACCAGAGACAAGGGAGTCTCTATATTACGAAGTGAAGGACTGATATCTTGCTTCCTCATATAAATGCATTCTTTGGTTATCAGACGTTCTCCAAGACTAAAGCAAATCATCTGTGTCTGGTTATTATCAAGTTTGGTCTTGATAAACAAATAGCAGCTGCATACCTATAAGCAAGTTGATGAAATCTTTAGCTAAGCAGACTAGTAAACTAATATTGCAGAGACAGCTGAAGAAAGAGCTGAGATGTTTCTGGCTGCCAGTGGGAGGTCCCACCAGTGTTCCACATTAGTTTCTGCACTCAGAGACAACTTGGCTTACAGTATTAAGAGGAGGAATTCAACCATAATCCAAAGCTAGGGTGTTCTGTTAAATTTCTTAGAATAAGTCTCAGTGCACCTGAAACAGGAATACAGAGTAAGCCAGTAAGCCTAAAATGGCATAATTATTACCAGCATAACAAAACCAGAAGAGACAAGAATTCATTCCAGAACACCTGAGCTTCTTTGCTGACAAAAAAAAAAAAAAGAATTTCAATGTGCTTCAGGTATTATCTTTTAATATGTAAAGCAACCAATTGTAAAAGCTCAAGGCATTCTTTATGTTTAAAGTAAATGTGTCAAAATGTTATATATCAGTCACCTAAAGTAGAACAAATCATTTGTACCACACTAGAGTTAAATTAGATCTCTACTTCAATGAAGTTATCATTCAAGTGCTAAAATAAGTTTAGCATCTTGAGCAGCTATCTTCATGTATTTTCCAAGTACTGCTAAATTAATTCCATGAAATATTAGTGAGCGTGTTTCTCCCAGAGTCTGCAGGCATCTACTCAAAAGACAGGTTTTGTTATAAGGTAGTAATTGACCTACAGCAGAATCACTGTCTGGATACTTCTGCCCCGCCTGCAGCCGTCTTCACTTGAGCACAATGATGCCCAGAGTAAGGGCAGACAGTAAAGTGCATTAACAGCCTATTTAATCTTCAACCCAGAGTGAGAGTCCAGGTAAGCCAATCCCAAGCACTGGCCTTTTGTCTATGTCTTTCTATATTTTACGAAGGAGATAGGAAAGAGCTTAGTGTCCAAAAAGTATGTTTAAATCCATGAAATACTGTGGAAAGAAACATCATATAACCGAGTCACTCCATTAAAAAGCAGTATCAAACACAAAGAGCTTATCTGCAAATGAGAAAGCAGACCCTGTGACCTAGGAGATGCATCCCAATTCTGTGTTCTAGAAAGTAATCCTATTAAGACAGTCTGGTAAGAGGATTTTCATTAGCCATTGATTGTGCCATCATTTGCATTTATGAAGTCCAACACACAGGACTGGAGTGTGTGCTGCCAACAAGGGGATCACACTCAGAATGGTGAGCTCTTCTCAGCCACCACTGAAGAAACCATCACCTGTAGACTAGCACCCCTGCACAAGCTAACCATCTACTTAGTCAACATCAGGCCGTTTTTAATTAATGCTATCTTTGGTACTGGCTTTGCGCCACATGCAGAACAGTATTACATTGAATTAATTAAGCTACCAGCATTCTAATAATTAAAGACCTATAGCACATGTTATGATTTTTCTCTTGGTTTAGAACCACTAAACCTGCACTACTGATAAGTATCACGTGGATTGGAAAGATACGAGATGCCTTCTGGGGCTGTGATCTGTGTGTTCCCCAAGAATAGTTTAAGATACCATGTTAAACTGGTTTCTAGAATCGTTATCGTGCTCCCTAGAGGAGGAAAAAAAATAAAGGTAACAGTTCTGCTACTTAAATATGATCCTCAGAATTAAATACTTATAACTTCAAAGAAGATTTGATTTGCTTCAGTGTGTACCTCTACCCAAACAATTCCTTGTTCCAAGAAGATCTTTAGCAGGCTAAATTTATTCTACCTTTGAAATATAATCATACTGCTGTTGTATGGACTGCATACCATTAAGATTTTATCCCTCCCCTCTTTCTACAACATTAATAACTTCTAGAAATCTTGACTTTCATAATTCTACGTGTCACACAAGGGGACAGTAAGAGAAACTGCCAATGTTCTACGACAGGCAGCCAAAATTTGCAGTGACACAGATGGATAGCCATGTCTAACCTACTCAATTTGAGCTGTCAAATAGAAGTTTCTGGAGTTAGATCGAGGGAAGGGAAATAAAAAAGGAAGGGAAAAATGAGAACTTTGCTTTCAAATACTTCAGGCAAGACACAAGGCTGCTGGAAGAATGGATTGATATTGCTGCTGCTGCTTTATCACCTGTGGTGACAAGAGACAAGGTGATCATAATTCAGACTGAATCAGGTTAGAGACAGGCTAGCATTATTTTTTTTTCCATCAGCATCTCCTGTATTCTCAGAGAGCTGCTTCACACATATATGCAGTAGTATGCACTACAAAATTATTCAGGTGGGCTTGGCTGGATCTGGGGCCCAGTACAGTGCCTTTTAAGTGGCTGGACACAAGCTAATCCAAAGGAAGAGCTACGAGAATGCAATCAGGAGTTCAGCAAGACTTTGCAAAGCATGGGTCAACAGAGAATGAGTTTAGCCTCAGGATAACCCTAAACCATTAGGCTGCTTGTGAAATGAAGTCTTAGTTCAAGTAGAGTATCTTTTCATTTAGATATACCTTTTTAGCAACACTCCCTATGCCTCTTAAGGGGAGGCAGATGTGCCATGAATACACATTTTCCTCATTTAAACAGGGTTATTTTTGTTCCAGGCATTTTCTTCCTTAGCGTAGTTTTGATCAGCTAATGCAAAGCCATGAGAATAATGGGAGAGGCACCACTCTGACTTACTCTGCCAGAATACAGAGGGGACAAGGGACCCACAGTGCACAAGTCAGCCCAGTGTCTTCAACAAAGCACAGCAGAGCACCAGCTCTCAGCTATCTGTGGATAGATGACGCACGTTGTAGTTTAACCCTCCTACAAGCTCCAACACATCCAAGCTAGACTCTAGTCCAAAGGAGATGCAGATGAGCTTGTGTGATGAAACTGAGTGGGAGAAAGGGGTAGATTAATGATCAATTCCCCCTCTTTCTCCTGCAGCTGTATGTTCACTTTCACTAGCTTACAGTCTGGTTTGTTTTGTTTTTAATTTAGATTTTTTTCCTGTTGTACCCATGTCTCTCCTTCCACCCCCTCCCCACCCTTGTTACCCTGGGTAATCAAAGCACTGACTCTACGTTAAAGCAATTTGCCTAAAGGCAGAGGAGTCTCTGTAGCCAAAACGGTTGAAAGCTACCGTTTACTCAAAGTGCGATTATTAAAAAAAAAAAAATTAAGTGACACAAGCAATCAATTATTTCTTTGCCTTGTTATAAAACAACCACACCTACTGCATGAGCAGAGAAACCAGTTGAATCTTGAACAGAGAGGAGTAGGCCAAAATATTTGCTACGGAATAGCTGATGAAAGATGAAAATTCACATCACAAAGCTTCTCAATTAGAAAACGAGAATATTGCTGCTACCTAAGATAAAACAATGAACCACGATCAGTGCAGAAATGACATCCAGACTATACAAAGCTCGAGTAGTAGGAAAATAATTTTCTTGAACTCCTTTGAGATGTAGTGCAAATTTTGCATGTAAAAAAGGAGGAAAGTAGCAGATTGGTGGTACATTTCCTACTAGATTAGGGTCTTTAGAGCCTAAGATCAGGGTTTAAGCAGCATGTTTGGAGACAAAAGGCTCTAGCCTCATCGTCATCGGGTGCTTGGCACCTTACCAGGTACTTAACCCCATTCCTCTGAAAGCAGGAGATGCATTTTACAAGGGTTGTTTTACAGCAACGTGCATTTTACAGGCCATTTTGGGCTTCCTATTTTTTAATCTCGGGACTCAAATGCCTTTCTTTGGTTGCTACATGATATAAGAAGCCTTAGCTACACCACTGTTGCCTGTGTCCCTTTGGATGTCTCTGATCACAGCAACCCTTCAACTGATGCTGAAGCAGCATCCCTGCCCTCAAGAATGCTACAAAGTTCATGCCATACAACATGGAAGTCTGACATCAGTAATAGCTGTCCAAAAGAAATAACCCAAATATGTTTCTAAGCAATTGGATGGATCTCTGAATACTTTACTCCAATGCATCTAGACTGCAATGCTTGATTTCCTGAAGAAATTATGCTTCCAACTGACTTGCATCCTTTAAAAGTGTGACTCTAATTCTCAGACTCTTCTCAGTCTTCTTCCACTTTTGACCTATTTAGAAAGAAGACCACATGCAATTACCATTTGTGAGATCTTGGTCCAAGTTAGAGAAAGTCTATTAAAAGAGTCAAACAGTCAGCAGAAGTTGGTTTCTGTAGAGTTTTATTCAGTGGACTTCCTTTACCAAACATCTTTCTGAGAAATGAATAATGAATTTCAAACATTACCTCACCATGGCCTGAGGAATAAGTAGTAACTGATCATACCATCAGGTCCACATCACTGCATGACAGCCTTGGTAGCATGCTGACCAGGCTGGTTTTGGAAAGGGCAGGATGTTTGGGGCATGGGGGGGCATGTGTTTGGCCCTGAAGTCCTTGCACCATTTTATTCTGCATTCTTCCAAACCCAGAGCACAACAGATGACTGGTAACCACGGCAACCACCTCAGACACACTGCAGGGTGTACGGAGCCACTGACCATGAGTGTGTAGGCTGGAGAAGGTGGTCCATACTGTACAGAAGGTCAGTGCCTCCTACAGTTCCAAATAGCAGGAAAAGAAACAGCTGCAACCAAGTCCCATCAAATCACAAGATGAGCCTGTTTGGATGAAAATGCACAGAGGAACTGACACCCTGTACAGCATCTAGTTATTCAGCCTATGCAGCACTGCTCTTGGTAAACCATCAATACCCATCAGTCCACAACTGGATTCAGCATTGAAAAACTACTTTGGAAATACAGTCAAGGTAGCTCACTTGTTCAAAGCTTCCCCACAACCCTCAGTCCACATTTTCCAACCTTGTCACTAGCTTTACCACTACAGCCAGCACAATTGTTTGGCAAGAGAGGAATGGGCAAAGCAAGAGAGGAGCATGCCAAGGGGTAACAGGCAAACTGGAACACAGGAGATTCCACTGTAACAAGAACTTCTTTGCTTTGAAGGTGGTAGAGCAGTGGAACAGGCTGCCCAGAGAGGTGGTGGAGTCTCCTTCTCTGGAGATATTCAAAACCTGCCTGGATGTGTTCCTGTTCAACCTGCTCTAGGTGAACCTGCTTTGGCAGAGGGGTTGGACTAGATGATCTCCAAAGCTCCCTTCCAAACCCCCCTGCCATTCTGTGGTGAAGGGGAGGGCTAGGAAGTGTTTACTTCTGTGACCTAGCTCTCCAGCCTAGGTAAGGACCTTCCTCTTGTCTCCTGCCTAGCACCAAGCCAGGTCAAACTGAAGTGTGTACAGACCAACAGGCTCTCTGATGCTATATTAGAGAGAAGCTGTCACTGTAAGCACATCTCAGCAGCTTCAGGAAGGTGGCCAAAGAGGGTGTTCTCCAACACTGCAGTCACAGAGCACCCAGTTCAACACATGCAGAAACAAATTAAATTCCTCTCTTCCCTCCCATAGCCTACCAATTATTTTTTTTTTTAATTAATGGCCACAGATTGGCCCTGCCAACATGAAATTCCTTACCCATTTCAGAGCTTCATGCCGTTCTTGTCATTGCAATACTCACACCAGGAGGTGAAAGACAATCCTATGTGTGACAATTGTCAGTCTGGCATGGCTTTATACTCTTAAAGGAAATGCTTGAGGGGCTTCAATGGGCAGCTCTTTCAGTTACATTTTCTTGTACATTGAATTTTTAAACACTTCTACAGTATTTTGCCCTGTAATGGAAAAGGGGTATGCATGGATATAATTCCCTGTTACTTCCAAATCAACATCATCTCCTTTGCCAAGCACTGATTTCCATACATGATTAGACATACTTTAATAAAATAATTGATTACCCAAATAAGCTTATCAATATCTCATATGAGAAGGTAGGTCTTATATTCAACTTTTAAAATGCAAAATCTAAGGGTTCATTTGATTTGTATAAGCATGTCTCTACATTAAAGAAAAAAAAAAACAAACAACTCAGCAACAAACCCATAGCACAAGCAAAATCTTTCTTCGTTTTCTACTAATGCTGTGCAAAATCTGTCTGCCCTCAAAGCACTTACTCCATCAGCATTCTGCCATTTATAGCAAATGCTGTAATTATGGGTAGATGGGACCCCTGAGCACAGTAATTTGCCTGTAAAATTGAATGGTTTCTGGGGACAAATCCAGTGGCCTTTTTTTTTCATATACAAAGTTGTACAAGTTTGGCAGGTGCACACAACATAGATCATACCTCTGGAAAACTAGATTGTCATCACTTTCATGCTGAACTACAAGTTGCAAACCATTAGGGAATCAATAGTGATGAGGTAAGTTGTTCTGTGCAGCATTATTTAGCAATTCTTAACCAATAATGGCTTTAGCTCAAACCATGAAGCATCTGTGGAGAAACTTTTATTGGAAACATGATACATAGCAAAGGTCAACACTGAAGTCAGTTCAAGTCCTGCAGTTAAGGCTCCACATTTTCAATATACCAATCTGTGACCATGACCTCAGTTTCAGCATTCACAGAAACCAACACAAATACAGTAGAAAAAAATTTTTTTTTTTTTTTTTTTAAATTAAGCAGACCCAGGAGCAAACAGTCAGACTAATGCTCACCTGAAACACTTGACCTGCCTACATTAGCCTGACAGGTTCAGGTGCCAAATAAATCTTGTTTAAGAGTCTCTGCTTCTACTAAAGTTTTCTACCTTGGTAACCTTTTACTATTCAGATAAGTTTGGGTTTTGTTTTTTTTTTAAACCCCTAAAGTGCATCACATGGAAGTAACCTTTCTGATGGATTTGTGGTCAGCATTACAAACAGGCTCAAAGAGCTCTTCCTAAACCACTTTCCCCAAGTTCATTGTCCTGCTTGGCATCCAACTTTTAAAACTAAAACTGTGCAGCTGAAGGCAAGATCCACCAGAAAAAGAACACAAACAAACCTGTCTCCTTATTTCCCAATCTCATCTCCTAAACTTTGTCACCAAGCCAAGACAAGCTTATAGCTGACTTAACTTGTAAGTACTTGAGAGACCACGAATGTGCATTTAGCTTTGAATAAAGGGAGTCTTTCTGCAAGTGCCCACTTACTGATGAATCTCAGCATAATTTAATAGAAAACATTACTTAAATGGAAAACAGGGGTGTCCTAGTTTCAGCTGGGACAGAGTTAATTTTATGCCCAGTAGCTTTTATAGTGCTTGGTTTTGGATTTGGTACAAGAATAATGCTGATAACACACTGATGTTTTTCATTATTGTTAAGTAATGCTTATACTAAGTCAAGGACTTTTCGGCTTCTTCAGCGCTGCCAGCAAGGAGATGCACAAGATGATGGGAGGAAGCAGAGGCAGGACGGCTGACCCTAACTGTACAAAGGGGTATTCCATACCCTATGGCATCATGATCAGTATATAAACCAAGGGAGTTGGCTGGAGGGTGGCAATCACTGCTCAGGAATGGGCCAGGCATCAGTCAACAGGTGGTGAGCAATCACATTATGCATCACTTTCATGTTTTATTTTAGCATTATTGTTGTTGTTCCTTCCCTGTCCTATCAAACTGTTTTTATCTTAACCCAGGATTATTTTCTTTTTTTTCCTGATTCTGTCCCCATCCCACTGGGTGAGTGGGTGTCAAGAAGGGGACAGGATGAAGCAAAGCAGCTGCCTGGTGTTTGGCTGCCGGATGGGTTAAACCACAACAAGTGAGCAGGCACTGCATCGATGCAATCCCACAAAGAGACACCCGGGTCTCACTGCCGACAGACTCCCGAGTCCACCACACCGCAAGCACCCTCTGCTTTCTTCTTTCTGCTCTTCCCAGGAAGAGATTGCACTGCCCCTTAGAAACAAAGCTCCCAATCAGAGTCGAGATGAAACACTGACACAGGTTAGCTCTTCCCCGATTAGCAATTCGATGGCTACTTCTGACATTCTGGAAGATTTCAGGTTGTTTCAGACCTTAAGCGTCATCGCATCAGGGAGTTATGATAAATCTTCCACAGAAGTTAAAGCAAACAGTTCCCAACCCCCCAACCTGCCTTCAGACAGGGTTATTAACTGTCTGCAGAGGTGATTAAGTTTCAGCCTGAAAGCTACATCTGTAAGCCTAAAAGTAATTCAAGCAGATTCAAGCAAAGCATCTTGCATTAAATTGCTATTGTCTGTAATCACTGCACTCATCATGCAACTTCCACTTTATTCTGAGAGCATATTAACTGCCTGACCTTTTCACTGTCATCTGTGCTGACACCAGATAGAGTTCATGTGTAACAGCCAAGAAGAACAGAAGAATTAAATATTTTTACCTCAATCTTCTAAACTAAAAAATAAAAATAAAATAAAAATTCACCTGTTGTGTCAAACTTTTTTTACCCTGAAAGCCACCTTAGAAACTGAATTATCAAGATGTTCTTTCTATACATGGTTCCCATCTTAAAAGACAGCGCTCCTTCTAATGCAGACCACCTAGTCTCATCAGAGACAGCAACCACAACAGGGAAAAGGAAAAAAAGATGATTTTTTTTATCTCCAGCAAGCCAGTTATTTGAATACAGCTAAGAGCCTCAATAACTCCTCTAGAGCTTGGTTTGGTCTCATGTATTACATCCTTTCTTACATACCCAACAGCTACACCTGTATGTCAAAAAGCACACAGCCCAGACAGGGCTGGTGTTTCTGAACAACAAGAGTCAAACTGGAGGCAGCAGATCCAGCAGGCCAGCTACTAACTACATTATCAGCTCATGCAGACACAAAATCATCAGGTCATGCAAACGGTTGTCAGTACTTCTGACCTTCACGAAATCCTTGCAGCTTACAGGCAACATGGCCCAACAGATCATGAGGCTGGAGGGGCAAGTCACACCAAGGTGAAGAGTTAACTGCTTATTTTTTAACCAGAGTTCCCTTTTCTATTCTTTCTCTTAGCTTATGGATGTGAATAGTTAAGGAGGTTCAACTTGTCACATGCACATTTTTTATGCGGGCAAGTCCTTCGGACAAATTTGCTGATAAACTGGCTTTGAGATGAAAGGAAGTTTCTTTAAGCATTTGTATTAAGTACGTGCTAGATACTCAAGCCTATTTAGTTAGCCCCTCATATCCACACCTCAAGAACTGTCAAGCTCTTGCACCCCCAGCTCCTGAATACCCAGGAACTCTGGGGGGAGATGCTGGCTCCAGAGAGGTTAGCTCCAAAAATCACATTTGGCTTCTACAAATCTCACTTTAGAAGTATCTAATAAAAGTGAATTAGACCACTGATGGGAAAAGCATGTGCAAACCTCCGTTTAGACTTAACATTTTGATCCTTTATAACAGTAAACACACAGGGTAGCAGGGAGGTAGGATACCCTCGAGGACTAGGAAGTCTCTATTTTTAACGAAGCTCTGACAAAACAAAGTACTGGTACCTTCTTCAATTACAACGTTGTCAGTTCTCTATGGAAGATAACAGCCACTCTGTACAATACTGAAAAAATCCTTCTGTTCACCTATCCTCTACAGGAGAAAATTCATTCTGACAGCACTCACTTTTTTCACAGAGCAACAGAAAAAACAGGTTTGATACCTACAAATTGGATACAACACCTATCCCCTCCATCCCTCAGTATTTTCGATTCTCCTCCTAATGATCTTTCAGATGCTCATTGACATTTCCTCGCTATCCTCTACCGCGCTCCTGGAGGCCGGGGTAATACAAAACCTTCCTTGCTTTACCGAGGAACAGCCCCACGCCGGAGTCTTTCCTCTACAACAACCGCCTCCGCACAGCAGCCGCCGCCGCCGCCGCCTCCTCCTCCTCTTCATCCTTCTCCCCTCCCCGCCCCTGGGGTCACACCGCTCTCCCCCTCGGCCCGGCGGGCGCCCCGCCGCACGGCCAGCTCGCCGCTAACAGGAACCGACACCCCCCTCGCACCGGGAGAAGGCGCCTCCGCGCCCGGCCCGCCTTGCCCTACCCGGGGGAGCTACAGGGAAAGCGGCTCTCGGCCGAACACCGCCCCGGGGCGTACAGCCGGCAGCCCCGGGAGCAGAGGGGNCGACGGCCGCCGTGCAGGGGACCCCTCCACCCCGGCCCCTCACCTCGCAGCCGTAGAGCTGCCCCAGCTGCTCCACGATCCACTCCTCCAGCACCAGCCGCTTTCGCAGCTCCTTCCGATCGTATTTCACCGTCACTTTCCCCTGCTGCTGGCGCCGCTGCTGGACCTGCACCACCGCCGCCGCCGCCGACACCGCGTCCTCCCGGGTGGAGCCGCCGGAGGAGCCGCCGCCGCTCCCGCCGCTGCCGCGGGGGCTCTGGAAGAAAACGCGATTCCCGCCGCCTCCGCCTGCTGCTGCCGCCGCCGCCGCCGCCTCGCTGCCCCCGGTCGCCACCGACATGCTCCGCTCCGCCGCGGCTCCCGCCGAGCCGAAAGGCGCCCGCCCGCCTCTACCGCCGGGCCGCCGCAGCCACCGGTTTCACGTCTGCTTGGCTCCCCCGCACCTGCCGTTTAAAGCCTCGCATGGCACAGCGGCGCAGGCGGCCCCGCCGCGGGGAGGGCCGGGCCCAAACCGGCGGAGGGCGGGGACAACCGGGGAGGGCGGCACCGACACCGCCCCGGCCGGCCCGCCCGCCTCCGCGACGGCTCCGCAGCGGCGCGAAACGGGGACGCCCCGGTGCCAGCGCGGCGAAGGCGGCGGTCCCCGGGGGCTGCGGTTTGCTGGGTGGTTTGGAGCTTTTTTATTTTTTGAAGGAAACGCGGTGGGGTCCCGTCATGCCCGCTACGTTTATAAATATTGTATATATCTGCGCGTTAAAACGCTGAATGCCATCGTTTTGGTCTCTCCGGGAGATGGTGAGTGATCTCAGGGCAGTGAACCCAACTAGAAAGCAAATATTTCGAGTTATCAGCAGTTAGTGTAACAATTAGCCATTTGGAGGTGGCTGTGTTTCTAAAAGGCGAGGGTTAGCATCAGGGTTTTCAGCAGCTTTGTATCTCTCGGGAGGCGCTGACTGAAATCACCAATGGTCCGTCACATGCACCAAAATGTCCCCATCACGGCAAGCAGGAGGTCAAAATAATGCAGGCACTGGTTAGTGGGCACGGACCGTCCTCATTAGCAAAGAATTTTGCCTGTGACAAGGGTCAGAAGCCAACCTCCTGCACATGCAGACTTGGGACTGGAAGTATCCGGTGTCCCAAAGCTCGGGTATAGCTGTGGGGATTGTCCCCTGCACACGCTGACTGACCTAGGGCAGGATGTCTTAAGTCAGCAAGTGGCAGAAGGGAAGGGGGCATGGATCATTGGTCATAACAGCTGGACATACCTGCTTCTGTTTGCTTCTCCTTGCTGCTGTTTGGCATGCCCACGTGGTTGAGGTGGCATCTCGGCCTCTTCTGCTCTCTGCGTTTGACGCACCACTGAACAAGAGGTTAGCATGAGGCATCTGAGCCTCCTCAAGCTAGTTAGGGAAAATTCAGCTTTTGCCACCAAAGAGATCATAATCTAATATGATCAAAAGAAAAAAAATCTTGTTAGTGGTCTTAAATGCTGTGATCACTTTCAGATTTTCATCTAAAAAAGCACCAGTTCTTCAAAGCAAAGCATATAAAGTTGGGCTCCTTATCTGCAGGTAAGGACCACATGGTTTTCAGAGATACCAAGCAACTCAAACTAGGCATCAGTCCAGAGCACACCTGGAGTCTGGGCTGCAAGCAGAGTTTGAGAGAAAGCCACTTCCTACAAGTCTGAGTTAATGCAAGGAGCCTGTCCCATCTGCTGGGTAGTCTTCTCTGCCATTACCCGAGCAAATCTCAACTTCCAGCTGCAGCTGGGTAGTGCTGCCTGCCTGGCTTTTATAAATCTGGGTTTGGGTAAATACAGTCAGAAGATACCATCATCAACAACTTGTTCTTACAGAAACCAAAAAGATGCAGAGGAGTTCTTGAAAGAGGGGAGCGGCTGCCTTCTAAACTTTCATGTTTGGAGTGGCCTATAATTTGGGTCTTGGGCTCTGTGTGTCATGTTGGGAAGTCTGACGCTGACGTTCGCAACCACAAAACTTGAAACCTTCCTGTTTAGAGCAGGAACACTTTCATCATTATAGATTGGGTTTGGTTACTAAGGAAAAAAAAAGAAAAAGCTGAATTAATGCAAAAGAAGGTAAATATTGCGTGAGAAGCTTTTTAAAGCCATACTAAGCATCATACTCGCTGTTCCATGGGATATAAAGCAGGAATACCCAAACTGTCATCAGAAAATGATATTTTATGGAGGCAAAAGTAGACTGACATGTTCCACACTGGATCTAAGATGGCTGGAAAATACTGAGATTTTTGCTCCCTGCTGTAGCAAATACCAGGTGTACAGACGACTGAAATATTCCCATTGACTCTGAATGTGAGAATCCAGAAAATCTCAGCTGAAGGACTTTTTCCATACTATTATTAACGGTATATTATAATCACTGTAGACATTTCAAAGCTGGCATGTGCTATTCAAATAGCACTTCCACAACACGCTTAAAGTAGAAAATGAGGTACAGGGGATTAAAAAGCATGTCCTCAGAGGTTATCATTTCAAAGTTACAATTCTAACATAATGCATAGTGGTTGGTAAACGTGGGTGGATGTGAAACTGGTAGAACTGCCAGCATTGTCATAAGGCAGTTTTATGTGCCACTGGTTTTTCATTCAGTTTTTAAAGCAAGTGCATTCCTCAGGAAGCCAGGGCAAAAAGCACTGCCAAGAATCTTTCCTGCAACAATTTTCCTTCGTTTGAAAGAAAGATCTAGTTGTTTAAAAGTCAAAGTTGAGCAAAAATGTTTAGATCTCCTAACATCCTGGGAATGAGCAAAGCAGCCCTGTGTGGGCACAATCCGTACTTTACCCCTGCGTGGCTGGAGGCGTATGAGAGCATTTCTTGGAGTGAGAAATTTCCTCACAAATAATTCTCCATACCACAACGGAACCATTAATGGTTACACCCATAACAAAGGCAAGACTTAACATTGCAGAGGGAGGAATAACGCATCCCAATCCTTCAGCCCTAGTTTAAGACCTAGCTTGAGAAATTAATTCAGGGTATAAGAGATCAGGCTCCATAGGCAAGGGTCTTCCAGCAGATAAATGAAAATCACAGTGCTGCATTTCATCTAAAGCTAATGGTCAATCAATAAAACCAAAGGAGAGAGAAAATGCACCACCACTTAAATACTGTGCTCTCAGGGTGATCTTGTCCATGTCTCTCTCACAAGAACATTGTATCAGCTGACAGGATAAGTAAAGACGATGGGAATTCGGAAACATCAAAGCAGAGGAACACTGCACCTCTTTCACAAACAGTGGATGTGGGAATCTCTTGTGAATGTAAGCAACATGAAGTTGTATCCACTTCCCATGCACATATAGTGTGGTCCTAACTCTTTTCCAGTCAAAGAAAATATTAAAGAGTACCTGGATTAATTTTTCAGGAGACTTACACAGTGACCCTTGAGAGTTCGGGGTCCTGAGCATTAATTGCCTGCTCACCTTCAGTAACCCTCTTTGACAGCAGGTATATTCTCTTCCTAAACAACGGACACTTCTGTCAATTCTGGCCACGTTGACTCATTTCTGTAGCGAAAAGGTGCTTCTCTAGGCAAGCTTGCTATTTAGGAAACAAAGTTTAGGCTTTTTATCTTCAGTGATAGTCTAAATGCCCATTTCCCTATGCTGTCAAACACTGGCCAAAACCAAGACTCCTTTCTTATGCTGCTCTCAACAAGTTTTCCTTCCCTGGAGACTCCTTGAAGGAAAGAACCCTTCTTCATGGCTTTCCACCACTTCATAGCAGCCTCTCTTAGATGTTTCCATGCTCTTTTCTTAACAATTTTGGAAACAAGGAGTTGCTGGACTCTGAAATAAGCTACTGTGTGTCATGAAATTTCATTCAGTTTAGTATCTGTTATTTTCCTGAGGCATTTGCTCACGTGTACACATGTATGTAATTTTGGTGGTTTCTTGTTCACATGATGATGTGCTCAGGAAGAAATTACAGTCAAGTGGCAGACTCATAGCTGGGCATTTTCATCAACCCAGAATTGTTTAAAACTGCAAAGTATACATTAGCTGGTGATTTTGTTTCCTTACTGAAGTGCACATTAGCCTTTTCATGTTCTCAGAATCATAGGAGTTGTTTCATGCTTGTATTCCTTGGCTTGCTAACAAAATACTTGAGTTAGGAGTTGCCAGGGAATCTCCTATGTGTGGAATGACAGACTCCATTATTTTTACAATGCTAGACAGTCTTTGTCTACTGGCTGCCCTGCCATTTAAGAGCCGTGCGTGGCATCTTGGTGAGCTGGGAGACTTCGCTCCAGGCACACTCGTGAAATTCACTGTTGCAGGGCTTCTCTTTTGCACAATTATTGGAAACTTCCGTTAAATCGGATTGTCTTGTGCCTGATGACTGCATCTGAGGAGTGTGATGACACTGTCCTGAGCTATTTAATGTTATTTCTGTGCAAGACAAGTGTTTCATCAATGGTGAGCCTTGACACCCCACTCAGCTCGAAGGAGCTTTCACCCTGTGGTGTGAGTACTGGGGTCACACTTGCGCAGTGCCTTGTCTGGATGAGTGTTGCCATCCTCCCCATCAATAAGCAAAAGTGGTTTGGGGGGATACTGCCATAGTTCATAAACCACTGCAGGACTGACCTTTGCTTTCCTCTCAGTGGTAGCCCAAGTATGTCAGATGGTGTATAAGTGCCATTTTTCTGTTTCCTATTTGAATTCAGCTTGGGGCTATGAGCTGTTAATGGGTTTTGTGTCTCTAAGTGATTTTCTACTTTGCATGTCCTAATTAACACCCCTCCCTCTAACTGGTAACTTCCTTGTCTCCCCAGACGGATTATGATTTTGTTTTTGTTTTCATTTTCAATTGCTTTTCATCTGTGATACTGATGTTCCATACTCCAAAGACTCTGTGTTTGTGTCAATCTCTCATTCTCAGCACTACCAACTTTCTGTTCTTGCAGCCATCCTTTTGATGCTCCAAAACTACTTTTTTAGTTTGCTTTGCCTTTACTGAAAAGCTCCTCAGAATCTGGCCCTTAAAAGTATTTATCACCAAGGGCTACCTTTTCTTCTTTGTCCTTTCTTGTAAAGGAGACACCGCTGCCTCATCGCTCAACCCCTGGTAATTCTAATACTAGTCGTTGATAAACTAATGACAAAAAGCAAATATCTGTTACATTGAAGTGTTTGCTCTTGTTCCCCTTAGGTATGATATAATCTCTTTATATCTTGAGACTCTGATGATTAAACTTGGGAAGACTCTTGCCTTTCAGGAGGCGATCATTGGGTACTTGTGAGTTAGAGGCCAAGCTACATTCAGGTACAAGATAAACACTACATAAGGAGGGGTTGAAAAAAGAAGGAAACATGAATTTGTATGCATACACCCATTGTTTCCTACAAAGTAAGTGTGTACAATGACAACCTCTGTCTCAGAGCAGAGATCCAAGCATGGGATGTAACTGTAGCCTCATTTCTCCCCTATACCAGTAGCAGCTGAAGACTGCAGTGCTCTGACATCTGTCAGTGGTGGCCATTACTCTGCAGTGGAACTCTCACCTTACATGTATGCTCTAGGACCACACGATACATCTATGTAGCTGCTTCCAGACAAGAAGTTTAATTAGAACTCCTTTATACTATCTGTCCATAGGAGCACCCCCTCATTCCCCTTGTCCTGCCTCTGGCTGCCCAGCCAGCATCCTCAGGGAGAAACCTGCTTTTTGGCCTCCTCCTGGGTGCATGTCTTAGCAGTTTGCATGGGACCCAAGTGACATTTGGCTCTGGCTCTCCCAGCTGCTCTTCCAGCAGCAGTGGTGAGAGAGGATGCCAGATCCTTTAGAACAGGAGGTGTCTCTGGAAGGGCTCCAGTTTGCAAAAGTAGGGAGTCTGGGTGCCCGCTACTGGGTCTCAGAAAGCAGCCAGGAATTCAGAGCACTCCCAAGTATCAAGCGCAACATCTCTGTGCACCTCCGGTACATGTTGTTCAGTCGTGTTGGGATACACAGGCTGTGCTGTCATGGTACTTCATGTTGAGGATAGGCAGCTACTAAAGAAGTAGGTAACCTCTGTTTACTTGCACTTGCCCTCAATAACATCAGCAATTCCCGGTACAAATAACCTATGATTGTTTGTCTGAGTGCTACCACCCAAGCTGTCAGTTTTATTTAGAAAGATGTGGACAGCCTTCCTTTTTTTTCTGAAAGGGATTAGTAGGGAGGTAGGGAATCAATAAAGGAAAAGATTTGAAAAACAAAATCAACAGCAAAACAAACCATGAAGTAGGGCTGGACTGTTAACATCCCACAGCCTCTAGTAATATTGATTGTTGTTTCGCCCTTGAATCCCACTCTGCTTACATAGAAATATTAACCCATTGGTAAAATAAAAAGGGGAAAATAGCATGACACAGATAAAGTATTTCTATTAGTCCATACAAATAGACAAGCAAAAACATTAAAAGAAAGTATGTGTTAGAGAGTGAGACACTCACAGTATCTAGATTAATACTCTGGATCAGTTGTCTCCCAGACTGGTACCTGTCACCTATGCTCCACAGTCCATTTCACTTGCATTCAAGACATAATGAAGAACGATAACAAGTTATTTGGCATAGCTTGGACAGCCTGCAGAGGAGGGACATAATGTGTTTTACCCAGTTTGCTTAGCAATTAGTGGCAGGTGATGGCATTCAGGTGCTTGGATCTAGGAAGAAAACCCCCAAAAGTCCTGACAGCTAGACAGAAAGCAATCTTTTAGCAATCTGGGTGTCTAAAAACCAGTATGGATGTGCAGCTAAACCTGGTGCCAATAGGCCTGTGCCTTGCATCCCATCATCCCTGCACCTCAAATCATTCTGCAGAGGGATGTATGCAGAGTGAGCCTTGGATGTGAGCCTGGAGTATGGATGTGTAGCTAAAACCTGGTGCTGTTCTTTGTTGTTGTACAGGAAAAATAAGTTAAACTTCCCAAGTCCTTAGTGCCCTCCTCTAGGAAAGCAGGAACGGTACTGGGCTGTTTAGCATGGAAAGAGTCTGTGGTCTCTCTGGCTATAACAAGAAATGTCAAGAGCACAGGTTTGTTAAAAGCATTAAGTAACTGATGCCATCCCAGTGCATATTCTTTCAAGCTGAAAGCTATTTTGGAGGAAGCATAAACAATCAAGAGAGCTAGTTGTTGGAAGCTATCATCTATGGTTTGAGTAGACAACAAAATGAGGAGCAAAAATAGAACACACTCTACTGCTCAGGTGCCTTTTCAGAAGATTTTTTACAAGAATGCTGAACATACATTTCAAACCTAAAGGATATTCCATGTTGTCACTCAAAATGTAGTAAATGAAGAACATGGAGGATGCAGGCATTGAAGAAAGGAGATCAGCAAAATGTAGAGTGGCAAAAAAACCTAGTTCATCAATTTTATACGCATACCACAGGATGCAATGCAATAAAAGAAATGCAAACATTTCATATTCCACTGGAGTAGTCAGCTGTGCAAATACCTGATTGGAAAATGTGAGTTTGATGGCAACTTTACCAACAAGGACCAAGGGGATCTGAATCATAGACTAAACATGAGTCAGAAACATGCTGTGGTGAAAAAAGCTACATTGCAGTGGAATATCTAAAGAAGAGTGCCATGCACATGAAACATGGAGTAAATTTACTCTGCAAGATTCTGTGGGTAGGGCCCCAGTTAAAAGTGTGAGACTCCAGAAGAGATTGGATTGATTTGGCAGAAATCGGAGGGAAGAAACTGGAATGATTGGAGGTCTAAAAGACATGCCCCTTCTGTAATAACCTACAGAGAAAGACTAAAGGAAGCAGAAATATTTAGTTTATAAAATGCAGAACTGTCAATAAAGCTGAGGGATATAATGGGCTCTCGATCTCATGTGGCGAGCGCAGGGAATAATGAGCTTAAACTGAAGCAAAGGAGATTTTGATTGAACGTGATGAAAAAATTTCCAGCGGTAGGGATAGAGAAATGGCAAAATAAGCTGTCTAGGGAGGGTGTGAAATCCACTTCTTTAGAGGTTTTTCAGAAAGAAAAAGGCAAATATTTGTTACTTACTTATTTCTCTACAGGGAGAGTTTATCCAGCCCGAAGGCAAGAAGATGAACCAGGAGTCTCTCAGGCTATGCCTGTCCCCCATGAGCTCTCCAGGGCCAGGAGCAAGCTCAAGCACTGCTACACAACTACTCACTAAACTACCAGTGCATCCCCACTGGAGCTCAGCCCTGCACTGGTCACTGTCCTAATCTNGGCGGGAGAAGTATTCAACTGCACCATGGTATTTTACCTCAGGGGAAAAGAAGAGGTCATGGCCTTGTTTCTTGTAAAGACATAGCTTAAAAGTGCCCTCCAGTCCTAAATTCTGTGAGTATTTCTGTACCAAGCTATTTTTAACAAGGAGAATCCAAAAGCCCTCTCTAAACATGTGCAATTTAAATGAACAAGCTTTTATGTGTACAACAACCAGCCAGCTCTGGGGCATTCATGCAATTTTGCTGCACTTAGCAGCTCTGTAGAAATAACATATGAAAAGAAATAGTCCATGTGTAAGCATAAGATATTCATAAATACAAAATAGTTATAATAATTTATTGCAGTATTACCAAGATGAAAGTCCAATTATCCTAAATACTTTTACAAATCCATAGCAAGAGGCACTCCCTGTCCCAAACTTTGCAGAGGTTGGTTTGAGGCAACAGAGCAGAGCTTAAAAACACATTGTGGTGTAAGAGATGTGTTTACACAAAGGACATTTTTTTAAGTGTAAAAATGAGACTGTCTGTAGTAATTTTCAGTATAAGGCACAATTTAGCATTTCCTCCCACACTTAGGCATAAGTCATTTTCCAGGAGGTTCAGCTCAGTAAGGTTTATACATTGGGATGACTGCTTCAAAATTTAATTTTCTTGCATAAATATGCTCATTAGTTAATCTGTTAAATGCCTTTCTGATTGCCTCCATTCAATAAGCTTCAAAGAACTGGGTAGTATAGAGATGATTTAGGAGCTTTTACCTACAGGTATTGTCCTATGTTTAACTTTCAAATTGTAATGGGAAGGGAGTGAAAACACTGTCATGTTCAATAAACACAAGTTACTCTTCATCAGTTGTAGTCACTTTTAAAGCTATTCTGTCATTCAGACCTTGCACATTACTAAGCACCACTGGAAGTGCAGCTTTCAGTACTTCATAAAACTGTTTCCTAAAGTGAAATTCAGAGAACTGTTGCAAAACAGGCCTGTATATTTAGTGAAAATACCACCTACATCAGGGTAATTCTCTTTTCCTTTCAAACCACCATAAGAAAAAGACCACAGGCATCAGCTAGTTAGTAACCTCTCAGTGCACTGGCCTGTTTGATGTTCACAAGAGGGTTAGTCAATATATTAGCCTTAGATACAGTACCATTAGTAATTTATGCGTGAATTTTGTTGCATAGCTCAATCTGCATCTGCCCCACAGCTGGCAAATGCCTCTGTAATACATACTGCTAAATAAAAAGGTGAGTTATGAAAACATAAAATTAATAATTCTATTTCTATTTTGGCCCTATGCAATGTGAGAGGCATGGTGTTGGAGTGCATTTGTAATATTTTGCAATTAAAAAGTGGTAGTATGTCACTAATTTTAAATCTAGTATCCTAGTTTATGTTAAATTAATCATTTAGGGCTTTTCTAAAGATTCCTATTCCTAAGCCACTCTGTATTGATTCTCAAAAACTCGCTAGGTTGACCTCAAAAATAACCCTTGTCATTTGAAGCAATCAAATGTAGTTAGATGCTAGCTTCTCTGTGTTAGCATATTGGCAATTCCCCTTTCACAAACAGACAATAAAACATCCATGGTATGTTGCAAATGAGAAAAAAATTGCAATTTGCCTTGGATCATCCTGAGAATGGGAGAAGAAGCTCAATGATTCAAAGGAAAAACAGGCAGAAATTGAATTTTATAAGATACACCTGCTAAATTATGTGTTTTCTGATGATGAGGGTGAATCTAGAGCAGGTCTTCCAGAAAATGTAAGATAGCTCTGAAAAAACTAGAGAGTTGGAACATATGAAAATGATTGAACAAATGTTTGGTGCTATGTGGAACAGTCCTTCAGCTCAGGCGTGCTGTTGTTGAATTATCTACCTATGCCTATTTTTTGATACATAAGTGCACTTCGCACACACATTTTTTTCTAGCCACAGTGTGTTTATATTCATCCATCTAAATTACTCCTGGAATGATATATACTACAGCTCTGTAGCACTAGGAAATGAAGTAATTATAGGCAGAGTTAATAAATCCACTTTGATTGCCCTCACCTTTCAGAGCTGACTCACAGGCCCGTGGTTAAGTAGCTCAATTTCTATGCGGTGCAGGAGGCTCCTCAGAAGAGCATTCCAAGAAACCTCCTGCTTCTGCAGAAGATGCCCGAATTGAGTGCAAAGCAGTGAGCCTTATTCAGAATTGCCTCTGCAATTTACTCACTACATCTCCTTAGCAATTGGTACCACCCCCCAGCACACCCTGAAACACTTCTTTCTGCCAAGGATTGTCTTGAACAACACTATTGAATAGCCTTTCTGCAAGCTTTTAAGTGAATAGAAGTAACTCACCCTTTCATGGCTGGAGCCAGTGTCTCCTGCCAGGCTTTCTCAGTTCTCCTCCCTAGCATTTTTGGCCTTAGGATTTCAGTCTGTGATGTGTTAATGAAAAAATAATAATAATGAAAAAAAGGTGTTTCCATGAAAAGACATGTGCCTGACTTCATCTCTTGTCTGACGTACCTGCCAGCAGACGCACATTCCTGCGTCATTCAAAAGAAGGCAGCCCAGTGCTTGTCTGAGTTACCTTTTCAGGAATCTCTTAAAAAAAAAAATAATTCCTTATTGGCTGAAGGAAGGTGGAGAAATTAATTCGGAATTTATTTCTTAATTGATAGTACTCCAAATTGCACCATGTCTGGACGAATATATTAAACTGTATGTATTAATATTATGAGATATATTATATTAATGGCAGTAATTATTTTATCATTATGTAATTTAGCAATAAGCAGCTGTTTGTTTAATAGTGTTCTTACCCATCTGACCTCAATCATTCCTGTATTAAATATGGGACTTGTGAATCCTCTAGGTTCATGGAGTAACATGACATGATTCTTTTTACGTCAAAACATTTACATTATATTTATCGAAATTACAAGAAGGTTTTAAACAAGCCCCTCTCCTCATAGCATGGCTAGGTTCTTTACCTCTGATTTTCTTATGAGTACTGTCATTTCATTTTTTGCTTCTTAGTGGAGTCCTCTATGTTTTCAGTGAAGTCAGCTGAAGTGTCTTCTCCATTAACATTCCCATTAGCCACAACAAATCTTCCTCTTGCTGCCTGTGCATGCCCTGGCTGCTGTTCCAACACTGACTCAGGACTGAGAAGAGATTAAGACTTTGACTCGTCGGGTTATAATCCTCTGCTCACAATGGGAAAGTCTGCTGCCCAGAGAGCAAAGCAGTGCTCTGCTATCTTACAGCTGCCAGTCCTGCCTTAAGGAGGCATGATGGCCCTGATTGAGGTAACTCAGCTTGTCCTTATTAGATGGGGGGAGGGGGGGGAATGCACACATATCTAATTGAGGCATGGGAATTATTTTATTGGATTACTAATGCACCTGGAAAATCTATGGTAGTATTTATTAAGTAAGTGTTTGGTCACATGTGTAACCTGGCTCACATCATTACCCAGGGTGAAGGTTGGAAACTGCATCCTGTGAAGTGGTTGGAGCTTTTCTGGATCGCTGAACAGGCAGCAATTTTCATGTTCTTTCCAAATCATCCTTATGATTCACAACAGTCTTCTCTCTCTTTCTGAAGCAGAATGTTGCTGCACAAATGCTATGAATGGCACCTGCTCTAAAGAGCATTGCCAGTGATTTAACACATATTCCTGTACCTTGCACACATTGAAAAAAACTTAAACAAAATGTTGCAGTACAGTTACACAAAACACACCTCTTGTTTTTTCTTATGTGCTTTGTTTCCCACAGTCTGCTTTGCACATAATACTCATGCTTGTGGAGCAGCTTCCAGGATTTTGGCCTTTCTATTGCAGATGCCATGCTTCTTCCCTGTTAAATGCCAAGCTTTTCTTTAATTTGAAAAACAACACACACAGGTTATACACCAGCTGACAAAGCTGAGAGAGGGTCATTGAAGACTAATGATTTCTGTAGGAAACAGCTTAAAAAGGCTGCTAGGGCTACATCATATCAAATTGGCAGATACTAATTCTCAATTCATATTTAACTGTCATTAATTGCCATACTGAGGCAACGTACCCATCCAATTTAGAAAAAATGCCAGAAAAGACCCAAAGATCATTATAAAAGCACAGTTTTCACTAATACGCTTCAGAGTTTGGAACTGACACTGTGTTTGGCTCCCCAGAGGCATAGCAGGGAGGAAGACGAAGCAGATTTATGGCACTGATGCAACAGGAGGTCCCTGAAGCCACTCCACAAGCCAGACCATGCTGGGTACAGGGCACAGGCCATGTCATCTCTCAGCACAACGTCTAAGGAGCTGCATCTCTAGTCCAGATTGATGTTATTTCAGTAAATACAGCAAAGTATTATTACAATTATTACTATAATTATTGTTATTATTTTCTAATTTTACCTCCTGGGCAGGAAAAATACTGATTTCATAATTTCTGCGATTATTCCTAGGACTTTTTCTTCCACACTCTTTTCTCCACACAGAGCTTTGTTTGTGTGTTTCTGAGCCTTTTGCAGTGATGAGCCACTTCAGAAAACTACAGAGCTATCTTTATTTAGCAGGGGACTTTAAATTAGGCAATTAAACTGGGCTGCTGTAGTTTGCCTCGCAGACCAACCATTTTCTCTCGCTATTTTTTTGAGGCAACCTTCATAATGATTTTGTGGCAGAAGTTCTGCAGTATTCATCCATGTCTGTGCCTGATGCCTGCCTTTGCATCTAACAGTATAATTCTATCTCTTAGAAAGCTTTTTCCTCATCTTCTCCTTGGCAGAGGTGGACCTTACTGCCCAGAGGGGAAAGGCTGCTTCATCGCCTGTTTCACCTGGAGGTTGCCCCAAGCCAGGTGTGGAGAGAATCAGGTAGAAAAGTTGAGCTAAAAACAGGTGAAAGGGAAAAAAAACCCCACAACACCCAAAACTAGAATTAGCCAACACAGTATCAATTCTGGTACCTATATACAAGATTCACCATGAAATTCATAAAGGTAATGAGGCACTCCTATTCATTGTTCCAAGGAAGTGGAGCATTTTCCTTTGTGGTTATTTAAGAACAGGACAAACATGGATGAGGTGTCTCCTTGCTTCACAGATCCCCTTTGCTGTGATTCCACAAAAAAAAAAAAAAAAACCCAAAAACCAAAACACACCACAAAACAAACAAGCAAACAAAAAATTGTCAAAGTATTCTAAAACAATTTCAAAACTCAAATGCATTCACGTATCACATGCATCTCAGCCGAAGAAAGCACCAAAGCCAGCTTCACTGGAGACATCCTGCGTGTTCAAGGCCTGGCCAGCACTGAGCACCATGTAGAGTCAAAGCGGCTACCTAGTCCAACCCATCTAGCACCAGTGAAAACCTGGAATCATTGTTTTTTCTCTCCTGAACACTTAACATTCACTGAAAGCTCTAATTGAGACCCTAGTTCAAGGACAGCTTCAGGGTAAGTTCATCACAACTACTCCATTTGCGGCAGTATGGTTCCTCAGTGAGATGGTCGCTCACATCTTCCCTTGCACACTACAACCTCTGACAGATGTTTGGATTGCCATAACACTTGTTCACTTCTTGTGTTGGCTTCATCCACTCACATTAATAACAGTTTTGATCTGGAGCAAATTTAGCCTTTATAGCCAGCTAGGTCAATTAAGTATTAGGTCTTTATTGACCATGCCTTTGAGGTTTTTTTTCCCCCATTTATTTAGCTGGGAACCACTTCCCACGTGCAGGGCTTTTCTTACATTTACTGGGCACCAGAAATCAGTCAGAGTGCGGGAAACAAAAATCTTGATGGTTCATCAATATTCCAGGCCCCATCCACAGCACGTTCCATTTTATTCAGAAAGGGGTTGGACATTTTGCTCAGTTTGCGGCTTTGAAGCAGAACCAGTCTCGTTCAGCAACACTGAAGCCTCGAGTAGGTCATGGTGCCAGATGCTCCCTCTGCCCCTCGCTGCCACCCAGCCCATCAGCCCTGCATACAAGGTCACACTCAATCCAGCAGGATGGAGGCAGCAGGCGATTTCAGCCTCTCTGAGAGATTTTGGGCCAAAGCTCTTGCCCTTCTGCCCTCCCCCTGCTTACAGGTGGCACTGACCATCAGCAGAGCGAGAATTCAGCCTTTACTGGGAATTCCTCCTTTCCTCAGGGCTGGCTTTTATGTTGCTGATTTATTTTTAACCTCAAAGACACAAAACATTATCCAGAAAAATGGACTTCATTTCCAGAAGAGATAAAG
Organism: Nycticryphes semicollaris; assembly: GCA_013400055.1. Classification (NCBI taxonomy): domain Eukaryota; kingdom Metazoa; phylum Chordata; class Aves; order Charadriiformes; family Rostratulidae; genus Nycticryphes; species Nycticryphes semicollaris. The sequence goes on along the minus strand of VXBJ01005418.1, from coordinate 1,015,300 downwards.
GCAGCAGTAAGTCAGGCGTAAAGACATTTAGAAAGATATGAAAACTTATTTCTTTGCAAGAGTGCTACAGCTTTCAGTTCTTTCTTCATTCTTCCTGGTTCTTTTCCTTGCAAGGTTATTGTAGCTTTATCTTTGCTTAATAAATAAAAGGTGGGCATTTCAGTAGCTTGGACTACTGTAGCATTTTGGCGGTCTCTAAGACAGACACCAATAGGATCATATCTTGTCCTCGTATTTTCTTCTCTGCAGAAGTTTGATTTTCTAAAATTAAGCTCCCCAGTTTCTCTCTGTATTTTCTGTGTGACTGTTTCCCTTAAGGCTCGAGAGTCTTCTACCCATTGAAAGTGCATCAGATTGACTAATGGAACAAGCATCATGATTCTGGAAAAGTATTTCCAAAGCATGTATATTCTTGTTTGTCTCACAGTGTTTTTCTCAGTGGGAGAGTTACTATGCTTAGACGAACATGTTATGTACCAGTTAGTCAGGTACCCTGGTGATTACACGTAGCTTTTTAAAGGAACACCATGTCTTTTTGTGCAGTTTTGACTGGCATTTATGTTCTTTTTTGGCAGTTTGCTTTTTCTACATTTCCCCCCCCCAAAACCGCATCATTGTTTTCAAGAGTCTTAGAAAACTAGATGTGAATGTTTGGATTTTATTCTTCCTGTTCAATAATTATGCGCTTCCCACTCTATTTTTGCTTTGCTCCTATTCCAATGGGACAGAAGCACAAAAAATAAATCTTGCAATTACTGAAAACGCAGTTCAGGGCTATGGTTTCCAGAGATCAAAAAAAGAATAACCCACAAGGAAATGGAGGTTTGATTTTTACGTTCTGGCAGGCAAGGCAACATGCGGAGTCAAACATATAGTTAGGAGCTAGCTAAGACAGAAAGCCACAGCCTACAAGTAGAGCCTGAGTGGTCTTGCACTGCCCAGCAGAAGCTCAGGGAAGGGATGCTCCCTGAGGGGAAACCCTGGACTCTGCTGCCCTGTTAAAGGCAGGACACATATTGTTTTTTCCACCGTGGCTGTTTTACAGAGGAGGGCAGGGGTCCACTCTGCTCCCCAATTTCTACCTGCCTGGTGTGACTTTCTCTGCCTGCAGTAGCACTGGTGAACACCTTCTGTCAGCTGTGGGAGCTGGGCTTGGCAGTGACCCCATGCCATGGCTCCCACTGTGCCCCCTGGCTCAGGCACAGCCTGGCCTCTGATGCCTGGAAAGCTGCGGATGTTAGAAAAGCCTTTTGTGCTTTTTTGCCTTCCTTGGGATAAACAGGGATCCTGAACTGCAGGCAGGTTGCCCAGAAAGGCAGGCAGTCTTGGAAAGGAAGACTAGGGCTTTGTCTTTAACACTTCCGAAGGAGAAAATATGTTTTCTTTAATTTGGAGCAAATAATGGAATTGTGGGCATGTGATAAATTTGCAGGAGAAACCGGACACGGCAGAATTACTGCAAGAAAAACTCGGTGAGCTAAAGCACTAAACTGCTTCTTCCTTTTCTCTCCAAACAACTTTTCAGGCTAAACTCAGTTATTCTGTATTAAAGCCTAATACCCTGCAGGTACTACCCACACATTGGTTTTGGCTTTTGAACCTCAGGAGACTTCATTCATGTGAGGTCGCCAAGGCATAAAGTACAACACTTTTAAGGAAAAAAAAAGTACAAACCAAACAAACAAGCCCTGTATTGGACTGGATATTGCTAATTTTAAACTCTTCCATCCCAGATTACTCTTGTTTTCTATGAAGCCTGCATGCCCAAAAGCACTCCTTCCCTCCTTTAGATGAGGAAACACTGAGGAGTAAGTGGTATACAGCTGCTGTGTAAATCAGGATTTGGGAAGAAGTAGCAGTTAGCCAGGAACATCACAGGACAAGAGTAGCAGGAAGATGCTGAAGGAGATGCTGCTAGAGAGCCAGAGAAAAGCCTGGGGGTGTGGAGAGGCCCTGAGCTTCTGCATTTGCGATAGCACTGGGCAGATCACTAGTGGATGAAGGCAATTATAGGAGAGGACAAAGAGGAAGACTCACCAGGGAACGCTGAATGTACTTTACATGACATATATTACATGACACATGCAGGCAGTTACTCAGGCTTTTGAGGGTTAACTCCACACCCTGAAATTCCCTCATAATAACAGTAAGTATCACACGCAGATAAAATCTGTTCTGTGCTACATCATTCTTTCCATCCCCGCCGGGAAGAGAGCATGAAAGCTGTCAGGGCTGCCATCCACACAGTCCAAAGGCTGGGTCCCCCTTCCGCATCCCCAGGCTCGTCGTGTACACACCTTCCTAATGGACTAGAATTGGCTTAATTTGATCTTGACAAAATACAATTAAGTAAACCCAAACCAACTGAAGTTATTACAGAGAATGTCTTTCTGAATCATATTTAGCTTCATGCCAGGAGATAATCTCCAGCTAAATCCAGCCTTAGCTGAAAAGAAGTATGGAACCGATTCAGCTCAGTATACTTCGGATCTCAACAGTGCAGTAATTACAGCTGCTAACCACCACTTTTAAAACCTCCTCCCTTTCCAGGCCATTTTAGGAATCTAATCATCCAGATCACCCTCCAAACGGATTTCAATTTACAGGTGCAGACGATTTATTAAATTTAAATATATATATATATATATATATCTTTTTTCAGAGGTCTCTGATCTACCGTAGGTTTAGATTGTCTAAACATAGCTATACTGCCTGTTCCACTGCTTTCCCAGTTTGTTCAAGCTGATCATACAGAGTTGAAAAACATTTTTGTCTTTGTTGCAGAACAACGAGATAGAAGGATATTCAACTGACAGCAGTTGTGACTAAATTGTGATTAAAATAAATTCACATTCAGATGTCAGATCAAATCCTGAGTAAGTGTAAAATCATTATAACCCCATTGAATTAATTGAATTTCTGCCCATTTTCATCAGATGAGGCTCTGAGCTGGACTCTTCTGTGTAATCTTTAGCTCTCTGTTACTAACAGAATTAGTAATTTGCTTTTCCAAACACCTTGCAATGTTTCTGTCAATTCATTTATGTAGAGTTCCTCTTCAGCGTTTCTTGTAGCTTGAGCATGAAGCAGGGATCCTGCACCAACTCGTGCTGAATCAGGGCTCAGTGCATATACTACCAATCACTTTCCTTACAAGGGTGCTTAAAATAGCAGCTTCAGCCCATTCGAGCTCACTGGGAAATCTGTCAGCAAATTTTGTGTTTCTATTATTACAAGACCAATTTTAGAACCAGAAAAAAAAAAATCATAGCAGTGATAAAGCTCCAGAGTGTTTCAAAAGAATCCAGGTGGAGATGGGTCACCACTGAGAGTACTTTCACAGCAAGGTGCCAAAATTTCAGGGTGAATTCACTTTTAACATGTTCGCATCATCTTGAATTGGCTTTCCGCAAACATTTGGGCAATTAAAATGTTGATTGACAGCAGTGCTAACACCTCATTTCTTCTGAAGCTGCATATGCAAGTATTCCTGATTAATGAGCTTTGGATTAGCATTAGCAATCATTCTTGCTAGAAATGCTCGCAGACTTCTGAGTTGAAGAGAACGGGGAGGTGTCTGCCTAGATCTGTCCCTATTATGGGCAGTATGGAAATGTCTAGCTGGACCTGCTTTGGCAGGGTGTTTGTACTGGATGATCTCCAGAGGTCCATTCCAACCCCACATCATTCTGTGATTCTGTGATCCGAAGGTCTTCCCCCAGGCACAGCTCTAAATTCATCTGTTGACATGCGGGACCCCAGAACCAGCTGCAATGAGACTGGGGAAGGTGGAGACTGGGTGCCGTATGACTTACCGACCAGTAAGCTTAAATAGATGGCACCTTCCTATTGGCCAGAAACTTTAAAAGCCCCATAAACATGAGTGGTTTAAAAATTTCTAATAATACACCTCGAGAGAAATCACAAGTGCTTATAGATGCCCTATAATTAAGGAGCATCCATTATTTAGTCATTTCTGTCAAACATCACTTTAAAATCAGACCAGTCTAGCACTTTGGGTTGTGTTTTTTTATTGATGTGATCAAGCTCTTTTAGACCAGACTGTGGGCACCCTGGTTAATAGCAGAATATGAAGGAGTTCTGACACATTTCTAAAAGAGAAAAGTGGAGAAAATTCCTCAAAATCTATGAGCCCTATGTAGTAGTAAAAAATTAGGTAACTCCTAATGCCTTGGCTAGTTGTTGTGTGGAAGGGAAAGTCTGATTTAAATGCACACACCCACCTCCTGGAATAGTTTTCTGGGCTCTCTAGTCCTATTTCAGCCATGTTTTCTGAAGGGTGTTTTAAAGTCCCTCCCGGGGCAGCACAACCCAGAGATGGCCGCAGCGGTGCTGCTGAACTGACTCGCTCTTGTGAGGGCATTGGGAAACCAAGCAGGATCTGAAGACATTTAAAATAACATGGACAAGTGGCTGATTTCAGTTGGGAACTGAAGTAAAAATAGAATTAAACTCTAATAACTTGTCGTGCCTGTGAAATGTGAAGACTGATCCGTGTGTGGCAGATATGTCATTATGAAATATGACTTCATGGTTCCTCATGGATGTGTCCCTCGGGGACTAAACACAACTGTCCATATATTGTTTCACATTTGGTTGACTTTGAGGAAACCTATAAAATCTATCATGGTTGCCGCAGTCAGTGTAAAAAATACAGATCATGAAGTATGCATTTTAATCCTTATTATCTTCCTTCATTTTTTCAGGTTATCAAGGGGAAAGATGATAAAAAGCAAGGTGGTTTACATTTATGGGCAGACTTTTGGTGTAATTCGTGTTCCTGTCCTAGAGATAGGCATCAATACCAAGATTTATACATCATAATTTTGGAGTACTAATAATAAACATGCATAAATTATTTTAAAAATGCAACAGTAATTAGGAATCTGAACACTGCACACTGTTATAAAACAAACAGCCATAAAGAACTTCTCTTACCCATATGCTTGATCAAAGAAAATGGAATTTATAGTCTCTAGGTATTGCTTTGAAAAATTGATGTCAATAAAGAGTAAGACCTGAAGACAGGAAGGATTCAGAAAGAAAATTTAAGAAAAAAACCCAACAAACAACCTAAAGATTCTGGCTGGAATCTGAATGTTTTGCTATAAGCAAAAGAATTGCTAACCGGTGCTGCTGACTTGTGCTGTTCCTGCTGCATCTGCCACCATATTATTATTATTTTGCCTCAAGCATTGCTGTGGAGCTCACTTTAGCTAATGATCATGCAACTAACAGTCTGTCAGCCTTAGTATCTGTGGGAAACAAAATAGAATTTGTCCCTACACTATTAGCCATGCTTTCTAAACACACTTCCTTTGGCCATATGTATTGAACATTATGTTTAATGGCTGTTCTACTATATGCCTACTGGATACGTGCAATAAAGGCAAAGATTATAGGGCAGTAGGTAAAAGTCTACATAAACTTATTTGGCATACCCCTGAAATAAAAAAAAAAAACCTACTTAGATCATTGCTTAGTTTTTGGAGTAAATGCAAGAGATGAGAAGCAGCAGGTCAGTAGATCGGCGGCTAGTAACGACAATTTATTGTAAGACTCAGATTTTGCCTGAGGTCATCTAATTCCACTTATTGTAACCACAATGAGATGCAACACCAGGAAAATTAAAGCTTCCATTTTGAGGAGGTAAAAAAAAGCCTAACTCCAGCGTGCTTGAAAGGGGAGTACAGGCAGCTGGAGTAAAATCAGAAACGGTTCCTGATCTGTGAGACGTTTAAACCCAGGGAGGGATTAATCTCTCTAGCGATAGCTGCCCTCACCACTGCTGCCCCTAAAGCGAAGGGGACTGAGCTGTGTCAGGAGAAAAAGTGGCTGCCCACTGCCCAGAGCGACTGGGAAAGCTCTGAAGCCCGAGCCCTCATTCTGCTCTGCTGCATGGGTTGTGGTGCTGCTGAGATGACCCATATGCTATGGCGCTGCCAAAATGACCCATTTCTCATGGCAGTGACCTAGTTTTAGACCAGTCAGCCTTACTTCCATCCCTGGAAAGTTGATGGAACGACTTATACTTGGCACTATCTCTAGGCATATCAAGGACAAGAGGGTCATTAGAGGCAGTCAACATGGCTTCACCAAGGGGAAGTCATGCTTGACCAACCTGGTGGCCTTTTACGAAGACATAACCATAGAGCAGTGGATGTGATCTATCTTGACTTCAGTAAAGCATTTGACACGGTTTCCCACAGCATCCTCACTGCTAAACTGAGGAAGTGTGGACTGGACGATCGGGAAGTGAGGTGAATCATGAACTGGCTGAAGGATAGAAGCCAGAAAGTGGTGGTCAATGGGATAGAGTCTACTTGGATGCCTGTACCTGGTGGAGTTCCTCAGGGATCAGTACTGGGACCTGTTGGAGAGCAGGGTAGGGGAAAGGGACCTGGGGGTCCTGGTAGACAGCAGGATGACCATGAGCCAGCACTGTGCCCTGGTGGCCAGGAAGGCCAATGGCACCTTGGGGAAGGGCTGTGGTCAGTAGGTCAAGAAAGGTTCTCCTCCCCTTCTACTCTGCCCTGGGGAGACCCCATCTGGAATATTGTGTCCAGTTCTGGGCCCCTCAGTTCCAGGGGGACAGGGAACTGCTTGAGAGAGTCCAGCGTAGAGCCACAAAGATGATGAAGGGAGTGGAGCATCTCCCATATGAGGAAAGGCTGAGGGAGCTGGGTCTCTTGAGCTTGGAGAAGAGGAGACTGAGGGGTGACCTCATTAATGTCCATAAATATGTAAAGGGTGAGTGTCAGGAGGATGGAGCCAGGCTCTTCTCAGTGACAGCCAATGATAGGACAAGGGGCAATGGGTACAAGTTGGAACACAAGAGATTTCACTTAAATATGAGGAAAAACTTTTTCACGGTGAGGGTAACAGAACACTGGAAGGGGCTGCCCAAGGAGGTTGTGGAGTCTCCTTCTCTGGAGACATTAAAAACCCACCTGGATGCGTTCTTTTGTGACCTGATCTAGGTGTTCCTGCTCCGGCAGGGGGATTGGACTAGATGATCTTTCAAGGTCCCTTCCAATCCCTTATACTCTGTGATTCTGTAATCAGTGAACTGTCAGGAAAGGGAACTGGGGAGAGGAAGAGGTGGATTCCTTTCAGGCAAACTATTACTGCGTCATAGTCTGTCCCTCTAGACTATGTTTCACTGTGCCACAAATAGCTTTGCATTAAAGATTTCAGGAAAAGTGAAATGACTACATCTTGCTTTTACCATTCCTTTTCCCTTTCTGAATGCCTTTATCACCTTCTCTTTCTCTCTGGTCACTTGTTTAGTTCCTCAAATTTCACTTCCCTGGCTGAGAAGTGCTTGAGATCTACTGGCTCTTTTCAAGTGTTCAGTGACAGAGGCAGGAATCTGCCCTTCTGACTTGGACGCCGGAAAGCCTGAGTTTAGGACCTCCTAGCATACATCCAAATGAAGAGCAAAGAAGCCTTTGAACCCATAGGGATGCCCACTTATCCCTAAAACATGGCTCAAGGAGTAAATACTCACTGCAAGGCAATGCAAGGCTTATTCTCTACATCTCAGCTCTGTTACTTTACAGCAACCAAGGTTGGGGTCCTGAGTATTTAGATATTCCCACTTTGAACAAAGTGAAAATACAGCCAGTGCACTGATACCTGGTTTAGTTTTGTCTAGAATAAGACTAAAGGATTTAATTCTTCATGCTGCAGGGTGTAATCACCAGAAGTGCTCTGAAAGGATTGAGTACTAAATAGGTAGGCAGGCTTATTAAATCTCCAAGTCCTTTAATTACCTTCACATCCATTTCCACATCAGATTCTACTTCCTTATGCCTACCCCAGGGTCTTACAAAACACATCATAACTCCTCCCACATGCTGCCCCATTTTGCTCAGTGCCAGCTCTCCACCAAAGCCAGTTTGTACTTTTCACCTGTTATAGATACATCATCCGTTCCCATACATCTCATCAGTTACTGATGGTTTTGTTTAACTGCAAAATCTCGGTTGTGTATCTACACTCCTTTAAAAAAATCACCTAAAAAAAATGTACAAAGAAGATTCCTAGGGAACCTTAGTTTGCTGTCCTATGTATATTTTATTATGTATTCTATATTATCCCATGTAGTCATGTATGTCACTGATGTAGCTTCAGAGCTGAATATCTCAGGAATAAAGACAGTCTCACAGAGATAGGGGTGCTGTATACAAGCACTCCACTGGAGTACTGTGTACACCTGTGCGTGCCACAGGCCTTAGGAAAGATATAGAACACCTGGAGTAAGGCAAGGGGGAAGCTATGAGAAAAATGGAAAAATGGGGCTGGTTAGTCTAGAAAACAGGGACCATGAGAAGTCTTTCAGTATTTAAAACATTATTGCAAAATAACCCAAACAAATTAATTTCCGTGTGACTGAAGACAGGGGAAAAATGTAATGGATTTATGCTACATCATGCAGGATTTAAGATGACCTCTAGGAAAATCTTTGTAATGGTTAATGGTAGTTAAAGACTGGAGTATCCACGGGGAAGAGAGTAGAGTACTTAAGCGAAGTAATAGGGGATAAATCCACTGCTTTTACAGTGGTCTTGACGTAAAATTATTAAAAGTTTAAACGTGTTTCTCTAGAACACCCATCTCTTGCCACTCAGAAGGGCAAATGGCTATCTAGTGGTAGATGGCAACTTCCTAGGGAGAAGCAGGAGCACATCTTCAGCTCGGCAAAATGTTGCTCTTACAGCTGGCTTTGCTGCAGCACCTGAGGCTGGCTTTCCATTTGCTGGTTGATAAAAATTGTGTGCGACAAAACTATGGCCCCCTCACTCTTCCTCCGAAGTGGAAAAACAATCATTCCAGCATTTAGGTAGCAAGTGACTCGTTCAGCTGGTTAGTAAACACTGCTAATTATGCTGTGGTTTTGAAGTCTTGAAACCATAAATTCACACTACTGTGCTTGAGACACCACAACAGAGGCTTGAGGAAATTAAAACAAAAATGAAAAGCAAGTTTTTTGCTTTATAAATCACATGCAAAATCATCAGAGTCTTCAGAAGTCCTTTTGGGTTTTCAGAGAAGTTATCTCAAGTTAGATCTTTCTCTTCAAGAGTTTCATAAAAATTGAAATAGGTAAAAAAGTTTAATGTAATAAGTTATCTGGCAGAGCACCCAAGAGTTATACTACCTGAATGTTCTCCTTGTTTCCAAACCACCCGTGTTAACTTCACAGAAGTCTGATACACTACAGTCTTTTATTCGTTGAAAATGTCCTTTAGTTTAAGCGATATATTAGGATACAAGTGTAACCTGGCAGTAAAAACATTCAGCATCTCAGCACTAGAAAAGTCAGAAAAGCAAAAGGCACAGGAGCCAATCCTGCCACAGTGGAAACCAGAGCAGGGGCATTTTGGTCAATGTCTGAAGGTCCTAGAGACAGTTTATTTGTGCACAAGCTTTATGGGGCATAGAAGATATTCATTTTAAACAGTAAATGGCAAACAAAGCACAAGACTAAATATAGGGCTTCATAAATAACTACATTTGCAACTTTATATTTTTTATTATAAAATGATTGCTAAATTGTGTCAGTCTTTGTTACTATACCAATTCGAGTTAGCAATTTAAAATTCTCGCCAGTGGTTAGGTTCTACACACGCACATGTTTATTGTAGCAAGAATTGCTGTTTTCATGTCCATCAATTGTTAGGATTCTAAATGATTGCACCTATTACATCCTTTTCTCTGGAAAATTAGCTGGAAGTGGCAGACATACACATTTTGACACAGAACAAAATCTGCTTAAGCTTAGCAAAGCATCTGCATTGTACAGGAAAGAATACACATTTATACAGTAGGACAAGACTAATGTGGAAAAATATATTTACATGTTATAGCAATAGTGTATACTGTTTAGGAAAAAGGGGAAATTTGAGTCTGCCCAATATTTTTGTCTGTATGGTAACTGTGCTCTATGGGTAGTTCTTCCAAACATAAACCAAATAGGACTTTTAGGGAAATAGGGCACTTAGAGCATGAAAGAACATTAAAATCTTGATCTCTATTTCAGTTAAAAAAAAGAATATAAAAGAAAGAGTTCCTACCTGAAGTCTAAAAATTAAAGCAAAAAGCATTTAAGCGTTAACTGTGGGTGCATATAGGAATATCAACTAATACTGTAAATAAAAGAGTTACATTTTCTCCTGCTCAGAAGTAAGTAGGTATATTTTTTCTGACGTTCTCTAGCCATCTCACTGATCTCTGCTATGCTTTGACTTAAAATCAGCATAATTTATGGAGCAATCAATATCTCCATTTTTAGGACAAAATGGCATCTTGTGTCCAAATGAAAGATCTCAAAGGATCTGTATCAGCATGGCAGTAACCAAATTGCTTGGATGCTCTGCATAGTTAAGTAGGGAACACATCAGAGGAAAAAAGAGGGACGGTCACACATGGGTGTAATCTGCTAGTTGGGGAATAGCCATAGTAACAAGGCTGTGTGAAATACACACTGTTCAATTTTCTGCTCCCAGGGACCCAGTTAGTTTAGTATACTTAGATGCTCAGCATCTCTTCCCAGGCGAGCAGCCATCTGCTCCCACTCACTGTAACCCCTTCCAGGTTGCCGATTTGCTACCACTTATCTTCAAACCCCTTCTACTTTAAAGACTTTTAGACAGCCTCTGATCCTTTCCCTCCTGCTTAGAGCACGTCCCAGCTCCAGATTCTGCAGGCTGAGAAGCCCTGGCCTGTTAGAAGGTTATGTCTACATCGTACTTCAAAGACAGATGCAAGTTTGCTTCAAGCTGGTAGGAAGGGAGCTGGTTGGGATGCAGAAGCCACGTGACTGCATTATCAGCACAATGCTGAGCTTGATGCAATAAGCCTGACGGAGAAACTGAATATATTAGCTGAGCTTCAGTCAGTGCAAAGCACGGGCAAAGCGAGCGTACATCTGTCTGCAATCTGTCAGGCAGCTCGTATTGTGCCTGAATTGCATAAATTCCCCCTTCGGTCTTCTTAGCCCTCACACAAACTGAAGGAGGGACATAAAGCTGTCCTGTTTGCTTTCTGCAGATGAATTTGCTGATACTGGGGTTCTGGCAGAGACGGCACACCTGCATGGATGGACTTCAGCTCTGCTCTGCCGCCAGTTCTGTCACAAACCCTTTATACTCCACTTCTACATTTACATTTGCTCAGTTTATCAGCAAGAGACTATATTATGCACTGCTACCTGTTTCCACCCACTGAGAATCAGTTTGCAGATTCCTGGAACAATTATTACCAAAAAAAACCTTTGCAATTCTCATTCCATCTTTGGTCTGTCCAAAAGCACAAGAGTGCTGATAATGAGTACTTGCAAAAGCCCCACTTACTTTCAGTGGTCTAGCATCACTTAGGATGAAATCCACAGTTAGCCATTTTGAAGCACATAAGCATCACTAGACAATAAAGAGACTTTATTAACCCTTACGAGCATATCCCTCTGGGAGATTTTACATGCAAACTTTCCCAAGGTCCATTTTCAGTGTTACATCTATTGAACACAAAGGCTACACACGCTTTTATGAGGCCAGCTGCCAGATGCTCTGGCCGTTAAGCGCCCTTCTTTAATAAAACTTTGAGGACTCCTGGCTTAGAGTTCTCTGTCTGCAGACATTTTCTATTCTCTTTCTCCCCAAAGAATCCCTGATATATAAAAACATTTTCCTCAAGGAGACACAAGCTTCCTGCCTGCAGCACTGCAGATCAGTTCCCAGAATTGGTTGCCTAATGCTTAGGTTGCAGCACTGGTCATAAGACAGCCTTGATCCCTCTTTGCACATTGCTCTCCAACACGTCAGAATCCATACTGGAGAGGTACCCACTACTCATGCTGCTTTCTTTTTCAGGAAGTGAGGGTGTTATTCAAGAAAAAGTGTCCAGCTTCTCAATAAGGCAATAAAGATTACAAACTCTTAAGTGGCATCCAAATTCAATGCATTTAAGAAAAGGACAAGGTGCAAACAGGTTTCCAAGAACAAGCACCCTTTGCAAAATCAGTAGATTTCCCAACCTCCCTGTGCTCCCAGAAACATCCAGAGGCATTTGGTCCAGAATAGAGCAAACCGTAGGACCATGTCCAGGCTAAAGAAGAATGCAACAGGACCAGCATGACCATGGTTCAGTGGTACCTGGTTCTCTTTTGTGAATACTGACCTCGATTATCCCTTGAACACAGGATCCATCACCTTTCTTGCAGCTGTGTGCATCTGCCTTGACTGAATTTCCACTGCGTCAGTCTGTTACTCAAATCCTTTGAGCCAGAGCAAGCGAGGAACACTGGTGATACCTGGGCAGAAGCAGACAAAGCTGACAAAAAATGCTCAGTGCCACTTTGCAGTGGGAAAATTTTTCAAACTGTGCTTTGTTCAGAAAGGTCTGACAAAACGTTTGCCCCAAGAAACTTCTCCATCTACTGTCACACACAGCTTGCTAGCTAACCAAAGGGACACAAATATTTTAAGTGTGCAATAATTGCAAACATTTTTGTTCAAAAATTTTTATTTAGCCTTATATGAAAGACTTAGACATCTGAACACCTGTCTTTTAATGACGAAAAAGTCTTGTCAGTACTGGAGACAGCCAGCTGCTAGATTGCTCTTGAAGTATTGTCTCGTGACTGTACTCCAGTGCCTTGCAGTCAGCTCCTCCAGTCAGAGGCTGGAGCACCTCTCTTGCTATTATCCCAGCTCCATAAGTTCTAGGAGAGCTCTGTGGCTTTTGCCTGCATGACATACGGGTATCAGGGATGGCCTCTTATCCCTGCAGCTCTTGCAGAGTGAGATGGCACCTTGTGTATCGCCATGACTCCCCACCTACACCCACCAAATTCCCCAAGCCTGGAGTCACCAGCACTCACCAGATGGGACCTGTGGTGGGAAGGAGAACAAGAAGGGTCCTCCTCAGGGTCAACAGGGAGATTAGACACACAGCCATAAGCTTTCATGCTGGCAGGAATCAACTGGAGTTTTTTGCCTGGCACAAAACCTCTTCTATCCTCCTGCTTGAGAAACGTCATACAGGCACTGAATCAGCATCGCCGTGGCCACAATGCCCAGGTGCTATAAAATCAATCTCCCAGCCCTGGTTGGAGTGCGCTGAGACAGTTGCTTGACAGAAGCAGATCCTGTCTTCAGCAAACTCCTGACCAGGAGCTCCCCATGGGGCTCCCTCAGGGCAGGGTCTGTCCCAGCCCCGGCCAGCAGCCAGGAGCACCAGGGTCAGCCCCAGCCCTGGGCACCTGCCTGGGTACAGGGACAGGACATGAGCTCGTGGGTGGGCAGTGCTGTGGGGAGCTGGAGACCAGCCCTGCTGTCTCTTTGTTAGGGCAGGGGTTGATGGCCCCAGGGGCTGACAGGGGTTCTGGTGTCATGGGGGAGCCCCAGTAGGCCAGGCAGGGACAGTCAGGGCTACTAGTGCCCCTGGGACCCTGGCATCAGGTTTTTTTGGATCAAATTGCTGTTCTTAGAGAATTTTCTCTCATTTGAATATGTTGATGGTCTTTTGCTCTCCCTCCCTCTAGCCATCTCTCCAAAATACACATGGCATCACAGAGTCAGAATTGTCTATGTTGGAAGGGACCATTAAGATCATCAAGTGCAACCATTAACCTAACACTGCCAAAACCACCGCTGAACTGTCCCAATAAGCACTACATATACCCATCTTTTAAGTACATCCAGGGATAGTGACTCCACCACTTCCCTGGGCAGCCTGTTCCAATGCTTGGTTACCCTTTTGGTGAAGAATTTTTTCCTAACATCCATCCTAAATCTCCCCCAGTGCAACTTGAGGCCATTTCCTTCTATGACCCATTACTTGGGAGAAGACACCAACCCCCACCTTACTAAAACATTTTTTCAGGTAGTTGTAGAGACCGTTAAAATTTCTCCTCAGCTTCCTTTTCTCCAGGCTAAACACTCCCAGTTCCCTCAGCCTCTCCTCGTAAGAGCTGTGCTCCAGACCCCTCACACATCTTGCTCCCTTACTGCATGGCCACCCAGTCCTGCCATCAGAGAGGAGGGTGAGAAGTTGTGTTGTATCACACCCCACGGCAGTTCCAGTAACAGGAGCTCCTGCCTTTCCCCCACTGGGTTTCCGGCTTTCTTTCTGACTACCTCCTTTGTCACCAGCATACTCCCTGAATCAAAAAAATCCCCATTTCCTGGGCTCAGAAGAAGTAGTCACTGCTCCACCTCTCTGAGCTGCCCCCGAGGGACCATTTCTGTGTCTCCTTGTCTACCCTCCCCAGTCTCAGCTACAGCTGCCTCCGGGCTGCCATGCCCTGGCAGGCTATTTCATACCCATGCCATGGCTCCCTGCCTCAGCACTGGCAGTCTCTCTGCTTTACAACCCACCTTTCAGCCATCGAGTTTTACCTGAAGCTTTCTACTACAGGTTAGGAAGGCTTCTTGGCAGATGCCTGCTCATTTACAAGTAATGGGTTAACCTTCACCTGCCTTACTCACTGCTAACCCTTCCTGACTCACGCTCTCACTCAGGGAGTTCAATCCTGTTGTGCTCCAGCAACTTTTATTTTAAATGCATCAATACTTTGAGGAGTGACCTACTTCTAAGTTAGATGGAAAGAGAGGTGGAACTAAGGTTCTTCCCTGCAAAAAGGCCAACTTTGATAAACCCAGGGAACTAGGAGATTAAGCCCGTTCATCTGAGGATATCAGAGAACTGAATGCCCACAACGTTCCACAATTTTAAAAGTAAAAGATGAAAACTTACATAGATTTTTTTTTCTTAAGAAAAGGAAAAATAACCACTGGAAGGGGATATAGACCTTAGTGGATGAACAGGTATATCAAAAAAGGATATTAGGACTAGGCAGGGAGACATGAGGGACAGATAGGAATGATCACTAAATAAAGCTGTTTCACAACATCAGTAGCAGAGTTGAAAAAACAGACCTGTCACCAGGCAAGCTCATTTAGCCCACACTAAATCTGAGCTCTGATGAAATTGTTGTTTCAGCAATGTCTTGTAACAATGAATCCTACGTGACAGTTATGCATTTACCCTTTAGTTTCACAATTCAGTCTTTTTAAATATCTTTTGTTGCCATTAGTTTGGCTGCCCCTAATATTAAATCACTGCTGCTCTGTCATTCAGTGCAGAACTGCCTTGTGAAATGTCTCACTCTGTAATTGCCTCCACTGCCCTTTCTTCCCAAGGCCATCGTTACCGTTTTCCTCCCAGACTTGCAAATCTGTCACCCTTGTCTCCCAAACGTACATTTCAGTGACCTCATCTCTGCCGACCACAGTCTCCCTCTCACTTGACATCAACTCAGATCAACTCCCAAAGCACAGCCAATTATATATCTTTGCTGCCAGGGAGCTCCAGCAGGTACCAGTGAATCCCAAATCAAATGTGGAGCAGACCTAGATCTTTGTCAACAAGCACACTCTCCGTTACTGTAGATATCTGTGTGCATCTTCAGTTTGAGTGCAGACATCCTCGGGATGCACATGCTTGTGCAGCAGCAGTTTGTCTCAGGCATCCTTTCACGATCACTGGGAGAAACGGTATTTTTTGAATTGTGCTAAAAAAGAGTCTGGTCCTATCTCCATAGTGTCCCACTTGGTTGCTTTTGGATACAAGTGATGTTCAAGTGTCTCTCAAAATCATTAAGATGCATTTTCAGTGGGACAAAACTAACCTGAAGTTAAAGAATGCAAGTTGCAATGGGATAAGAAGAAGGTACTCTCACAGAGAAATAAATGGTTAAAAGATAGGACACAAAGGATAAAAGGCACTGGAGGAAGATCACCAGTGGAGTCCCACAGGAATACACTGACTGATCTAGTCCTAAGTGATCTGGAAACTGGGACAAGATGAAGTGACAAAGTTTGCTGACAATACTAAGTTATTCAAAGAAGTAAATTTAGAGCCAACTGCTAAGAGCTGCAGAGGGATGTCATAATACAGAATGACTTGGAAATAAAAGGCAGCTGAATTCAATATTGATAAATGTAAAGTAATGCACATGGGAGAAAAAAGCCCAACTATATACATATGCAATGATAGGCTCCAAAATAGCTGTTGCCACTGTGGAAACCAATCTTGAGGTTATAACAGAGAAGGCTATGAAAATGTCAGCTCAGTACTCAGTAGCATTTAAAAAAGCAAATCAAACATTAGCAAAGAAATGAAGACCAAATCAGAAAATATCATGATGTCACTGTACAGATTCACAGTGTGACTGCATTTGAATAGCATGTGCTGTTCTGTCCCCATCCTCCCAGATCAAAAAAGTGGGTGGGAGAAACCAAAGATGCCCCAGATTCTGGAAAGTTTTGATGAGAAATGGTCAATGAGACCAGGAGCCTCTGTCTGGGAGAACAGAAGACCAGGGAAGGCACAAGAAAAACATCTAAAGCATCTTAAGCATCTAGAAGGATACTAATGGTTAACAGCCGTTTGCTGTCATCCAAAATAACATCAAATGAAATTAATAGTGATCATTTCAAAGACAGCAAAATGAGGTAATTCTTCAACCTACATTTGAGCTGTGTAACTCCTTGCCAAAGGAGGCTGTGGGTACAAAAATTCTCTGTGGGTTTAAAAGATACATGGGAAGGGAATCCATGTGATAGTTACTTGATAAAAAGACTCAGAGTTTCATGAAGGTGCAGATCTTGGGAGTGTAAGAGAGGGGTCTGGCAGCGTGGCTGTGTCCTTGCTCTGTTTCTGCACCCCTTTTCCTGCTGGGCATCTGTTATTGTCCAGTGCTGATGAGCTGTGGAGGGACCTGCTACAAAAGTTGTGGTGTTTTAAGGTTGTCTCCTTAGAGGACCAGAGTCAGTCCCAAAGCTCATCTTTTCCTCCACAGAAGTGAGTGGGGAAAACTTAGCTCTGATGTCTATTTTATGCTGGAATAAAATATAGTTTGGTCTAAGTCAGAAGGGAGGTGTAAGCTGTGTGACTTGGATTAATTTGGCATTCAGTGGGTGTGCGAATGATGCCGTACCCACCAATGGAACAGATGGTCTGGGCAGCAGAAAAAAAATAACTAAGTAGCTATAAAATAAAGTAGGCTCCCTGCAGGCAAGTTCTGATCTTCAATTCACTGGGATAAACCTGAAACAATTTCACAAAAGGGACTGTGCTGTTCACCTCTTTCAGTTGAGGTATATCGTAGGTCTTTGCCTACTTGCCTTGCTGGAATTTACTTCCTGGAAATTCATATCCTTCCTCCAGGCTGAGTTCAGCTCCTTACCTTATTAACTCTCTTGTTGAATTTCTTACAGTGTCTGTGGAACAGCATTTAGACTGATCTCCAGAAAGGTGAAACCAATCTCCCATTCTCCTCTCCTTGGAGGTGGTGGCTGCCGTGAAGAGGTCCCAAGTCCAGTGGGTCAGGCGTGACACTTATGTCTCCGGTGGCTTTGCTCGGCACCTTGGTCAAGCAAAAAACCCTGAAACCTCTTTCACTTGAGCTAAATCAGTCTCGAAGTTGTTGAAAGACAGTTAAGGTATCAGTCCTTAAATAAAACCACAACACTAGACTGCAGTAAAAATACATCCCTATCAGATACATCCACTGTTTCTCCTTTTCTTCTCTTGCTCTGTCCACACACTCCATGTAGTTCTTTCTGCTGTGGCTGCTTTGGTGTCAGAGGTGGTGACTGGGAGCACACAAGTAACACCCAGTATGCCACAAGGAATTTATCAGGTGGGTCCCAAAGCAAAAAACTTTTTATAAGCCCTAAAGCAACAGCAAGATAAACAATGACAAAGTGATAAACACAAGTATTCAGATTCTAAATGTAATACTAAAATGGAGAGCTCAGTGACAGAGCTTCATCCTAGAGTCATATTTTCTGCATTGTAGAATGCAGTTTTCTCTATATTTGTGTAATCTGATAAACACAGTTTCTGTTATCCTAAGCATGAATGTTTGTCAATACCAACTTTAATAAGAGGCTGATTTGGTTGCAGGAAATAAAAAAAGAATGACTCATCCGGCTGCACATAAAACATTGCATTCCTGTAAATATATCCCGTATATCTGTATACTTAAATAAGCCAAAGATATGATGATGTTATATTGTTTCCAAGTAGAAACAGTATCCAGATCTCTGTGTGGGTGGATAGGCAGTGGGTGGATATAATAAAAAGCTCTATGATGTATTGTACATATCCCTCTGTTGTTTTCAAACCTGGTTCTGAATTATTAATACCTAAAAAAGCAATTGTCCAGTTCTGCCCTTATGCATCATTGTTTACTTCAATAAACCTAAATTTAGCAGGAAATGTTGAATATTTAATTGTGCAGCATAAGTAAGGAAGACTCTTAACCATTCTGGAAAGTCCCTGTTTCAGAGATGGCAACAGTCTCAGAGTGAAGTGCTTAATTTTATTTTTTATTGCTATAATCTGCTGCTAAATTCTTCTGATTCATGACTCAGCCACTTGATGTGCTGCGATGAACTCCTCACTTTCACAAACCAGGGTGAGATAACGGAGGGGTCTCCGACTTCATCCTTCATATCCAGGGTATCATTTACGAAGGAGATGTGGACAAATACCCACTGCATCAGGCATCCTAATTTAACTTTGGCTTACCTTTTCCTTTGGGACTCACTAGTGGAAGATGCTGAGTCTTCTGCTCATTGCTTCCTTGGCTGGTTTCTGCAAACCAGGCCTCAGTGCCTGCCTCTGCTTTTCCCTTTGGGTGCTGCCTGGAAGGAAAGCCGTGTGTCTGTCCATGGGGAGGCCTCAAGTGTTTTTGCCTGGCACCCCAGAAAGCGCAGACGTGGCTGCCTGTGCTGGGGAGGCACCCTTGGAGCCAGCCATGAAGTGCCTGAGGTGGTTTGTAGAGCAGGATCTGCCCAGCTTGTGATGGCAGGTACTGACAGGAGATGCACTGACAGAGGCGATGTTGATCTCCTTCACTTTTTGTCTAATTCTTGCACAGGCTTTTTTCCCCCTTTTGTTTTGGCGCTGGCACATGTCTACTGCCTCTTCATCACTGCCTTTGATCTACACCTGAGTGTTTTGCAGTTATGAAAAGTCTGTGGTTATGGCATAATTGGGCTGTTTCCTTACCCTACATCTCCAGGAAGTCAATGTCCTCTTCAAAAAAATCTAAGTGGGATTAGTAAAACTAGATAACTCAAGAAAAATATACAAATGGGGTGCATCTTGCTGTGGCCCAGCATGCAAACATACAGCTGTATGCAGCAGGGCTGTGCTGGGGGCAATTAGATTTGTTAAAATCACAGAAGCATCCTGGAAGAGCTGCTAAGCACCTCCAGCAAGCTCTGCTCTCCTCTGCCCATCCCTGATGCAAGCAGTGGGCTGGTAGGAGGCTTCACTACCCCGTCAGTCTCCACATGCACCCCTAAAAGCCTGTATTTCATGGGGAGGTGATCAAGGGAGGTGATCCTCCCCCTCTACCCTGCCCTGGTGAGACCACGTCTGAGTACTGCGTCCACTTCTGGGCTCCCCTATTCAAGAAGGACAAGGAACAGTTGGAGTCCAGTGGAGGGTTAGGAAGATGATAAGCATCTCTCCTATGAAGAAAGGCTGAGAGACCTGGGTCTGTTTAGCCTGAAGCAGAGAAGACTGAGAGGGGATCTTGTCCATGCTTGCAAATATCTAAATGTCAAGAGGATGAGGCCAGACTCTTTTCAGCGGTGCCCAGTGACAGGACAAGGGGCAACGAACACAAGCTGGAACAGAGAAAGTTCCATCTCAACATGTGGAAAAACTCCTTCACTTTGAGGGTGGCAGAGCACTGGAACAAGCTTCTGAGGGAGGTTGTGGAGCCTCCTTCTCCAGAGTTTTTCAAAACCTGCCTGGATGCACTCGTGTCTAACCTGCTCTAGGTGAACCAGCTTTGGCAGGGGTGTTCCTCCCAACTCCTACCATTTTGTGCTTCCATGATTATCTACCTCAATTACTTTAGTCCTTCTTTGTTCAATACAATACAGCTTGCCTTCACTAGTAATGCATAGGTAGAACGAGAAAAAAATGCACATTTATTAATTTTTTAAAAAATTACCTGTGTGTCATTGTACGAGTCAGCCAGCTGGCTCTGGCTGCAATCTCCCTTTCCCAAAACCCATCAGCCACAGGACAATACAGTCTGGCAACGCATTCATGTGAAGCTTGTGAGAGTGGCTGGGTGTTTCAGGAAGGTAGTATCAGGAAAAGGATTGTAGAGAAGGACAGATAAGCAGATACAAAGGCACACGGCATGTTTCTTACACACCAGATTGTATCTTAATTCCTATCAAGACTGAGTATCTAGGCAATGGTGACACTTCCCCAAGCTAGCAGAGCTTTCTGCATACCATTTCTCTCTAGAACTTGAGAGATGTACAGATGCCACCTTTTGATTTTCACTCACTTGCCTAAAGACAGC
Organism: Nycticryphes semicollaris; assembly: GCA_013400055.1. Taxonomy (NCBI): domain Eukaryota; kingdom Metazoa; phylum Chordata; class Aves; order Charadriiformes; family Rostratulidae; genus Nycticryphes; species Nycticryphes semicollaris. The sequence goes on along the minus strand of VXBJ01005418.1, from coordinate 994,872 downwards.
CTACAAAATGGATTACCTAAAAGTAAAAGTATTTATAAAATGTTATTTCTTAAGCATAAAGGAAAAAACCCTATTGATTATTTCTCACTACACTTGCACCTGCTTTATATGTTCTTCCAGTGTCATGCAAATTCTGAATCCTGTAATTCACACTTCCATTTCTAGATAATGATAAGCAATTTCAACATTACAGTTAGTGCACACTGTCTGGGTCAGATCTGCAGCTTCATCTCCATTGGAGATAGAATTGTAACACGTACATATTGTATCCCAGAATCATACACACAAAATATTACTTCCAGAGGGAGTGGACTGAAAGCAGCGCGCAAGTCAGGAGCTAGGAAAAGGTCTCTGAGTGTGATTGCAAAGCTAGAGATTGACAGAGAAAAAAATTGGAAATGAATAGGGAACATTATTAATACCAGAAGATGCAGGGACTACTATACAAATTGGAAGGCACTTTCTAGGACCTGTTCAATCTTTTCCTATAAAAAGAAAGGGAGCAGGAAGTGCTGGCTAACCTAGTAATGAGGCATATTATTGTGCTGAAGAAGTGTGAAGCAACAATAAATGAAACTTGTTTAAGTTATTCTTTGACAGCCCACTGAGCAACCAGCAGTCACAGAGGTAATACAGAGTACAGTAAAGATAGTTTACAGCAGTATATTGCAATTACAGATCACACTATTGTTTAAAATGAAGGGCTTTAAAGTTTGTCCTTAGAGATGCTGCACTGGGTGCTGTGTGACTGCTTGTAAAGTAAATAAGTTGGCTAGTCTAAAATAGCTTGGATGCTCTCCACTCATTTATAATACATAGTTCTGCCTTCATACAGGTTAATTACAATGTCTGGGGGCAGATAGGAAACAATACTTTTAAGATATTACAGTAATCTTTTCTCCTTCTCAGGTAGCTTACGCTTCAAATGCAAACCTGCCTTGCTTTTTAGGAACTCATTCAACCAGTATTGAAGTCAAAAGTCAGTCTACTGATGGGGCTAGCTAATAACTTTTTGATCACTGGCAGCGTCCCAGCTGATGATGGCTATCAAGAGCCTAGACTTTTTAACAATAATTCCAAGATTTCTGTTGTTCTTTAAAAGCAGGTGGGAGAGATAGTATAGTTTCTCATGCATTTGTATAAGACACAAAGACTGCAGTTAACAGCTCCATTCCTGAGATAAAGTGACAGTTTCCACTGTGATGATGAAGCCCACCTGTCAATAACATTGCCAGATCAGAGTTTGAGGCTAAAGAATCAACTCTTGCAGCTACCAAGAACTACCTTAAATATTACTGTCCTCCACCTTTCAAAAAAGACATTCCTCTTGAGCCTTGTCTTCTCTGAAAAAAAAAAGTAAGTACATTGACATAGATTTATACATACAAATATATGTATGGTAGGTTTACATATATACAAAACAAAGCCAAGACACTCTATTAATGAAAAAACAAAACCCTATTAAAACAAAGCATTGCTCCAAATGCACAATTTTCCCCAAGGGAGTGATGAGGCTGAGCTCTTAGTGGCAAATAGATCCATCACTTCAGGCTCATGCTTGGATATTACCATGAAGAAAGTAAAATGAAAAGCCACATCAAGCATAATGGAGCACTCGGCGCTCCATGTGCTGGAACGAGCAGCTGAGGAGACGAGGACACTCTCCTAAGAAGGAAGAGGTTGGCACAACTCTGAGCTAGATTTCCAGGCTGCCTCAGGCTTCAGGTACCCATGGGCTGGGGTGACAGTTAGGAGGTATTTAACCCTGTCCCAGACCTGTAGGCTTTTGCAGCACCCAAACTGAGAAGAAAGCAAGGGGACCGCAAGGATTTACTCACCAATACAGAGTCCACTCATTTCCCTCATCTTCAAAGTACAGAAGGGCAGCTTATCTCCAAGTCTCTAAAAAGTCCTCTACCAGCTCGTGTCCATCAAGAACCTGATTACTTTGTAATCAGCTTCTACCCAGCCTTCAAACCCAGCTCTGCTTTAACTCATGCCAACACGTGTTGTGCAGGCAACTGTAGTGCTGTCCCATCTGTTGGAGTGTTTTGGGAGCCTGGAGGACAGGATGGCTTTGTGTGAAGGTAGTGCTAGGTGGCATCTGTGGGGACAATGTGCAGGTTTCCATGTAGAAGTTTGCTGGTGGAGCCTTATACAGTTTTTAAAGGACTGAACTGCAGGCTAACGGGCAGAGCTGGGGTAACCTGTGTGGCACAAATGGGCTGGTGCAAAAATGGGAATTTGGGCCACAAGACTCAAGACCTGGCTAGCTGCTTCAGCCCCTTCCCTTCATCTTGACTGAGCTGAGGATGGTCAAGTTTAATTGAAATCTTCTCACCTCACCACACCACAGCAAGCCTGACCCACACGCAGCTCAGCAGAAAACTCTGGTCTTGATCTATAATGTCTTTTAAGCAGATTGTGAGTTCCCCTCTCTCCAGAGCAGACCAGGATGAAATTGCCATATTATCCTTCCCCAAGGTTATATATAGACTAGCACAGAAGGTATCACAATTTATCAAATAAATGATTAAATTCTTATCCCATTATTTTAATGCAAACAATGTTCAGAAGGATGCAGGAACTCTTCTTAGTGAAACAACAAGTAATGCAACACCCCTGGAACCTCGGTGGGGAAACAAGGCAAAAAATCAGCCTTCTCAGGACATTGGTGAGTATGTTGATGCGGTCCCTTACCTACTATTGTACTGTACATAATACGGGCTTTACATTCAGAAAGTCTCTCTCCTTTTTTTGAATAACCAAAATAAATCCCAAAAAATGGAATTAAACCCAGATCACATTTAGCTGGGAGAAAGGCACGGGCTTGAAAGGGGGAGCAGCAGCACATAATTATGGTTGAGAGAGCTGGTCCCAATATGCAGGGGACAGCAGAGGAAAAGGGGCACAAGGGCTCTGTCCTGTTTGGGAGAGGTGGTGTGTGCTGTGGGAGACAGTAGAAGGGAGGGCAGGGTGAAACAGGAATAAAATAGGTTCTGCTTGGGAGAGGTGAGATGTGATAGTGCTCAGGGTAGGAAAGAAGACAGGATAATATGGGTTGCGTCCTGTTTAAGAGAGATAGAACATGCAGGGATGGGGAAAAGAACACAACAATTGTGCAATATGTGGACTTGGGGTGTGAGGAATACAAATTTATTTCTAGTATAAATTAAAGCTGCGTCTCATAGTGTAGGGCCAGACCCTTCCAACTGAACAGGCTCCACTTACACAGTGTCCTGATCTGGAACTGGGATATCCTAGGGGAATAATTGCAACAGCTGCACTGAGGATTTTGTTCAGGGTGTGAAAGGTGCCTGGGAATTCACTTCGAGAAAAAGTTGTGCCATTAAACTACTGAATGTAGAAGTTGCTTAAGCAGATGTTACCTTTATGTTTACTGTCTAATAAGTGCGAAATACTGTAACTGAAAAAAAATCAGATAAATAAACAAAAACCCAATATGTTATTTCTTAAATTTTAAAGCTGAAGAGCTGTGCAGGTGTTTACCCAGTGTCCCTGGGTTTGGAAAGGCAACCTGGATTAGCTGGCTGGCTGGATGTTGAAAGGCCATGAGCTATCTGGGGCACTGCAGGGTGTCAGTTGGGCAATCCATTGCAAGGATTTGGCGGCTTTGTTACAGGAGAAAATTATACGGGGTATTCATGCAGGCTATTGCTAAGCTCTTTAAAGCACTACAGAGATTAATAAATAATTTAAATAGCTTAAAGGTATAGGAGGATAGATTTATTGTAATGAAGTAGCAAATGATGGCAGGATCCCGAACTCCATTAAGAATGGGTGTGTGACTAAGTGGCATATTGGACAATTGCAATGCCAGCCCATGGATAAGTGTGTTATTTTCACTGAACAGCCTACAGATGCTTAAGCAACCCTTAAACGTATAATACATCTGCCATTCCTTTCTGTGTCAGACCACTGGAGAGACAAAGGAGGAGAGCACAGGAGAGACCCAGTCATCATGGAGTCAAATACCAAATGTTAAGAAGTCTTTACCTTGAGACAATATTCCATCTCAGGATATACTGAGTAGTGAGTAATACCAGTGAAATGACCCTCAGACTCGAAATTTCAGCAACAGCTCATGAAGAGTGAGTAAGCAAAGCTGAAATGTCCTATTAATATCATAGCTGGCAAAACAACAGTAAAATCTTTCCCTCTTTGTCACCCATGCTGTAACTAAATATGAACTGGCTAAGGGCACAACTCTTGAAAAAATATTACATTAGTATTTTCTGGAGGATGCCCACTCATAAAAATGGTGTTTCCTTTAAGAGGAGGAGAGTTTTGCACCAGAAGCTGAGAGAATTTTCTACACAGTGTGAAAATTATCCTAATATATTTCACCTATTTTATTCCTGAAAATAGGAGCCGAGTAACAGTCGTACAAATAAAAAATTATTACAATATAGTTAAATTACTAATGCATATAAGCATTATGTTGCATGACTCTTCTGCCACTTTTCTTGGAAAAAAAGAGAGGGGAAGCACATTCTTGCCTCCTCTGGATTAAAAAAGTTGCTGGCAGAAACTAAAAAGCTAAGGAACGAGAGGAGAGATTTTTTTTTAAACAAAACTAAGCAAAGCACATAAGCTTTACTGAGAGCTGCTCAAAGATACCAGAAAACCCTACAGCACATACCATTATCACTTTAATCTACCTCTCAAGTAAACTGTCAATCCCACACACTAACCAAACTTTCCATACCATCTGGCAGGAAGTTTACACAAAACCCAGGAAAATTCCTCTGATTCCAGTCTGGATGGACCCAATGGTGTGATTTGCGAAGCTGATCTAAGCAATACACTTGGATACTTGTCCCACAAATAGCCAAATTTCTTGGCTCTTGGAGAAGACATTCATTTCTTATCGAGAGAATGGAGCAGAGTAAACAAAAAGTATGCATTTGAGTATTGATTCAGCTGTTAGGAACTTGAACACTTACAGACTACATATCAGCGGAGAGCAAGAAGCTGAAGTTTGGCCTTGCTGGAAGAGATCCAGAGATGTCATTTACAAGACTTACTTAGAAGAACCAATAAATTCACTAGTTTTATCAAAAAGAGCTATTACACTGCTTGCATGCTTTATAATCAACCAGTAAAAATAACAAAGTTTATAGTCAAGCAGCTCTGTAATATCCTATAGCAACACCCCAGTAACTCTTCTGTATAGAGTCTGACTTCGAGTCAGGAATACGAGTTACCAGCCACACACACCTCACTCAGAGAGATAACTTATGACACTGGTGATACAATCTCAGGATTAATCCTTTGGCTTTTCTGCAAGCAGGCTTTCAACTCCAGAAGCATCAAGCATATATGCACTACGCAGTAACCTGACTGAGCAGGGAAAGCCTTTTAAAATAGCTCCATGATACAATCTGAATACACTTTTCTTATGAATCACAGCTCTTCTTATCACAGTTCACAAATTGCACATATAAGTAACTTCTGTACAATATTAGCAACAAGAAAACCACCTGAGTGAACAGTATAATGCATATTACTGCATTATACTTTTCTGAACTGCATAATGCATATACACAGCATTCACTCATAGCCCCTTATACTGGCTGAAGTGCCATCTGGTTGAGTAGGAATCATAGAATGGTTAGAGTTGGAAGAGACCTTAAAGATCACCAGCTTCCAACCCCCCTGCCATGGGCAGGGACTCCTCCCACTAGAGCAGGTTGCTCAAGCATAGTGTGTTGATCAACTGCATATATTAGGGCCATGAAGATGATCAGAGGGTTGGAGCACCTCTCCTGTGAAGACAGACTGAGAGAGTTGGGCTTGTTCAGCCTGGAGAAGAAAATGCTCCAAGGAGACCTTATAGCAGCCTTCCAGTATCTGAAGTGAGCCTACGGGAGAGCTGGAGAGGGACTCTTTGTCAGGAAGTGTAGCAACAGGACAAGGGGGAATGGTTTTAAATTGAAAGGGGAGATTTAGATTAGATACTAGAAAGGAATTTTTTTCTGTGAGAGTGGTAAGACACTGGAACAGATTGCCCAGAGAAGCTGTGGATGCTCCATCCCTGGGAGTGTTCAAGGCCAGGCTGGATGGGGCTTTGAGCAACCTGCTCTAGTGGGAGGAGTCCCTGCCCATGGCAGGGGGGTTGGAACTAGATGATCTTTAAGGTTCCTTCCAATTCTAACGTTTTATGATTCTATATCTACAAAAAGTCAGTATTGCTCAAGTCCAGGTATTTTCTTTTTGTCTCTGTAACAGAAACACAAGAAGGGACAAACTGGTTTGGTCAAACCATGAACCTGCTGGAACCTTCACTTCCTGCCAGAACTGAGCTTCAGGGGAGTTGCTTCTGAGGGTCTGAAATAAATGGGTTTCCACTGCTGCTTTCCATATTAGCCTAGATAAGAAGTGCAGAAACACCAAGAAAATGGTTGTTATCACAACATTTTCAGGCCACATTTGAAGCAAGAAAAAAAAAATCTCATTTTAAAACTATTTTTAAAGAATATTACTAGCCAGTTCTGGAAATTCATAATATGCAATAGCTCCAATATCTATTCAAGCTCCAGGTGCTTATTAAATAATAATGCAATCTGAAGAGTTGGAAAAAATTGGAAATAGACAGTCCATGAAACAAAGTTTGTATCATATTTAGGTCCTTTTTTTTTGTTAATGCAACCAGTGCATTGTCATTGCATGATTACCCTGGGTAATCTGTTTCTGGGCCTAATCAAAATCCAGATATTCTCCCATCACAATTTATATACTGGGTTGGTATTTAACTTATAGGTGACTGGGACACTGTGGCTGGGGTTCTTTACGCTCACACCCTGTGTGGCACTTGCTTAGCCAAGTTTGTCACCTGTAAGGAAACATATGCGTCTTCTGAGACACATATGGGAGAACACTGGGGAGAACACTGAAGGATTATCTGTATTCAAGGCATCTTGCCTCAAGCTTCACTACAAAACATGTGATTTGCAGCCCAATTTAAAGAAAATCCCACTCTCTCATCCATCTAAGTTAAATTAACAGCCCTCCTGCTTTGAAGTTCAGACAGGCTTTTTTAATGAGGATAGAAGTAAAATGCTTGGGATAAGACTCATGTAAGAGCTCCAATTAACAGACCAGTTGCGACATACCTAAAGCCCATTTCTCCACCGTTAGCAAAGCAGGAACACCACTAAACCATGCCACTGATTTCACCTGGAGAGACTTGTGTGTGTGACCTACAGTGCAAGAGTGGCAGCAATTCTAACATGACAGGCGGCCAGAAATACAAGGGAACTGTTAGTACATCAGAGTGCTTAAAAAAACCCCACACATAAATGCAAAAACAGTAATCTAAGGCAAATACAGTCACCTTAATGTGCAAAAGAAGAACTGGATTGTACCAGGTGAAAAAACAGACAAGAATATTTTTAATTGCATCATTTAAATATTCAGTGCAATGACCTCAAAGTGTGTTATTAATTTTTCTATTGCAGCTCTCCTTTTGTAGACATCTATTAGTATTTCCAATTTGCAAATAAGAGATGCAGATTATGAACCTGACCCAACGCCAGCAGAAGCCTTTTCTCTGAGCCAGGAGGGCAAGCTATATACGGTCTGCTCTGCAAGACAGAGCAAGCATCTACCAGACTCATTTGTACACCTTCAGACTAAGAAAAAATGTTGTTTCCAGCCATCATGTGTTCATTTTTTATGCCTGCAACAGAAAAATACATCAGGTCGCACTTGTTTGACAAAATATTAACTGGGCAAACCAATGCTGCAAGGCCACAAGCTATCACTATTATTATTTAGAAGTATGTGAAGACCTAAAAATAGTCTCTGACTTCTTTTGAACATCGAGGTTTGGAATTAAAACAATCTTTTACATGAATTTTATTGTCTTTCCACCTAACCATGGCTGTATGCACTTAAGACAGTAGAAGAATATGAAAGCAGCAACTCAGGCTGCTGACTGAACTGAACTGCACATTTTTTCCCACATTTGATGATTTATTAAACTAGCAAATGCATTCTCAGCATCAAGAGACAAAGCTTTATATGAGAAATCGCTTTAGAAAAATCACTAGGAGATCTATCAGCTGTAACACAATGGGTTAAAATTATCCATAATGTTTGCTCCACACATTTCTGTTGTTTAACATCCCCAGAAACAAAACAGAAAGAAAAAACCAAACCAAACCAAAACACCACAAACCAAAAAAAAACAAACCCGAACCCTGCCCCCAAACACCAAAAAACCCACAAAACAAAGAACAGAAGGGTCTGGGAATAAAATGGAAGTAGATTTGAGTTTACAATGAGTTTTGTGTTTTGCAATGGCAGTTAAATCCTATAAAAGGAAGCCCTAAAAGAACATGGTCAAGAAAGCTGACGTCTTCCACTGCAGATCGAGCTGTCCAGTCAGCTCAGGATTTCTCCTGTTGCCAGAAAGTTAAACCTTATCATGATTATATTGCAAACATTCCCAAAGCCCTGTGTTTTCTGAAGAGTTTGGAAACTGCCAAAAAGAAAGAAGTGCCAGGAAGTCCAGAACTGTTCATTTAAGATCAGTATACTAAATCCAGAGCATGTAAATGAAGAATTCTACATAAAACTGCTCACAGTGACCAACTCATTGGCTTCTCTTTGCCCTTTGTATGAAAAATCACGAGGGGTACTAACAGAAAAAGGAGCACTGGTGGTCACATCCATTTGACTCGCTAATTCAGCTGTATCTGCAGGGTTTTATTTTGTAAACTGTTACAAAATCTTGAAGTTATCGATCAACATCAAGGCTGCCACCAGCTTCCATTGACTCACTATTCATGAGCTTATTACCCCATTGATTTTTATCAACATATCACACTGCAGAAGAACACGTGGCTGAAATAGCAATGAGTAACACTTTAAGCTAGATATTTTTCTTCTGAGAAGTAATCCTTTGTAGTTTTATGCATGACAGCAAAGCTTTGTGTATTTCAAAAAAAAAAAAAAAAAAAACACCAAACCAAAAAACAAGCATAAGGGTTAAAGGGTTTAGGCCGTCAGTTTTGTACTTCCAGGCAGTACATGAAATAGTTTGCACGTTTTCAGTATGTGGTGGGAATTTTTTTCATTGACTGGTGGACACAGATTATACAAATCCTTGCTTAGCCTAACATCTTGGAGCACAAGCTGTTCTGCTCCAGTACGTGTATGGGCAGAATCCGCCTTCAAAGGTTATATTATGCTGACTGTAAAAAAAATGCATAGTATTGACCCATCTTCATTCTCTCAACTATTCCCCTGTTAAAGGGGCTCTTTACAAGCAAAATTACTTTTTCTACACCTAGCTTAACCTCGGCTCTGGCTGTTAAATTAGCTTTTTACTGTTTGTAAACCAATGGTAACCTATCTACACAAAACTGGCTGAATTCCAGTTACAAATCTACTGCTCTTATAACGCCTTTCCCAGATAAATATATATTTATTTTTTTTTTAATAAAATCACAACTGTCCTTCAACCCTCACTCTGCAGCTTTCCAGCCTCCTTGCCCAGAGAAGCAGCTGCCAGTACTATTGCACTGCCCAGAGGGATGCTGAAGGAGCAGTTCAGGGGTTCCAAGTTGAAAAGAAATGTTGCATTTTTCCATGATCCAACCCAGAAATGTGGTAAGGGTGGTACTCTTATGTCAGCAACATTAGGATTTCTTTGCTGAGCTTTACCCTACCTCTCTTTTTCCCTGCTCACATCCATGCCTGATTTTGATTTTGACAAAAGAGTTAGTTTGTGCTCTTAGTGTCTATGCCTTAGCAGCGGCAAGCATGATCATTATGTGACCTCTCCTCTCACAATGAGTTCACCGTACACCGGCTAATAAACACAATTAATAAATCCGCTTTATGGAAATAGTTCCTTCCTTCTCACCTCTACCCATCCTTGTTCTTTACAAGGAGGGTTTTCTTAAAAAAAAAGATTTATCTCAGTACCAGAGCCCTGGTGCTTTTTTCTGCCGGAGTATCTGTTCTTGTACCACGTGGTACCTGGCTAATGCCGTGCAGTCAATTATGCAGTATCTGGGCAGAGAAACAATCACAGCACATATGAATGCAACGTTAAAGTAATCACCTGATTTCTCTTTCTTAGCCTGATCCTTACCACTGCTGCTAGTGGGAAAGGTCTCTAAAAAGCAATCTAAAAAGCCTTTTTTCATTCTCTGTCTGCTTCCCTGTTTTGGTAAAATACTGGCTTTGTGTTAGGCACAATTATAGTCAGGCATATAGAAAGGAGAAAGGTTTGGTCGTGATACTCCACTTTATCAACTAGTAGAGCTCTCAAATTTTGTATTGTAATATTTAATATAACAGCAGAAATATAAGCAAAATTATATACACTCACATACACTGCCAAGATTGGGCTTGGCTATTTTTCTCTTCTTAAAGAGGGCAAAGAAAACTGTTTACCATACACGGGCTGAAACCATCCCAAACTGTAACTGGTCATACCTTTTTAACTTGCATCACCGTGGGATGTGTCTATAATCAATAGGATATGAACCATTTTCATGATTACTTTACATTTTTCATTTAGGAGTTTGAAAAATGATTCTTCCTGCTGTTTTCATAACACTGGTACCACAGCATTACACAATTTTGCTTGGGAGGGATGGGAAATATTAAAAAATGACAAAACAGAGAAGCCAAGTTATATCCCCATAATTCCTTCGCTCCCACTGGTAGCATTTACCACCTGACCCTCTGTAATCTCTGCTGAATGCCTCGGCTCTCACTCTCACAGCATGAAACCTGAATCTTCAAGCTGCAAAGAAAAGGTTATCACTTCAATTCAATGACATTCGTGGGCAAATTGCTCAAACGCAGCTGCCAATCAATGGTCCACACCAGCATCTGAGCCCGCTTGTGTTTTCTCCACAGATTCTCACAATCAAGCTGGAGCAGAAAAAATGTGTTCAATGATGCCATCATACCAACGACACATTTTCCACAGATAGCATTTGCATTATAAGTTTACTGTTTGCAGAGCATCTGGAAGACATCAAATGAAAAGGAAGACATATTTTTCTCTTCCTGAGCACATATTTCAACAAAGATGAGAACGTGAGTCCACAGGAAAGCACTTGAGATGAGGAAGCCTGGATGTAACTGCCTTTCCTTCCTGCTCCCTTCCTACCCTTCTCCGTTTATTTCCACCCTCCTCCGTTTTCTTTCTTTTCCCTGCATTTGTTTATCCCTGTTCTTCTCTTACTTTGGGAAAAATATATCTAAAGGAAGAGCAAAGCAGATGCACTCGTATCCGACTCCCATAGCTTCAGTGATTTATGGATTTTGAATATGAATAGAGATTGAAACTAATCAACAGATGGTTGGTAACATGAATATTCATGAATTCTGAATCCCTGTATTACTCTGCCAGGTATTGTGGAGATGTAAAGAATATACGTGTTGTCTAATCACCACTTTCAGAAAAGAAAGCCAGCAGTCCCTTTAACTGTCCCATGCCTTCTGAAGTACATGTTTTGGACAATAAACTGTGGTACATGCGTGTGTGCTTTGAAAAGGGAAAAAGAACTAAAACCTGGCAAAAATCTTTATGAACCTCTAATGCCTTCTGCTTGAAAATCAAACCATCCCAAAATTTCACTTCGACGACAGGCAGGAATAAAATACCTTACGTACTACTGTAAGCTAAACACTAATTTAGCTGTGCAGCTCCGTAACCTGAAGGAAATTTAAGGCACTCACTACAACGAAGCAGGAAAGAAATTAAGTGTAAGTATTTATTTACACTTAGGCAGACAGTAAGATCTAGTAGCAATCTATTTCATGTAAGCAATAAGCTGCTGCCATGCTGCCACCTTCTGACAGAAGCTCAACATGACTATGAATGTCACCTGTCTCACAAGGCTAAAGTAACATGGGATAAGCGTTCTGAGACAAGAAAACTGGGCAACAAACCCAGTTCTGCTCCAGCATCAATCAAAAAAATAAAAAAAAGAAATCTTCTGCACTGACATGTTTTTGGTCAAGAAGATAATCTGAGGGTGGCCTCAACACTTCCAAGCTCAAATGTAACATGTCATCCTTACCCCAACTCAGCAAAACACTCCGACATCTGGTAACCATCAAACAGGGCACAGTGCCACTGGGACAAACCAGCAGCAGTTACATCTCTTTAGCCATGCCCTTCTTTACCTCTTGAACACCCACCTGCTTGAAGAAGAGTCTGCCCTCCTTGGGGTCACCTTCCAAACACGGCTTCCTCCTTACAAAGCAACAGAAACATCAACGTTTCTCTCAGTGGTTTCTGCAAGAAAAATCTGCTCACTGTTGCTGTCAGCCAGGAGCCATCTTTCTGGTAGAAATGGATGGATCAAGGGTGGTGGCATGAGCGACCCTCCATGCTCTGTAAATGGGCCAGCTGCCACTAACCAACACCAGCTGTGTGCTCATCCTGAACTGGGAGCTTCTGCCTAAGCACAGGTAGCCCCAAATCTTTGGTGAGCTGGTGATAGGTGATGACCTGGTGGATTTGCACCTTCTGCCAACTTCAACCGCCATAATGGTGGTACGAGCTCTATTTATTTTTTACATTCTGGTGGCACAAGTACTATCAGAGGGTAAAACGGCCGAGCAGGAGACCTGTGTCTCTGCTGGCAAATCAGTCCTTCACAATCAGTGTCTCTGAATAGATGGATCACCTCTCCAACCAATAGAATCATGGCACTTTAGACTGATTTTTAGAGGAAATGAGGATTATATCATCTTACTGTCTAGCTGTTCCATCCTCCTATAACCTTTGACTGCATTGACCAGGTTCATCTAAATTGGACAGGAAATGAAAAGTCTCAAAACCATAATTTCTAGAAATTTGGAGAACCCACAGAGCACATAGCCAGAGAAAAGCAATCTTCAAAAGCTGCATTGCTGATGAGCCAACCACTTCAAAGAGTCACCGAACTACAGTCCCATGATTTGGAGGAGGAGGAAAAATCATAATCCAAACTGTAAGCTGCATGCAAATTTCCTTGGCAACACCTAAGGGCCCGTGATGGCAGAATGTTAAAGTAGATTTGTTTCAGAGGTTATGCTGGGAGTTATGCCCGGAGCATGGGCCTAAAACAACCCCCAAAATATGAAGGATATACAAAATATCCTGCCATAATGATCATTTTTTGATGCGGCTCTTACGACTTTTCCAGAAACTCGAGAGATGTGTGAGTCTATACTCAAGTATAATTGCAAGAGTGAAAAACAAACCAATATGGAAACACGGAGTAACTGCTTGATCTTTCATTACTAAAGAAAAAATACACACACCACCCCTCGCACGCGCTGCAAGGCCCACCACCGCCTCTATACACTTACTGACATACTTCTCTCTCTTCACGCTGGCAGACAGCTCTCGGTGTGACACCCCAGTGCTTCCAGGTTCCATCCATCTGCCGATAACATAACGAGGCAGATGTTTTGGGAGTTGCTGATTTTCAGGAAGGCCTTACCGTTATTAATGTACATCACAGAATGAGCCTTATTTTCATAACAAAATGAAAACAAAAGTTGTGACAGATGTAAAGCTGATGATTTTTTAATGAGTAGCATTTCTCTAAAACTCATTTACCCTTCACTTCAAACACTTGCATGAGCACTTCTTCACCGTCATCTCGGGTGGTTAAGATCCCATCTGGGAGATTTTGCTAAAAGCAAAGAAGTCACAGCTTTGCTCTTTAGGGTTTTGAGTACTGGTCTTTTTTTTTTAATTTAAATTTCTGAGCACGAATGCTACACCTGGGATGGAGCCCTCCCCAGTTTGGGTTTTTTAGTTTGTTTGTTTGTTTGTTTGTTTGTTTCCTCGTGTTCACACAGCTGACGTACTGTGGAAATCCCCTGCGGTTTCAGTGACCACCTACCCCAAAGATCCGTAGGTGCTACCTCGCTGTGTGGATTCCCGTCTCCATAAACCGATCTTTACACCCGGTGGTAAACGACGTGTACGGCAGTTTCCACGACACTTTTTGCCAAGGGACGAAAGTGCATTTAGAGCACGTTTAGCAGAGAAAAACCCTTTTTTTGTGGGGGCGCTGAGAAGCGCCGGCGCGGACGAAACTGCCGCCGGCCACCACTCACCCTCAGGCTCTGCCCGCGGAGGAGCGTGGTCAGTGGGGGGCGTGGTCAGTGCAGGGGGGCGTGGTCAGAGAAAGAGGCGTGTTGGTTGGGGGCGTGGTCAACGTTGGGGGCGTGGTCGGAGCGGCCCCGCCCGGCGGAGCTGTTCAGGGCGGCGGGTGCTGAACGCCG